>CM022301.1:461906235-462269891 GCA_011799875.1 Thinopyrum elongatum | reverse complement strand
GCGAGGGAAGGGGCGGGGAGCGTCGGGTCGGAGCGATGAGGGGCGGGGGAGCGGTTGGGGGTCGTGGGCGCGCGGCGCTGGAGCGAGGGAGGGGGGCGGGGCGGGGCGGCGGGGCGTGGGATTGGGCGGCGACGGCGGCGTGCGACGGGGGTCGTGGTTGCGGCGGCGAGCTCGGGACAGAGAGTGAGGTGAGGCGAAATGAGTGGAGGGGGACAGCCGTGGATGGATAAGGAAAGGTATGCCGACGGCATAGGTCTTGATCCACGTGGCACCTATGCCGACGGCTTAGCCGTAGGCTATAATATTTTTTTTTATTAGCAACAATGTAAATTTTTAATATAATCTACTACTATTTTAGTTTTAATTTAATTTTTTTTCTTATAGGCACAAATTTAAATTTTTAAAAATAAATCTACTACTAATTTTAATTTTTTTTATTAGCCACATCACCGATCCGCGTACCACATTCGTATGGCCGCAGCTATGCCGACGGCATAGATTTATTTTTCCTTTTTTTATTTTATATAGTTTTTTTAATGTTTTCTTATAGTTATATTTTTTCCTTTTTTATTTCATATAGATTTTTAATTTTTTTTATAGATTATATTTTCCCTTTTTGTTTATGTTTTTATGTATTATTATTTCATATAGATTTTTTATTTTTTTTAACCCGCTCGGCCCCCTCTCCTCCCGGAACCACACAGAGGGGAGGGGAGGGGAGGCGCCGAACTCGAGCATCTTGTCCGCCAAGGCCGTGGCCTGGTCGCGGTTGGGGGAGCGCCATGGCCGCCGCCTCGCGTGCTCGTCTGGAGGCTTAGTGGTCAGGGTGAGTGAGGGGGAGGGGGTCGTCGACGGTGGGGGTGGGGTGGGGCGGCGGCGGACCAAGTCCGTCGGAGGGAGATGGTTGGCGCTCCCAGACACCTGGGCAACATCTGGGCCAAACCCACAGCTACATCCCCTCATGTAAACCCGACGCGTCCGTTTCCCCCCTCCAGGTGCCGGCGGCGGCGCCGTCCGTGAGGGGGCCCACCCCGGAGACGCGTGCCCGCCTCTTCGGACATGCCACCACCCCACCCCCCGCAGTATGAGGGGCCGGTGCGACGCTCCGGTGGCATTGCTAGCCCCCAGGGCCCCGTCCCGCCTAACCCTGGGAGCGGTTGACCAAGAATCTAGCCCTTTGACTTTCCACGGACGGGCTTTGACCAGTGGACCTCTTCACCCGGTTGTGTCAGGTCAGCCCATAGGGACACCTGGGAGCAAAATCCGGCCAAACCCCACAGCTACATACCCTCCGCTGTAGACCCGACGCGTCCGTTTCCTCCCCCCTCCAGGTGCCGGCGGCGTGCGCCGTCCGTGATGGGGCCACACCCTAGACCGTGCCGCCTCTTCGGACATGCCACACAACACCACACCCCGCATGTATGAGGGCCGATGCGACGCTCCGGTGGCATTGCTACCCCCACCCCCAGTCCCTCGTCCCGCCTAACGTGGAGCGTTGACCACGAGATCTAGCCCTTTGACTTTCCACGTACGGGCTTTGACCAGTGGACCCTCTTCACCCGTTGTGTCAGGTCAGCCCATAGGGACATCTGGCGAGCAACATCCGGCCCAACACCACGGCTACATCCCCTCCGCGTAGACCCGACGCGCTCCTTTCCCCCCTCCAGGTGCCCGGCGGTGACCCGTCCGTGAGGGGGGCCACCTCCCCGGAGACGCGTGTCGCCTCTTCGACATACCGACAACACCACCCCGCATGTATGAGGGGCCGGTGCGACGCTCCGTGGCATTGCTACCCCCCCCCCCCAGGGCCCCGTCCCGCCTAAACCCTGGAGCGGTTGACCATGAGATCTAGCCCTTGACTTTCCACGGACGGGCTTTGTACACAGTGGACATTCCCCCTGGTTGTGTCAGGTCAGCCCAGAGGGACACCTGGGGCAACATCCGACCAAACCCACAGCTACATCCCCTCAGTGTAGACCCGACGCGCCCTTTTCCCCCCTCCAGGTGCCGCGGCCGGCGCCGTCCGTGAGGGGGGCCACACCCCGGAGACGCGTGTCCGCCTCTTCGGACATGCCACACAACACCACCCCCCCACATGTATGAGGGGCCGTGCACGCTCCGATGGCATTGCTCACGGCCACTGCGCTCCCGCCACCGCCCGGGCCCCCGTCCCGCCTAACCCTGGAGCAGTTTGACCACGAGATCTAGCCCTTTGACTTTCCACGGACAGCTTTGACCAGTGGACCTCCTTCACCCGGTTGTGTCAGGTCAGCCCAGAGGGAACCAGGGAGCAACATCGGGCCAAACCCACAGCTACATCCCCTCAGTGTAGACCCGACGCGTTCATTTCCCCCCCCTCCAGGTGCCGGCGGCGGCGCCGTCCGTGAGGGGGGCCCACACCCCGGAGACGCGTGCCGCCTCTTCGGACATGCCACACCACCACCCCCCCGCATGTAAGGGGCCGGTTGCGACGCTCCGGTGGCATTGCTACCCCCCAGGGCCCCCGTCCTGCCTAAACCCTGAGGCGTTTGACCATGAGATCTACCCTTTGACTTTCCATGGACGGGCTTTGACCAGTGGACCTCTCCACCCAATTGTGTTAGGTCAGCCCAGAGGGACACCTGGGAGCAACTCCGGGCCAAACCCACAGCTCACATCCCCTCAGTGTAGACCCGACGCGTCCGTTTTTCCCCTCCAGTGCAGGCGCGGCACCGTCCGTTGGGGGGCCACACCCCGGACGCGTCCGCCCTCTTCGGAACATGCCACACCCCACCCTGCATGTAGAGGGGCCGGTGCGACGCTCCGGTGGCATTGTCACCACCCCCCCCGGGCCCCCGTCCCGCCTAACCCTGAGCGGTTGACCACGAGATCTAGCCCTTTGACTTTCCACGGACGGGCTTTGACCAGTCGACCTCTTCACCCGGTTGTTCAGTCAGCCGAGAGGGACACCTGGGAGCACATCCGCGCAAACCCACACTACAATCCCCTCAGTGTAGACCCGACGCGTCCTTTCCCCCCCCCTCCAGGTGCCGGCGGCGGCGCCGTCCGTCAGGGGGGGCACACCCCGGAGACGCGTGCCCCTCTTCGGACATGCCACACACACCACCCGCATCCGCTATGAGGGGCCGTGCGACCTCCGGTGATTGCTCACCACCCCGCCAGGCGCCCCCGTCCCGCCTAACCCTGGAGAGGTTGACCACGAGATCTAGCCCTTGACTTCCATGGAAGGGCTTTGACCAGTGGACCTCTTCACCCGGTTGTGTCAGGTCAGCCCATAGGGACACCTGGGAGCAACATCCGGGCCAAACCCACAGCTACATCCCCTCTGCGTAGACCCGAAGCGTCCGTTTCCCCCCTCCAGGTGCCGGCGGTGACGCCGTCCGTGAGGGGGGCCACGCCCCGGAGACGCGTGCTACCTCTTCGGACATGCCACAACACCACCCCGCATGTATGAGGGGCCGGTGCGACGCTCCGGTGGCATTGCTACCCCCCAGGGCCCCCGTCCCGCCTAACCCTGGAGCGGTTGACCATGAGATCTAGCCCTTTGACTTTCCACGGACGGGCTTTTACTAGTGGACCTCTCCACCCGGTTGTGTCAGGTCAGCCCAAAGGGACACCTAGGAGCAACATCCGGGCCAAACCCACAGCTACATCCCCTCCGTGTAGACCCGACGCGTCCTTTTCCCCCCTCCAGGTGCCGGCGGCGGCGCCGTCCGTGAGGGGGGCCACGCCCCGGAGACGCGTGCCGCCTCTTTGGACATGCCACAACCCCACCCCGCATGTATGAGGGCCGGTGCGACTCTCCGGTGGCATTGCTACCCCCCAGGGCCCCCGTCCCGCCTAACCGTGGAGAAGGTTGACCCACGAGATCTAGCCCTTTGACTTTCCACGGACGGCTTTGACCAGTGGACCTCTCCACCCGGTTGTGTCAGTCAGCCGGGAGGAACACCTGGGAGCAACATCTGGGCCAAACCCACAGCTACATCCCCTCCGTGTAGACCCGACGCGTCCGTTTCCTTCCCACCTCCAGTGCCGGCTGGTGCGCCGTCCGTGAGGGGGCCACGCCCCGGAGATGCGTGCCGCCTCTTCGGACATGCCACAACACCACCCCGCATGTATGAGGGCCAGTGCGACTCTCCGTGGCATGCTACTCCCCTCCATGGCCCCGTCCCGCCTAACCGTGGAGCGGTTGACCACGAGATCTAGCCCTTTGACTTTCCACGGACGGGTTTTGACCAGTGGACCTCTCCACACGGTTGTGTCAGGTCAGCCCAGAGGACACCTGGGAGCAACATCCGGGCCAAACACACAGCTACATCCCCTCCGTGTAGACCCGACGCGTCCGTTTCCCCCCTCCAGGTGCCGGCGGCGGCGCCGTCCGTGAGGGGGGCCATGCCCCGGAGACACGTGCCGCCTCTTCGGACATGCCACAACACCACCCCGCATGTATGAGGGGCCGGTGCGACGCTCCGGGCGTGGCATTGCTACCCCCCAGCACCCCCCCCCAGGCCCTCCCGCCTAACCTTGGAGCGGTTGACCATGAGATCTAGCCCTTTGACTTTCCACGGGCGGGCTTTGACCAGTGGACCTCTCCACCCGTTGTGTCAGGTCAGCCCAGAGGGACACCTGAGAGCACATCCGCGCCAAACCCAGCTAATCTCCTCGTGTAGACCCGACGCGTCCGTTTCCCCCCTCAGGTGCCGGCGGCGGCGCCGTCCGTGAGGGCGGCCACGCCCCGGAGACCGTGCCGCCTCTTTGGACATGCCACAACACCACCCCGCATGTATGAGGGCCGGTGCGACTCTCCGGTGGCATTGCTACCCCCCAGGGCCCCGTCCCGCCTAACCGTGGAGCGGTTGACCCGAGATCTAGCCCTTTTACTTTCCACGCCGGGCTTTGACCAGTGGACCTCTCCACCCGGTTTGTGTCGGTCAGCCCAGAGGAACACCTGGGAGCAACATCCGGGCCAAACCCATAGCTACATCCCCTCCGTGTAGACCCGACGCGTCCGTTTCCCCCCTCCAGGTGCCGGCGGTGCGCCGTCCGTGAGGGGGGTCACGCCCGGAGATGCGTGCCGCCTCTTCGGACATGCCAAACACCACCCCGCATGTATGAGGCCGGTGCGACTCTCCGGTGGCATTGCTTCCCCCCCCCCCATGGCCCCCGTCCCGCCTAACCGTGGAGCGGTTGACCACGAGATCTAGCCCTTTGACTTTCCACGGACGGGCTTTGACCAGTGGACCTATCCACCCGGTTGTGTCAGGTCAGCCCAGAGGGACACCCTTTGACTTTCCACGGACGGGCTTTGACCAGTGGACCTATCCACCCGGTTGTGTCAGGTCAGCCCAGAGGGACACCTGGGAGCAACATTCGGGCCAAACCCACAGCTACATCCCCTTCGTGTAGACCCGACGCGTCCGTTTCCCCCCTCCAGGTGCCGGCGGCGGCGCCGTCCGTGAGGGGGGCCATGCCCCGGAGATGCGTGCCGCCTCTTCGGACATGCCACAACACCACCCGGTTGTGATAGGTCATCCCATAGAAACACTTGGGAGCAACGTCTCCTCCGTATAGACCCGATGCGGCTGTTTCCGCCCTCCAGGTGCCGGCGGCGGCGCCGTCCGTGAGGGGGGCACACCGCGGACGTGAGGGGGTCACACTCCGGAGACAGGTGCCGGGCGTTTGCAACCGCCACAAAACTTCTGTCGGCATAGCTATTTTTGATTTTAATAAAATATAAGGACCTATATTCAAAAGAACATGACGGCACATTATTAACATGCTCGAAAAAAATACAAACTATATATATATTCATAATCTATGGAAAAAATTACAAACTACATATATATTCATATAATAATACATAAAAAAGCATATGCTACATGTCAGTTAATATAATAATACATAAAAAAGCATAAAAACATACATATTAAAAAAAATAACTATGCCGACGGCATTGCCGTCGGCATAGAGATGGCAGGGTTTAGGCGGGCGGCGTGCCGCGGATCGCTGACGTGGCGTATATGCCGACGGCCGCCGTCGGCATATGTGCTGGACGGTGCGCCGCGGATCGGTGACGTGGCATGCGGAGATATGCCGACGGCTGCCCGTCCCTACCGTCGGCATAGATTTGACGTCGTTAGCCGCTGGTCACGGGCGGGGTCACCGGGCCCACGGGTATGCCGACGGCTGGTTTATGCCGACGGCAACTGTCGGCGTGTTGGCAGCTAGGCCGATGGCCGTTTTGTGCCGACGGCGCCGTCGGCTTAGCTCGGGGTAGCCCGACGGCTAGTATACGCCGACGGCCAGGACATGGCTGTCGGCATAGATCCATATAGGCCGACGGCGGCCGTCGGCATTGTTTTGGCCGTCGGGGTAGGACTCTTTTCCGGTAGTGGAGAGCCCCAGCCCCTCTTAGAGGAAGAGGAGTTCCACAACGATGCCTCCAAGGAGGGAAAAATGATGCCCAAAGGTGCCGCCATCATTGGCACCGACATGAATCGGGACAAGGCTTTGGCCTGAAACTCATCGATCCCCACCAAGATAGTGGCCAGCATATCTAGAGCAACCAGGGATGCGCAGAACATCAAAGCAATTGCCGCAGCACCATGTGTCTTCGTCGTCAACCACCAAGCACAACCCTGTGATGACCCTCGACAACACCTCATACAACGAGAGAGAGGTCCACGAACTCGCCAGGACTGCATCCAGACAAAAATCGCCAAATTTACCACGACAAGCAGCAGCCGATGCACTCCACCCAGGGTTGCTGCCCCAGCTTTCTCCTCACTCCACAAAGCATACCCCCCCCCGGGGGCTGTGCACAGCAAGAACACTGCAATAGATCGACGCCTTCTTCTGCAACCCAGGCCACACAAACACCATGACAGCGTAGGGCCAGGCCGTCTTCACCACGAAGAGGCAATCGGCGCAGCAATCAGAGATCGCGACCATGGTCGCACTGCTACATGTCTTCATTGCCACTGCATTGTATACGTCCGCCACTGCACCGCCTACCCTTAAGCCTACACCGTCGGGGCCTTCATCTTGCTCGACGGTATCACCTGGGGCACCGTTGGCTGGTAGAGTGAGGTTGTGGGTGTTAGGAATGAGCAACTGTATTCTCAGGAGGGCCAAGGGCCAGTACATATACATGTGTACAATGGGGATAAACCGAAAAGAGAGACTATACACACACACATCTAATACATCTAACACCCCCCCTCAAACTCATGGTGGATCAACAACACTGAGTTTGGAGAGAAAGAACTCATGCTGCGCTCGAGTCTGTGCCTTCGTGAAGAAGTCCGCCAGCTGTAACTCAGAGGGCACATAGTGAAGAGCGAGAACCTCATCCTGCACAGCAGCACGTACAAAGTGGGCATCCACACCGATGTGCTTGGTGAGCTCATGCTTCACCGGGTCACGTGCAATACTGATAGCACCGGTACTGTCTGACAGTAAGGGAGTCGAGGTGGTAGTAGACACACCAAAATCCTCAAGTAACCACCGTAACCAGATCACCTCAGCCGTCAACATAGCCATGGCTCGTAACTCAGCCTCTGTACTCGAGCGGGAAACAGCAGTCTGCTTCTTTGTCTTCCAGGCAATAAGAGAGCCACCAAGAAAGACACAGTAAGCAGACAGCGAGCGTCGATCAGAGGGATCACTAGCCCAGGTAGCATCAGAGTAGGCCTGGAGCTCAAGAGAGCTGGAGCGGGGAAAGAAAAGGCGCTGAGAGATCGTGCCACGAAGATATCGTAGAACACGGAGGAGATGACTATAGTGGACAGAGGTGGGGGCTGAAACAAACTGACTCAGGATGTGGACAGGATAGGAGATGTCAGGACGCGTAACAGCAAGATAGACAAGACTGCCAACGAGGTGACGATAGCGAGTGGGATTAGGAAGAGGGTCACCATCAGAGGCACGAAGCTAAACGTTGAGCTCCATAGGAGTCACAACTGTGCGCTCATCACCGAGAGCAGCGCGAGAGAGAAGGTCCTGAATATATTTTTCTTGGGAGATGTAGAAGCCATCAGAGGTCGAGGAGATCTCAATCCCACAAAGGCAATGTAGTCAGAGTCATCACCAGTGATGATCATGTCATCAACATAGAGAAGGAGAAGAGTCCGACCACAAGGAGACGTGTGAACGAACAAAGCGGGATCATGGTCACTGGGTGAGAAGCCCGTGGCAGTCACGACAGAGGCGAACCGCTCGAACCAGGCACGAGGGGCCTGTTTAAGACCATAGAGAGAGCGGCGGAGGCGGCAGACCAGACCATCAGGAACAGAGTACCCTGGGGGTGGCTGCATATAAACCTCCTCACGCAACTCACCATTGAGAAAGGCGTTCTGAACGTCAAGCTGAGAGACAGACCAATGACGAACAGAAGCAACAGCAAGGAGAGTGCGGACAGTGGTCATGTGGGCCATAGGAGCGAATGTCTCATCATAATCGCGTCCATGTTCCTGCTAAAAACCACGAGCCACAAGACGAGCTTTGTAGCGCTCAAGAGAACCATCGGAGCGAGTCTTAATCTTATAGACCCACTTGCAAGTGATGAGACGAACACCAGAAGGAAGAGAAACCAGATCCCACGTGCCAGAACGCTCAAGGGCAGCAAGTTCCTGGGCCATCGCAAGCTGCCATTCAGGCTGAGTCAGGGCAGCCTGATAGGAAGTCGGCTCAGCAACAACAGAGAGGCCATACATGGTAGGAGAGTAGCGATCAAGGGGAGGGCGAGGTCGAGCACGAAGGTTATGAACTGGTGGAGGCGTGGAAGGAGGAACATCGGAAGTGGAAGATGTGTCAGGAGAGTCATCCTCAACACGAGGGCGGCGAGTGTAGTGGAGAGGAAAAGGAGAGAGAGGCCGACAGATCAGAGAGGATGGTGGAGAGGAGGATGGAGGGGATTGAGGTGTCGGTGGCATGTGAGGAAGAGCGAGACGGATCGGAGGAAGGGGAGAGACCTGAGGCACAGAGGAGGATGTATCAGGAAGGAGAAGGAAAGAAATATCGTCCATAGAGAAACTCGAGGAGGAAGGGCGGGGGTAGTAAGAGCGAGACTCATCAAAGGTCACATCACGCGAGATGCGCAAGCGACGACCAACAGGGTCCCAACAGCGATAGCCCTTGTGCTCATCACTGTAGCCAAGAAAAACACACTCAACCGACTGAGCAGTCAGTTTGGTGCGTTCTCGCGGGGCAAGCAGGACAAAGCACACACATCCAAACATACGAAGAACAGAATAGTCAGGAGATCGACCAGTGAGACACTCCATAGGAATACCACCCTGCAGAGCAGTCGAGGGCTGAATGTTGATGAGATAGGTGGATGCAGAAACAGCCTCAGCCCAAAAGTGGGGTGGAAGAGAAGCGGCAATCATCAGCGCACGAGCCGTCTCAAGCAGATGACGGTGCTTACGTTCAGCAACGCCATTCTGAGCATGAGCACCAGGACATGAGAACTGGGCAAGAGTACCCTGTTCCGCGAGAAAACCACGCAACAGCTAGGATATATACTCTCCAGCGGAGTCAGCACGAAAAGTACGAAATGGGCGTGGAAAACTGGGTGTGAACCATGGCAGCAAATCGTTTGTATATAGAGAGAACCTCGCTACGAGATTTCATGAAGTAGAGCCAAGTGTAGTGAGAGAAATCATCAATAAACAAAACATAGTAACGATGACCACCTTTCGAATCAAAGGGAGCAGGACCCCAGACATCAGAATGAACTAAGTCAAAAGGATGCTGAGATACGGACTCACTGGTAGGATAAGGTAACTGGGTCTGTTTGCCAAGTCTACAACCATTACAATGTAAGGAGACATCTCCAGATACAGATCCTAAGAGGCCCTGACGAACTAAAGAAGACAAGCGAGAGCCACAGATGTGACCAAGGCGATGATGCCACTGCTGGAAGGACGCAGACGAAGAGGCAGCAAGAGCATGAGAGCTGGCAGAAGTGGTGGCAGCGGAAGGAACACAAAGCCAGTCAACCTCCCAAAGGCCCTCTGACTCACGGCGCCGGGGGCCAGCACCAACCAAAGCCTTGGTGCGACGATCCTGAATGGAGCAAGAGTCGGTATCAAGAATGACACGACAACCAGAATCAGTAAGTTGGGCAGTGGAAAAAAGATTCATGGTAAGACGAGGAACATGAGAAACACTAGGAACAGAGAAAGATGGAGTAGAAAGAATGCCACGACTAGCAACAGGAAGAGGTGTGCCATCGGTAGTGAGAACATTAAGAGGAAAAGCAAGAGGTCGAAGGGAGGATAAAGCAGAAGAATCAGAGGACATATGAAAGGAAGCTCCAGAATCCAGAACCCACGAGGATGTACCTGACTGAGTAGGCTCCGGCGGGGGCGGAGTGGTGGTGGCAGTCACAGCAGCAACAGAACCCGTCGAGGAAGAACCAGAGGAAGCCAGCATGCGCTTGAGTCGCATAATATCCTGGTCAGTGAGTGACGGAGTCGAGGAAGACGCATGAGTCCCACTGGAAGAAGAGCGCCTCTGGTCTCGCTGTTTCTGGCGGCAATCAGACTCTGGGTGACCTTGCCGAGAGCAGTAGCCACAGAAAGTGTCACGGTGCGACCGGCCCTTCTCAGCAGAAGGAGGGTGACCCACCCCCCTGAAGGTGTGGGCAGAAGCGGTGGAGCGGTGAGACGAGCAGATGACACAGGAGCTCGAGCAGCCAACACAGAGGGAACAGCAAGCAACCCAGCAGAACGGAGGCGGGTCTCCTCAGCACGAAGCTCAGCAAGCACCTCCGAGATAGGAACACGACCACGAGCAAGCAAGTGAGCGCGTCTAGGCTCAAACTCGGAACGGAGGCGAGATAAGAACTCATGGACACGCTGAAACTCCAAGTCGGATCTCATAGTCTGGCAGCAACGGCAAGTTCCACAAACAACTGTCCGAAGAGAGTCAAGCTGGCGCCAGATGGCAGAACTCTGTGTGTAGAACTCATCAACAGAAGTCACCCTGCTGAAGAGCATGCTCCTGACGCACCACAGATAAGTAGAGCGCATCACCAGAGGGCTGATAGCGCTGACAGATGTAAGACCACATCGCTGCAACAGTACCGAGGCTCATGAACTCCGAAGCAAACTGAGGTAGGACACTAGCAGTGAGAACAGCAGCAGCCCGAGCATCATCATTGCACCACTGAGTGTAAGCAGACAGATCATCCCGGTAGAGAGAAAGAGCATCGGAATAGGCTGATACCTGCTGATCATAAGCATCCACCGCAGCATCATCGAGAGCCTTGGATGCATTCCGATCAGCCTGGGAAGCACCAGCAGCAAGAACAGGCGGCACCGGTGGGGTAGGAGCCACGGGAGCGACAGGGCAAGGCGGACAGGGGACCTCGCCAGAGAGAACGCCCCACAGGAGAAGGCCACGCATGTGAATCCGCATGAAGCCCGCAAACTCAGCATAGTTGGTGCCATCAAAGATCACCGAGCACCGAGGAACAGCAACGTAGCCTGAAGCGGACATGAGGAGCTCTCTGTTTTTTTTTTCAACTGCTACAGTAGACCCCGATCCAGATCGGGATCAGGCTCGCGCTGGCTCGATCCAGCCCCGATGGAGGAATCGGGGGGAGGGAGGGGCGAGCGTAGGAGGGCCGGCCCTGGGCAGCACCGGCTGCAGCAGGCGGCCAGGGGCGGCAGGGCGCGGGGAGGCGGCGGCCGGCCGCGGCCGAGCACGGGAAGGCGCGGGGCGGCGGCAACCGGGCGCGGGGCGGCGCGGGGAGGCGCGAGGCGGCGACGGTAGGCCGCGGCCGCTCTCGGGGCGGCACGGGACAGCGACGGCAGGGGGGGCCGCGGCCGAGCTCGGGGCGGGGCTGCGCGGCCGAGCGCAGGCCGGGGCGACGCGGCTTGGTGGCAGGGAAGGAGAGGGCCGGCGGCGAGGGAGGAGGTGGCCGGCGCCGGCGACGAGGGAGAGAGAGGCCGGCGACGGGGGAGCGAGGCACGGAGCTGCGAGCGTGCGGGAGCGGGAGAGGAACCTAAGCATCTGATACCATGTTAGGAATGAGCAACTGTATTCTCAGAAGGGCCAAGGGCCAGTACATATACATGTGTACAATGGGGATAAACCGAAAAGAGAGACTATACACACACATCTAATACATCTACCAGTGGGAACGACAATGGTGGCAGCCTTCTCCACGTACATGGCAAGAGAGATAGAGAAAGAGAGAGGAGAGAAGAAGAGAGAGAAGAGAAGAGAGAGAGAAGAGAGCATAGAGAGTAGAGAGAAGAGAGAGAGAGACAGAGATGCCAGAGAGAGATTGTGAAAAGAGAGTAGGAGTAAACGTTTTCAAAACCACGTAAAACTTCAAATTTGGCACTTTAGCTTCAAAACGACTCGAGCGTATGATTTATATGCTTTCATATATTTGAGAGTACTAAATTTAAGTTCAGGGGGATATGGCTTCATCGCGGTGGATGTTGGTGGTGATTTGTGATTTCTATACTTCTTTCCAAGTCAGGAAACGCCTTCATTCAATTAAAACTAAGGAAGGCCATGAGAAGTGGCCCTAAAGAAACTGTAACAAAACTGGTATGCGTTTCTAAGGGCAGACACTAACATGTCTCGCGGGAGGCCGTGAGAAGTGGCGCTGCTAACTGGCCATTTAGGCCTGGAGATTACATCCTTAGAATCCCACACCAAGTAAAAAAGTTCACGATGAAAAAGAGCAACCAATTAACATAAGCTCTATCTCCAGGTCAACGTCCACGTCGCCGCCGCTGGATCCCCCGTCCCGCTGCCTGGCGGCCGGAGACGACGGCTCGCCACCAGCCGGCATCTCCGTCAGCAGCTGCGTGACCATGGGGCGGAGGCTGACGGACCTCGCCGGTCGTCGGAAGCTGATGCTCCTGGTTCCGGAGAACACGTCGGAGGACTGGGACAGGATGAGGTACACCAGCGCCTGCACCAGCACGAACATCGCGAACTTGAACAGCGCCTCGCTGCAGCTGGCCAGGTCGAGATCCATGGCCGGCCGCTTAATTCTTTTCTACGATGAACCGGATCGAGGAGCCTGTAGATGAGTGGATAGGATTTCAACTGAAGGCCTCTCCCTCGAATTGAGCTTCGACCTGGAGTAGTCAGTAACTGCCTTGGAGTGATTAGTGACGGAGGGCGTGGCTAGCTATTTAAAGATGATGCCCGGACCCTTTGACTTTGTCGAGGGGTTAAGTGATCCAGGGTGTAGATCCAGCCGGTGCATGCATTGTTGTTAGTACAGTACATTGGTTGACATTGAAATGGTCTTCTGCAAGAATGAACTGAATTTAGGGTTCCTATCGGTTGGCTTCTTGGTCAACTCTTCGGTTTCCCGCGTCGGCAGACCAGAAAACATCGTATGGTTTGGGCAGTTTTTTGGTTGCGCCGAATCAACCAATGGTAGTACTCCCTTTGTAATGATCTAAATGCTCTTATATTTCTTTACGGAGGGAGTATTATACAATTACGTAGATGCGTAGGCGTGCCTTGCTCCGCTTATGTTTCTCTACGGAGTGAGTTGTGTATTTTGTTTTTTGAGCTTCACGTGCAAGATATGCAAGAAATGTTCTCCGGAAACAAATCCGTGAAGTTTCCTAGAAAGAAGTATTGTAACAAGAAAGAATGCAGCACAAAGCAATTATGTCAAAGAGATACTCCTAATTTATAAATGCACGACATAATAACCAACAGCATAGCATATATTCGTCAGTAAAATGGTAGACCGTTCTTTCTTACATTTCTACCAAAATTTGTATTGCTACATACAGCAAGGCATTATGTAGCATTCGGGAGCTTGGATAATTGATAAGGGGATGTCTGTTTTCATCCGGAGCACTACCGGACTCGCCACCTATGGCCATCGGCATAGGCCATTTCCCGTCGGCATACATCTATGCCTACGGCTGCCGTCGGCATATCCCCGTCGCCATAGATCACGTCAGCGTAGTCTTTGTCAGACCGTCGGCATAGTTTAGCCGTCGGCATAGGGGCCTATGCCGACGGCTTCCTTCCGGCCGTCGGCATAGTTAGTCGTCGACAGTGATTTTCACCTGACGGCAACGGACGGCGCCGTCAAAAGCGCTGACGAATCACAGGCCGCCGCGTGGCAGAGGTATGCCGACGGCTTTGCCGTCGGCATACCTCTGCCACGTGGCGGTCTCTGGTGACTCCTGGCAGCAGGGATATGCCTACGGCAAAGCCGTCGGCATAGATCTATGCCGACGGCTTTGCCGTAGGCATATCCCTGCCACGTGGCAGACCCTGGGAAGCCCTGTGCATATCTATGCCGACGGCTTTGCCGTAGGCATAGATCTGTGCTGTTTTTTTTTTTTTTCCTGTTTTCTCTGTTTCAATTCATTTTGACAGCATTTCAAACCAGAAAATATGGGATTATGCAGAAATATGACAGTTCATCATCTAAACATACTCAAGTTCATCATCATCATTTAAACATACTCAAGTTCATCATCATCATTTAAACATACTCAAGTTCATCATCTAAAGATCATCATCGGCAAAAGTTCATGAACATAAGTAGTGCAAGACATGGAACATCATCATCGTCATCTAAAGAAAGTAACAAGTAGGAACATGAAAGGTATGTCACGACGGCCACATGCACGGGTGGTATCATCATCGACATCAAACAAGACCACCGCCGCCAAAACCACCACCGCCAAGACCACCTCCGCCAAAACCACCACCGCCAAGACCACCTCCGCCAAAACCGCCACCGCCAAGACCACCACCACTCTGCCAGATCGGAGTGACTGGGGTCGACGAAGCAGGAGTCGAGCCACCGGTCCCCTACATGTTTGAGAGAAGATTCTAACGGTAAATATGATATGATAGTGTTGAATGGACGAGAACTAGTTTGTCAGTAGTTAGGCAAATGTACTAACCGGACTATCACTGCCTAGTGCCACCCATTCATCGAATGTGGGCACGTGTGGGGGTTCTCCCGCAGGTGGTGGTGGGGGTCCCATTTGTGGTGGATCCGTGCGGTTACTCCAAGACGCCAACATAGCCTGGATGTTAGTTAAACAAGCAAACTAGAAGGTAAGAAGGAATGAAAGTGCAAAAATTTAGCCTGATTTTAAGAGGGCAAAACTAACCGTCATCATCTGACGGTTGTAATCATCGTTTGCCTTCACTCGTTGCAAGTACTCCCGCACCTCGAGATTCCTATGCTCGACAAAGGCCTTATATGCCTACATAATTTAGGTTGTTTCTAACTGAGAATGCCGATGGTAGTAGTATTATACAACTAACGCGTAGGCACGCCTTACTGAGTTGTTGTTTGTCATTAGCGGCCTTAAAGTGGATCTTATGTTTCTCTACGGGGTGAGTTGTGTATTTTGTTTTTTTTAGCTTCACACGCCGGATTTTCAAGAAATGTTTTCAGTCTCAGGAAACAAATCAGTGAAGTTTCCTAGAAGGAAGTATTGTAACAAGAAAAAATGCATTTCCGATCACGAAGCAAGAAAAGTGATACGTCGAAGAGATGCTCCTAAATATGATCTGATCGTGTACGACTTCCTCTCGTTTGTTCCCTAGCCCTAGGCGGTTACGACAAACTTTCTCCTCCAGACTTCACCGGTGAATCCGTGGATTCGCCTCCCCTCTGCCTGCCACTCCAGCGGCCAGGGCGGGAGGGGAATCCCTGTGTCTCCGCTTCGGTTAGTAGTTTAGGTTAGGGTTTTTAGTCCTTCCAGGTGTGGCGCTCGCACGGATGGCGGCGCTACTTCTTCGAGTTTGTCTTTCAGACTTCAATCCTCCTCGAGTTCGTTCGTTTGGACGTAGTCGACGGAGCTCCGACGTGGATTCCTGCCGTCTCCTTGAGATGGTGAGGTTAAGGTTTCTCGACATGTGGCGAGATTTGGTGTCTGGTGCTTCAGATCTATGCAAGGGTTCAACGGCAACGATTGCGGCTCCAGGGCGTTGGTCCGTATGGGCACATGCACAAAGACTTGCCGGATGTCATCGACAAAGTCAAGCCGGCTCCAATAGTGGAGCGGCGACATCGGCGCATCGGCGGCAGTAGTGGTCGTTCGATGATCTCGAAATCTTGATGTAATTTCTATTATGTTTAAGATGCTTTGTACTTCTGGTTAACTTTTATAATAGATCTGATCATTTTCGTAAAATAAAGATACTCCTAATTTATAAATGCACAACATAATAGGCAACAACATGTAGCATATATTCGTTAAAATGGTAGACGATTCTTTCTTACATTTCTACCAGAATTTGTAGCTATTACTGCTACTTACAGCAAGGCACCATGTAGCATTCGGGAGCTTGGATAATTTGTCGGATTCGGGGCTCCGCGGACCCAAGAAGGTTCGAACTCTGGGGCGTGTGCGAAGACCTCAACCTCTCAAATCTCTGCTCGGCACCCTACAGCCTGGCTACGTCGAGTGCACGCGAGCGGGGAAGAAGATGAGCACGGCAGTTTACCCAGGTTCGGGCCACCTTGCGGTGTAAAACCCTACTCCTGCTTTGTGGTGGATTGGCCTCACGAGGGGGCTGAGGATGAACTAGTACAGTGGTTTGAGCGGCCTCGCGAGGGCTCGAGAGGTGAGGGTGGAATGGATCCGATCCCCCCTCATGGTGGTGGCTAACCTATATTTATAGTGGCCTTGGTCCTCTTCCCTCAAAACTTAGGCAGGAAGGGATCCCACAGCGGCCAATTCGAAAGGGGACAAGTAGTACATCTTATCCTCATGAAAGGCGGTCTTCGCCTGCAAAGCTTCTGGCCGTGACGCAGCGGTGGGCTCGGCGGTGACATCCGTCCTGCCGAACTCGTGGTCTTGGTCTTGTTGCGCCGGAATGGAAACCTTTGGAGGACTCCTCGGGAACCCGCGCTCGTCCTTGCTCCCTTAGCACCAAAAGGGAAACTGTCTCCTCTGCGCCCGCTGGCGCCCGCCTGGCCATGGTCGTCATGGCTCACGTCACCGTAGCCTCGTGAGGCTGGATACCTGCATAGAAATCTCCGCTCCTCGGGAGGCAGCCTAAGGAGGCCGCTCCTCTGGAGGTCTTGGTGTCGCCCACCTTGCGAGGCCGAGGGGCCCCCGCGAGGGTCTTGTCTTGTAGGTCCTACCGCTGGGCCGTACCAGGCCGTTGGGGGTGTTGGGGAATGTTTCATGAAAACAAAAAAAATTCTACGCACACGCAATGATCTATCCATGGAGATGCATAGAAACGAGGGGAAGAGTGTGTCTACGTACCCTCGTAGACCATAAGCGGAAGCGTTTCAGAACGCGGTTGATGTAGTCGAACTTTCTTCGCGCTCCAACCGATCTAGTACCGAACGCACGGCACCTCCGCGTTCTGCACACGTTCAGCTCGGTGACGTCCTCGCCTTCTTGATCCATCAAGATGGGCGAAGTAGTAGATGAGTTCCGGCAGCACGACGGTGTGGTGACGGTGATGGTGATGCAATCTCCGCAGGGCTTTGCCTACACACTACGAAAATATGACCGAGGGAGAAAACTGTGGACGGGGGCGCCGCACACGGCTAAGACAATGTTGTGTCCTTGTGTGGCGCCCTCTCCCCACATATATATAGGTGGGAGGGGGGAGGAGGCAGCCTAGGGCAGCCAGGGCGCGCCCCAAGGGGCTGGCCGCCGGCCCTAGGGCTCCTGCCCCCCCCCCCTTCCTTGTATGAAGAAGGTGGAAGGAAAGAGGGGGAGAGGGAAGGAAGGGGGAGTCCTACTCCACACTTTCCTTTCCCTCCCCTCTTTCCTTCTCCTCCTCATAGGCCGGCCTCTATAGGGGGCGCACCAGTCCCTTGTGGGCTGGTGTGTTCCCTCTCTTGGCCCATAAGGCCCATAGCTTTGCCGGGGGTGCCCGAAACCCCTTCCGGTGACCCGATAAGTACCCGGTACCCCCCGAAACACTTTCGGTGTCGGAATACCATCGTCCTATATATCAATCTTTACCTCTCGACCATTTCGAGACTCCTCATCATGTTCGTGATCTCATCCGGGACTCCGAACAACATTCGGTCACCAAATCACATAACTCATATAATACTATATCGTCATCGAACGTTAAGCGTGCGGACCCTACGGGTTCGAGAACTATGTAGACATGACCGAGACACCTCTCCGGTCAATAACCAATAGTGGAACCTGGATGTCCATATTGGCTTCTACATATTCTACGAAGATCTTTATCGGTCGAACCGTTATGACAACATACGTAATTCCCTTTGTCCATCGGTATGTTACTTGCCCGAGATTCGATCATCGGTATCTTCATACCTATTTCAATCTCGTTACCGGCAAGTCTCTTTACTCGTTCCATAATACATCACCTCGTGACTAACTCCTTAGTCGTTTGCTTGCAAACTTATGATGTGTATTACCGAGAGGACCCAGAGATACCTCTCCGATACTTGGAGTGACAAATCCTAGTATCGATCTATGCCAACTCAACAAACACTTTCGGAGATACCTGTAGAGCATCATTATGATCACCCAGTTACGTTGTGACGTTTGATAGCACACAAGGTATTCCTCTGGTATCCAGGAGTTGCATAATCTCATAGTCGAAGGAACATATATTTGACATGAAGAAAGCAATAGCAATAAAACTGAACGATCATTATGCTAAGCTAACGGGTGGGTCTTGTCCATCAAATCATTCTCCTAATGATGTGATCCCATTATCAAATGACAACACATGTCCATGGTTAGGAAACCTTAACCATCTTTGATCAACGAGCTAGTCTAGTAGAGGCTTACTAGGTACACGGTATTTGTTTATGTATTCACACATGTATTTAAGTTTCCGATCAATAAAATTCTAGCATGAATAATAAACCTTTATCATGAATAAGGAAATATAAAATAACAATTTTATTATTGCCTCTAGGGCATATTTCCTTCAGTCTCCCACTTGCACTAGAGTCAATAATCTAGTTCACATCACCATATGGTTTAACACCCATAGTTCACATCTCCATGTGACCAATACCCAAAGAGTTTACTAGATTCAATAATCTAGTTCACATCGCCATGTGATTAACACCCGAAGAGTACTAAGGAGTAATCATGTTTTGCTTGTGAGAGAAGTTTAGCCAATGGGTCTGTCACATTCAGATCCATATGTATTTTGCAAATTTCTATGTCTACAAAGCTCTGTATGGAGCTACTCTAGCTAATTGCTCCCACTTTCAATATGTATCCAGATTGAGACTCAGACTCATCCGAATCGGCGTCAAAACTTGCATCGATGTAACCCTTTACGATGAACTCTTTATTACCTCCATAATCGAGAAATATCTCCTTAGTCCTCTTAGGTAACTAAGGATAATTTTTTACCGCTGTCCAGTGATCTACTCCTGGATCACTATTGTACCCCCTTGCCAAACTCATGGCAAGGTACACAACAGGTTTGGTACACAACATGGCATACTTTATAGAACCTATGGCTGAGGCATAGGGAATGACTTTCATTCTCTATCTATCTTCTGCCGTGGTCGGGTTTTGAGTCTTACTCAACTTCACACCTTGCAACACAGGCAAGAACCCTTTCTTTGACTGATCCATTTTGAACTTCTTCAAAATATTGTCAAGGTATGTGCTTTGTGAAAGTCCTATTAAGCGTCTCGATCTATCCCTATAGATCTTGATGCCCAATATATAAGTAGCTTCACCGAGGTCTTTTATTGAAAACTCTTATTCAAGTATCCTTTTATGCTATCCAGAAATTCTATATCATTTCCAATCATTAATATGTTATCCACATATAATATCAGAAATGCTACAGAGCTCCCACTCATTTTCTTGTAAATACAAGCTTCACCATAAGTCTGTATAAAACCATATGCTTTGATCACCTCATCAAAGCGTGTATTCAAACTCCGAGATGCTTGCACCAGTCCATAGATGGATCGCTGGAGCTTGCACACTTTGTTAGCACCTTTAGGATCGACAAAATCTTTCTGGTTGTATCATATACAACTCTTCTTTAAGAAATCCATTAAGGAATGCAGTTTTGACGTCCATTTGCCAGATTTCATAAAATACGGCAACTGCTAACATGATTCGGACAGACTTAAGCATCGCTACGGGTGAGAAAGTCTCATCGTAGTCAACCCTTTGAACTTGTCGAAAACCTTTTGCGACAAGTCAAGCTTTGTAGACAGTAACATTACCATCAGTGTCTGTCTTCCTCTTGAAGATCCATGTATTTTCAATGGCCTGCCGATCATCGGGCAAGTCCACCAAAGTCCACACTTTGTTCTCATACATGGATCCTATCTCAGATTTCATGGCCTCAAACCATTTGTCGGAATCTGGGCTCATCATAGCTTCTTCATAGTTTGTAGGTTCGCCTTGGTCTAGTAACATGACTTCCAGAACAGGATTATCGTACCACTCTGGTGCGGATCGTGCTCTGGTTGACCTACGAGGTTCTGTAGTAACTTGATATGAAGTTTCATGATCATTATCATTTGCTTCCTCTCTGATTGGTGTAGGCATCACGGGAACGGTTTTCTGTGATATGCTACTTTCCAATTCGAGAGAAGGTACAATTACCTCATCAAGTTCTACTTTCCTCCCACTCACTTCTTTTGAGAGAAACTCCTTCTCTAGAAAGGACCCAAACTTAGCAACAAAGATCTTGCCTTCGGATCTGTGGTAGAAGGTGTACCCAATAGTTTCTTTAGGGTATCCTATGAAGACACACTTCTCCGATTTGGGTTCGAGCTTATCTGGTTGAAGCCTTTTGACATAAGCATCGCATCCCCAAATTTTTAAGAAACGACAGCTTAGGTTTCTTGCCAAACCATAGTTCATACGGTGTCGTCTCAACGGATTTAGACGGTGCCCTATTAAACATGAATGCAGTTGTCTCTAATGCATAACCCCAAAACGATAGTGGTAAATCGGTAAGAGACATCATAGATCGTACCATATCTAATAAAGTACGGTTATGATGTTCGGACACACCATTACGCTGTGGTGTTCTAGGTGCCGTGAGTTGTGAAACTATTCCACATTGTTTTAAATGAAGGCCAAACTCGTAACTCAAATATTCGCCTCCGCGATCAGATCGTAGAAACTATATTTTCTAGTTACGATGATTCTCCACTTCACTCTGAAATTATTTGAACTTTTCAAATGTTTCAGACTTGTGTTTCATTAAGTAGATATACCCATACCTGCTCAAATCATCTGTGAAGGTCAGAAAATAACGATACCCGCCGCGTGCTTCAACACTCATCGGACCGCATACATCGATATGTATTATATCCAATAAGTCATCGACTCGCTCCATTGTTTCGGAGAACGGAGTTTTAGTCATCTTGCCCATGAGGCATGGTTCGCAAGTATCAAATGATTCCAAAAGTCCATCCGCATGGAGTTTCTTCATGCGCTTTACACCAATATGACCTAAACGGCAGTGCCACAAGTATGTTGCACTATCATTATCAACTTTGTATCTTTTGGCATCAATATTATGAATATGTGTATCACTACGATCGAGATTCAATAAACCATTAACATTGGGTGTATGACCATAGAAGGTTTTATTCATGTAAACAGAACAACAATTATTCTTTGACTTAAATGAATAACCGTATTGCAATAAACATGATCCAATCATATTCATGCTGAACGCAAACACCAAATAACATTTATTTAGGTTCAACACTAATCCCGAAGGTAGAGAGAGTGTGCGATGGTGATCGTATCAACCTTGGAATCACTTCCAACACACATCGTTACCTCGCCCTTAACTAGTCTCTGTTTATTCTGCAACTCCTGTTTCGAGTTACTAATCTTAGCAGCTGAACCGGTATCAAATACCCAGGGGCTACTACGAACACTAGTAAGGTACACATCAGTAACATGTATATCAAATATACCTTTGTTCACTTTGCCATCCTTCTTATCCGCCAAGTATTTGGGGCAGTTCCGCTTCCAGTGACCATTTCCTTTGCAGTAGAGGCACTCAGTTTCAGGCTTGGGTCCAGCTTTAGGCTTCTTCATGGGAGCGGCAACTTGCTTGTCATTCTTCTTGAAGTTCCCTTTCTTTCCCTTGCCCTTTTTCTTGAAACTAGTGATCTTGTTAACCATCAATACTTGATGCTCTTTCTTGATTTCTACCTTCGCCGATTTCAGCATCGCGAAGAGCTCGGGAATCATTTTCGTCATCCCTTGCATATTATAGTTCATCACGAAGTTCTAGTAGCTTGGTGATAGTGACTAGAGAACTTTCTCAATCAATATCTTATCTGGAAGATTAGCTCCCACTTGATTAAAGCGATTGTAGTGCCCAGACATTCTGAGCACATGCTCACTGGTTGAGCTATTCTCCTTCATCTTGTAGGCAAAGTACTTGTCAGAGGTCTCATACCTCTCGACACGGGCATGAGTCTGAAATACCAATTTCAGCTCTTGGAACATCTCATATGCTCCGTGGCGTTCAAAATGTTTTTGAAGTCCTGGTTCTAAGCCGTAAAGCATGGCGCACTAAACTATCAAGTAGTCATCATATCGAGCTTTGCCAAACGTTCATAACGTCTGCATCTCCTCCTGCAATAGGTCTGTCACCTAGCGGTGCATCAAGAACATAATTCTTCTATGCAGCAATGAGGATAATCCTCGGATCACGGACACAGTCCGCATCATTGCTACTATCATCTTTGAACTTATTTTTCTCTAGGAACATATCAAAAATAAGGGAGCTATATCGCGAGCTATTGATCTACAACATAGATTTGCAAATACTATCAGGACTAAGTTCATGATAAATTAAGTTCAATTAATCAAATTACTAATGAACTCCCTCTTAAATCAACATCCCTCAAGTTGTCTAAGTGATACATGATCCATATCAACTAACCCATGTCCGATCATCACGTGAGATGGGGTAGTCATCAATGGTGAACATCTCTATGTTGATCATATCTACTATATGACTCATGTTCGACCTTTCGGTCTCCAGTGTTCCGAGGCCATGTCTGTACATGCTAGGCTCGTCAAGTTTAACCCAAGTATTCCGCATGTGTAAATCTGGCTTACACCCGTTGTATGTGAACGTAGAGTCTATCACACCTGATCATCACGTGGTGTCTCGAAACGACGAACTGTAGCAACGTGCATACTCAGGGAGAACACTTTTACCTTGAAATTTAGTGAAGGGATCATCTTATAATGCTACCGCCGTACTAAGCAAAAATAAGATGCATAAAAGATAAACATCACATGCAATCAAAATATGTGACATGATATGGCCATCATCTTGTGCTTTTGATCTCCATCTCCAAAGCATCGTCATGATCTCCATCGTCACCGGCTCGACACCTTGATCTCCATCATTGCGCCGGGGTCGCCTCGCCAACTATTGCTTCTACAACTATTGCTAACGCATAGCGATAAAGTAAAGCAATTACATGACGTTTGCACTTCATACAATAAAGAGACAACCCAAAGGCTCCTGCCGGTTGTCGATATTACAAAACATGATTATCTCATACAACAACGTATATCACATCACGTCTTGACCATATCACATCACAACATGCCCTGCAAAAACAAGTTAGACGTCCTCTACTTTGTTGTTGCAAGTTTTACGTGGCTGCTACGGGCTTCTAGCAAGAACCATTCTTACCTACGCGAAAAACACAACGGTGATTCATCAAGTTTGCTGTTTTAACCTTCTTCAAGGACCGGCCATAGTCAAATTCGATTCAACTAAAGTAGGAGAAACAGACACCCGCCAGCCACCTTTATGCAAAACTAGTTGCATGTCAGTCGGTGGAACCGGTCTCATGTGCGTGGAGATGTAAGGTTGGTCCGGGCCGCTTCATCCCACAATACCGCCGAATCAAAGTAAGACATTAGTGGTAAGCAGTATGATTATCACCACCCACAACTCTTTGTGTTCTACTTGTGCATATCATCTACGCATAGACCTGGCTCATGATGCCACTGTTGGGGAACGTTGCATGAAAACAAAAAAAATTCTACACACACGCAATGATCTATCCATGGAGATGCATAGCAACGAGGGGAAGAGTGTGTCTAAGTACCCTTATAGACCGTAAGCGGAAGCGTCTCACAATGCAGTTGATGTTGTCGAACTTTCTTCGCGCTCCAACCGATCTAGTACCGAACGCACGGCACCTCCGCGTTCTGCACACGTTCAGCTCGGTGACGTCCTCGCCTTCTTGATCCAGCAAGATGGCGAAGTAGTAGATGAGTTCCGGCAGCACGAGGGTGTGGTGACGGTGATGGTGATGTGATCTCCGCAGGGCTTCGCCTAAGCACTACGAAAATATGACCGAGGGAGAAAACTGTGGACGGGGGCGCCGCACACGGCTAAGACAATGTTGTGTCCTTGTGTGGCGCCCCCTCCCCACATATATATATATAGGTGGGAGGGGGGAGGAGGCAACCTAGGGCAGCCAGGGCGCGCCCCAAGGGGCTGGCCGCCGGCCCTAGGGCTCCTGCCCTCCTGCCCCCGCCCCCCCCCCCCCCCCTTTCCTTGTATGAAGAAGGTGGAAGGAAAGAGAGGGGGGAGAGGGAAGGAAGGGGGGGTCCTACTCCACACTTTCCTTCTCCTCCTCATAGGCCGGCCTCTATAGGGGGCGCACCAGCCCCTTGTGGGCTGGTGTGTTCCCTCTCTTGGCCTATAAGGCCCATAGCTTTGCCGGGGGTGCCTGAAACCCCTTCCGGTGACCCGATAAGTACCCGGTACCCCCCGAAACACTTCCGGTGTTGGAATACCATCGTCCTATATATCAATCTTTACCTCTCGACCATTTCGAGACTCCTCATCATGTTCGTGATCTCATCCGGGACTCCGAACAACATTCGGTCACCAAATCACATAACTCATATAATACTATATCGTCATCGACCGTTAAGCGTGCGGACCCTACGGGTTCGAGAACTGTGTAGACATGACCGAGACACATCTCCGGTCAATAACCAATAGCGGAACCTGGATGCCCATATTGGCTCCTACATATTCTACGAAGATCCTTATCGGTCGAACCGTTATGACAACATACGTAATTCCCTTTGTCCATCGGTATGTTACTTGGCCGAGATTCGATCGTCGGTATCTTCATACCTAGTTCAATCTCGTTACCGGCAAGTCTCTTTACTCGTTTCGTAATACATCACCTCGTGACTAACTCCTTAGTCGTTTGCTTGCAAGCTTATGATGTGTGTTACCGAGAGGGCCCAAAGATACCTCTCTGATACTCGGAGTGACAAATCCTAGTCTCGGTCTATGCCAACTCAACAAACACCTTCGGAGATACTTGTAGAGCATCTTTATGATCACCCAGTTATGTTGTGACATTTGATTGCACACAAGGTATTCCTTCGGTATCCGGGAGTTGCATAATATCATAGTCGAAGGAATATTTATTTGACATGAAGAAAGCAATAGCAATAAAACTGAACGATCATTATGCTAAGCTAACGGGTGGGTCTTGTCCATCACATCATTCTCCTAATGATGTGATCCCGTTATCAAATGACAACACATGTCCATGGTTAGGAAACCTTAACCATCTTTGATCAACGAGCTAGTCTAGTAGAGGCTTACTAGGGACACGGTATTTGTTTATGTATTCACACATGTATTTAAGTTTCCGATCAATACAATTCTAGCATGAATAATAAACCTTTATCATGAATAAGGAAATATAAAATAACAATTTTATTATTGCCTCTAGGGAATATTTCCTTCAGGGGGGAGCCATGCCGTGGGCCGCAGGCAGGCAGATCTGGGTACCCCCGTTACCAGAACGCCGACAGTAGCCCCTGGGCCCAAGGCGCGCTCGGGCTGGCTTCGAGGTGAAGCGCCGCGGGCCCTAGATCGCCTGCGGGCCAGGCTTGACGCATGGCGCACGACGGACGTGGACGCCTCCGCTCCCCCACGTCGCCTCGGCAACCGCCCCGACTTGACAGCAGCCTGGTGCATGCAGCAGGGCCATCATAACTCGAAACGTGGAGGAGCGCCGGTTGGCCTTCGACTTCCTATAAGAGGGCGAGGAAGGCGGAGCCCCCAGGCCATCTTCATCATCTCGCCCGCCCCTTCTTCTTGCTCCCCTACTCTGAACCGCCGCCTTGCAGCCATGGCACCAGTGAGGAGGTTTTCTGCTGCTGAGAAAGGAAAGTCCCTCATGGAGGGACCAGGCTCGCCGCCGCCCAAGAGGGGCCGCGGCCGTCCCCGCAAGTACACCGCGACAATGGCGGTGGTCCCCCGGGGGCGCGGGCGCACCCCCGCGAAGGTCGGCGCTACTTCCGGCAGTCGTGGAAAGGCTCCCTCCCGCGCTGGCGGCTGCAGTGGCCAAGGCGGCCATGGCCAAGGGGGAAAGCTTGCGGCGGCCGTCCGACCGCCCGGTCCGCCATCCCACTCGGTTGACGCCGCCCAGGAGTTTGTGGTGTGGACGGAGAAGCCGGTAGCCACCTGGTTCCAGCTCCCGCGCTTCTTCGTGGGCGCGCTGTCGGCCGGAGGACCCGGTGGCCTTTGGCTGCTGCAGCAAGGCCTCGTGGATGGAGGTCGAGTTCACCCCCGCAGGTTACGTGTTTCTGAACCGGGGGTGGCAGGCGTTCGCCCGTGCTCGCGGCCTGCAGGGGAGGCGTACCCTCCACTTCAGGCATGACGGGGCGGCAACGCTCTTCGTCAGGATCTTTGGGGAGGATGGCAGGCGTCTGGAGTGTTGCCCAGAGGACGATGATGACGGTGATGGCGACCACCCCTCCGATGACGACGGCCAGCGGGGCGGCGACATCCTCGGCGGTGAACTCGCCCTTGGCGACGGCCACGGCACCTCCGGCAGTAGCGGCTCCTCCTTCGGGAGAAGCACGAGCGACGACGACTACGACGAGCCACCACGTCGCTGCACCCAGACTAGGGAGGGCGGCGAGCCACCGCGCCGCCTCACCCCCACTCGGGAGGACGTCGAGCCGTCTCGCCATCGCGCTCCGGTGAAGCAGGAGGAGGACTCCGACTGAGCGCTGGCGTCGCCAGAGCCAGGCCTCAGGAGTTGCAGTCCCCGTGAGGCTGCCTTTTGCGTTTTTCTTTTTTTCTGCATCAAGAACCATAGAGAGCCCCGCTGGGGCGTGTAATGAACCATGGCGCTTGCGCCATTATGTTAACGTTTTTATTTCGTATCCTAGCATTCATGTTGCTACCAATTGAAAGATTCCTGCCGGTCGTGATTAGGGTAACTTAGCTTGGTGTGTTCGTGGTGGACTCCTGCGCCATGAGGGCGTGCTCCTTCGAGTCTTCTACCCCATGCGCGCCTCCCGTTTCCTCACGATTCAGCTGGGGCTCCGCAGCAGCTTGGAGATCTTGCTGGGGGGAGCTTCTTTTGGGGACCAGACGGCTTCGGGGCCTTGTGAGGTGCTCGCTCCTCGCAGGGCCCCAGGGAGGCTAGGGCCTCCAGAGATGCCTTCATCACGCACTGCGCCCCGCAAAGGGCTTATGCAAGGTTCCTCGATGGTGAGCCAAACCGTGGCTGCTTTTGGGCATCCCTCTCCTGGCGATCATTTCATGCTAGAGCCCTCGAGCGGAGGTCGATCGTCGCTAGTACGCCGGGTCGCGATGCCCGGCGAGGCCAGGAGATGAAGGCTCAGGAGGACATACGTGCCTGTTGGCTCGCTCGGGAACGTCGCGCGAGGATTAGGACGCCAAGGTCTTGGCGAGGTGTGCGTGTGGACGGGCCCAGGCGCGACCTGGGCTGGGTCAGGTGTACACACCGTGCCCAGCCCCCACTCGCGAGACGCGCGAGAGGGAGCGACGGGCAACTGCCACTCCCCTTAAAACAAGACTCGAAAGAACAAGCGCTGCAAAGAGAAAAATTCCCATCCCTTTCAAATAAAGACGCGAGAACTTCGAATTTCATTCCAAGAAGCGGCAAATTTGGTTACAAAAGCAAGCAAAAGAACATCTGCGTCCGGCGCCTACACTAGTCTTCTAGTCTTCCCGCTAGTGCGGAGCATGGGGCTTCCACTAGGCGTGGGCATAGTCGCTGAAAGACCGTATCGTCCGCCAGCGCGGAGCATGGGGCTTCCACTTGGGCGTGGGTGGGAGCCCCCATGAGGCCCAGGGGCGGCGCTCAGGAGACTCCGGGGCGTGTACAGCCCCACTCATTATTACGTGAGAGTGTCACTAGTAGAACTTCCGGAGATGCTGGATGTTCCAAGCATTCTGGATGGGGACCCCGTCCTGCGTCTCCAAGCGCACGGCACCAGGCCTGGAGACGCGGGCAATCCTGAACGGGCCCTCCTACTTGGGCGAGAGCTTGTGAAGGCCCTCCTTGGAAAGGACCCGCCTCAGGACGAGGTCTCCCACCTCGAGGGTCCGGGAGCGGACGCTACGATAGTGGTAGCGCCGCAGCGCCTGCTGGTACCTCGCTGCGCGGAGCGAGGCCTGGCGGCGGGCTTCCTCCCCGAGCACGAGATCTGTTCCCTGTGAGGCATCCTGACGTGCTTCGCCGAATGCCAGGACCCGCGGGGAGCGATGCTTGACCTCGTGTGGGAGGACCGCCTCAGCCCCGTAGACGAGGAAGAATGGGTTCTCGCCGGTGGGCTTAGTCACGGTGGTGCGAATGGACCACAACACGGACTGAAGCTCACCAAGCCAACCCCTGCCGCAGGCCTCAAGCTTCTTCTTGAAGCTCCTCGCCTTGAGGCCCCCCAAGACCTCCGTGTTGGCGCGCTCAGCCTGGTCGTTCCTCCGTGGATGTGCCACCGAAGCGTAACATATATGCGTTCCAAGGTTAGCGCAATACGTCCTGAAGAGGTTGCTCGTGAATTGGGAGCCATTGTCAGTAATGATACGATTGAGGACACCAAAACGGCTCACGAGGCCCTTGATGAACTTGACGGCCGAGCCAGCAGGGATGGTGTGTACAAGCTCCACCTTCTCCCACTTGGTGAACTTGTCGATGGCGACGTAGAGGTAGCGGTATCCAACGGCTGCTCGAGGGAAAGGGCCCAGGATGTCCAGCCCCTAGACCGCGAACGGCCACAAGAGCGGGATGGTCTGGAGGCCTTGCGCGGGCTGATGAATCTGCTTGGCGTGGAACTGGCAAGCCTCGTAAGATCGCACCAGCTCGGTGGCGTCGTTGAGCGCCGTCGGCCAGTAGAACCCGCTGCGGAACACCTTGCCCACGAGGGTGCGCGATGAGGAGTGGTGCCCGCAGTCCCCACCGTGGATATCGGCCAGCAACTCGCTCCCCTGTTCTTCGGACACGCACCTCAGCGAGACGTCGTTGGGGCGTCGCCGGTATAGCTCGCCATCCTGCAAGCAATAAGCAGTGGCCTGGCGGACCACGGGCTCCGTGTCTTCCTCCACCGGTAAGGTGCCGCGGAGCAGGTACGCCTTGAGCTCCTCGGTCTAGCAGCCCGCCCGAGGTTCCAATGCCAGGAGTAGGTGGGCTCCCGAGGTCGGACCACAAGCTGGGGCTTCTGAGGTCGGGGCCGGCGGCGGCTCCTCCCTGAGCGATGCTGGGCCCACGGCCGAGGGTGCCGCTGATGCCTTGAGGGGCCTCTCCTCGAAAACGCCAAGCTTCTGAGGCTCGTGGCGGGACGCCTTCTTGGTGATGTCGTCTGCTTCCTTGTTCGTGCCGCACGGGACGTGCTGCAATTCCAAGCCCAAGAAACGCTTTTCGATTTTACGTACCTCTTCTAGGTAAGCCTCCATGTGCTCATTCTTCGGTTTGTACTCCTTGTTGGAGAAGTTGACGAGGAGTTGGGAGTCGCCCTTGATGGTGAGGCGCTTGATTCCCAGGGCGGCCGCGGCCCCGAGGCCAGCAATCAAGCCCTCGTACTCAGCAATGTTGTTGGAGACCTTCTCGCCATGCTGGAAGCTAAGTTGCACGGCATAATTGAGCTTGTCCTTAGTTGGCGAGATGAGCACGACTCCAGCCCCCTCGCCCTGCCGTGCGAAGGCACCGTCGAAGTGCATGACCCATCCGTCGGGTGCTTCATCATCGGGCGTGAGAGACTGGCTCTCGTCCAGCCCTCGATCGGGAGCGTCGGTCCACTTCGCCACGAAATCAGCCAGGGACACTCCCTTGATGACCCTGGTAGTACTGAACTCCAGCTGGAAGGCCTGCAGCTCAATGTTCCACTCTGCGACCCTCCCCGCGGCGTTGAGGCTGCGCAGCACCTTCTTCAGGGGGTACGCCGAGACGACCTTTATGGGGTGGCCTTGGAAATAGTGGCAAAACTTCCTTGAGGCGACGAGGAGCGCGAGCAAGAGCTTCTGCTGTATAGGATAGCGCGCGCGCATCGCGCAGTACCGTGCTGACGAAGTACACCGGATGCTCGATGAGGGGCGGGTCCTCGGGGACGTCTCGCTCCGCGGGGGCCACGAGGGACTCGGGAGGCCCGCAGGTCAATGAAGCAGCGAGATCCTCAGGAGCGCCGTCCTGGGGCAGCAAGGGTTGCGCGGCTTCTCGTGGACCACCTCACTTCGCGCTTGCGCCGGCGTGCCCTTCCAGGACCGCCACGAGTGCCACGCTGGCCGAGTGGGGAGTGGCTGCCAGGTAAAGCACCAGGGGCTCGCGCGAACGAGGCGCCACCATGACAGGTGGGCTCGTGAGGTATCGCTTGAGGTCTTCGAAGGCCACCTCCGCTTCCGGGGTCCACTCGAACGGGCCCTTCTTCTTCATCATCTTGAAGAAAGGGAGGGCGCGCACGTCGAGCTTGGAGATGAAATGCCCCAAGGAGGTTACGCACCCCGCAAGCTTCTGCATCTCCTTGAGGGTCTGAGGCGGGCTCATCCTCTCTATCGCCTTTACCTTCTCGGGGTTGGCCTTGATCCCTCTGTGCGACACCAGGAAACCCAGCAGCTTGCCGGACGGGACCCCGAACACACATTTCTCCGGTTGAGCTTCAGGTTTATGCTGCGCAGGTTAGCGAATGTCTCTTCTAGGTCTTTGATTAGGGTCCTTGCCTCCCGCGACTTGACCACGATGTCATCGACATACGCCTCTCATTCCTTCCCAACTGCTGCTCGAGTGCGATGTGCATTAACCGCTGGAAGGTCGCACCAGCGTTCCGCAGCCCGAAGGGCATGCAGGTGTTGCAGTACACACTGCACGGGGATATGAAAGCTGTTTTCTCGACATCTTTTGTCGCCATTGATTTGATGATACCCTGAGAAAGCATCCAAGAAGCACAGCAGGTCGCACTCGGCAGTGGAGTCCACGATCTAGTCGATGCGCGGGAGCGGAAAAGGGTCCTGAGGGCAAGCTTTGTTGAGGCTCGTGAAGTCAATGCACATGCGCTCCTTCCCCCTTTCTTAGGGACAATGATCGGGTTAGCCAACCAATCCGGGTGCTGCACTTCCCGAATGACACCGGCTTCCTGCAACTTACGGACCTCTTGGATGATGAACGCTTGCTTCTCCTGCGACTGATGCCGTGCCTTTTGCTTTACGGGCCGCGCTCCAGGGCATACCATCAAGTGGTGCTCGATCACCTCCCTCGGGAAGCCAACCAAGTCGGATGCCTCCCACGCGAAGACGTCCTTGTTGGCCCTCAGGAAGCCAACCAGTGCCTCCTCCTGGTCCGGGGAAAGGCCGGCGCCAATGGTGAAGGTGGGGCCTGAGCCCCCGATGTCGACAGGCACCTGCTTTGTCTTAGCCCTGTCCTGAGAGAACAGTTGCTTTTTCTTTGCGGGCGCGGCCTCCTAAGCCTCCGTGGTGCCCCCGCCGTTAGGGCACGAAGCCGCCGCGGCCCTGTAGGCGAGCTTGAGGGCCCGGCCCGCCGACCACAGTGATAGTGTCGCCGCTGCCCGGCATCTTGACGACGTTGTAGCCTGGATGGGTCGCCGCCATGAACTTGGCGAGGGCCGGATACCTCAGGATGGCGTTGTACGGGAGGCCGATGCGGGCCACGTCGAAGTCGATCAGCTCAGTGCGGTAGTTGCCGCGCGTGCTGAATGTGACGGGGAGGCGTATCTGCCCCAGGGGGGTGGCCGAACCCTTGACCATCCCCGAGAAAGGCTTGGTGGGGGTGAGCTGGTCATACGACACCTGGAGCAGGTCGAAGGTTTCCATGGAGAGGACGTTCAGGCCGGCGCCGCCGTCGATGAGGGTCTTGGTTACCGCAATATTGCTGATGGTGGGTGTGCACAGAATGGGGAGGGCGCCTGCAGCCGCAGTGGTCTTGGGATGATCTCTGGAATCGAAGGTGATGTCTGCCTCAGGCCCGGCGCAGCCCCGCACAGCCTCGCGCTGCGGTCGGGCAGCGCTTGCCTGATGGAGCAACTGCTTGATGTGACGGCCGAAAGCGGGCGCCTGCGACCCGCCGACGATGCATGCGACCGCGTGGGGCGCCGGAGCCGCGAAGCGTGCGACAAATTGGTTGCGGAGCTCCCCCCAAGAGGAGATCGAGGCGCGCGGGAGGCCGCAGAGCCAGGATCAGGGGGCCTCCGTGAGGGTCAGGGGGAGCCAGTTTGCCATGGCCTTGTCATTGCCGCCTGCCGCCTCGATGGCCTGCGTGTACGACCGGTGGAACTCTTCGGGGTCCGCAGCATCGTCGTACCGCGGGGGCAGCGCTGGCCTAAACTTCACGGGCCACTGCACCCGACGCATGCCGGGGGTGAAGGTCGGGCAACCCGCGGTGCTCCTGTATGCTTCGGGCAGCCATACCTGCGAGGCGGCGCCCGCCATGGAGGGAGCGAAGCAAGAGCGAAGCGTGGTCGACGGAGAAACGAAACTTCGACACGCTCCTACCTGGCGTGCCAAATGTCAGATTCGGGGCTCCGCGGACCCAAGAAGGTTCAAACTCTGGGGCATGTGCGAAGATCTCAACCTCTCAAATCTCTGCTCGCCACCCTACAGCGTGGCTACGTCGAGCGCACGCGAGCGGGGAAGAAGATGAACACGGCAGTTTACCCAGGTTCGGGCCACCTTGCGGTGTAAAACCCTACTCCTGCTTTGTGGTGGATTGGCCTCACGAGGGGGCTGAGGATGAACTAGTATAGTGGTTTGAGCGGCCTCGCGAGGGCTCGAGAGGTGAGGGTGGAATGTATCCGATCCCCCCTCATGGTGGTGGCTAACCTATATTTATAGTGGCCTTGGTCCTCTTCCCTAAAAACTTAGGCGGGAAGGGATCCCACAGCGGCCAATTCGAAAGGGGACAAGTAGTACATATTATCCTGACGAAAGGTGGTCTTTGCCTGCAAAGGTTCTGGTCGTGATGCAACGGTGGGCTCGACGGTGACATCCGTCCTGCCGAGCTCGTGGTCTTAGTCTTGTTGCGCCGGAATGGAAACGGGCCTCAAACGCCCGGGCTGACCGGCACCCCTCATATCCAGCCTAAATATGGGGCGGATATGAGGGAGCCCGGCCGCGTCCGCCACGTAGGATTGACGCGGATATGAGGGAGCCCGGACGCGTCCGCCAAGTAGGACTGACGAAGGGGTCCCACGCGGACTAGCCCGGAAACCCAGCGGTCCGACGGACGCCTCCTCCATCGCTGCGGCATGAATGCCGCGTGGCGCCGCTCCGGCTCCCTGCCTGAGACCAAATCCGCCTATTTAACCCAGCCGACGTCCCGCAACCCTAGCCCATCCACCTCCCCCCTCTCCGCGCCGCCAGTCCGAGCCCATCCACCTCCTCCATCTCCCCCTCCAGCGCTCCGCCATGGTCCGGAGGAAGATCACCTACTACGTGATGCTCACGCCGAAGCACCGCTACGAGATCTAGCAGGAGATCCAGGGGAGACAAGCCGCGCGCGCCACCCGCATCGCTGCCGGGCTGCCTTCGGACTTGCCGGAGCCGAAGGAGGAGGAGGAGGAGCAACCGGGGGAAGAGGAGGAAGAGGAGCTGGCTCCGATGGAGGTGGAGGAGGCGAAGCAGCCAGAGCCGAAGCTGCCGGAGCAGGAGCTGCCGGGCCTCAACATGGAGCAGGCGAAGGCGGAGTTCGCCGTCGCCCAATCGGAGGAGATCGCGGAGCAGCAGGCCATCCCGGAGTCCATCCAGGATGAGGCCTATGTAGAGGCCAACCGGGTGTTCCTCCGACAGGAGCAGGCGGCATCCAACGCGCTCTTCGCCGAACTTGACGCGGAGATTGAGGAGGAGGCCGTAGCGGAGCAGCCGGAGGAGCAGGAGCTGCCATCCATGCTGCCGGAGCCTGGCAAGAAGATCGTCGACATCTCTGACGATGAGTAGCTAGGTGATCGACGTACTACGTATGTTTATTTCGCTTGCATGTCCTTGTATGGATTTAAGAATCTAGTATGAGATGTCCGGATGTAACTCGTGAAATTTGAGGCGTGCCCGGTCACTGCCAGCGGACACGCCCGGACGTGTCCGCGGGCGTTTGAGGGGCCATATTTGACATATCCGGCTGTAGATGCTCTAAGGGGATGTCCATTTTCATCCGTAGAGCCCCAGCCCCTCTTAGAGAAAGAGGAGTTCCACCACAATGCCTCTAAGGAGGAAAAAACGACGTGAGAGGCGTCGCCATCATGGGCACCAACATGAGTCGGGACAAGGCTTCCACCCGAAACTCATCGATCCCCACCTAGATAGAGGCCAGCATATCTAGAGCAACCGGGGATGCGCAGACCATCATAGCAATTGCTATAGCGCCATGCTTCTTCGTCGTCGACCACTAAGCACAACCCTGTGATGACCCTTGACAACACCTCATACTGCGAGAGGTCCATGAACTCGCTAGGGTTGCATCAAGACGAAAATCGTCGAATCAGCCCATCCCCGTTACCACGACAAGCAGCAACCGATGCACTCGACCAGGGGCCTCTCCCCGGCTTCCGCCTCGCTCCACAAAGCAGATCCCACCAGCCAACGCACAACAAGAACGCTGCAATAGATCGACACCTCCTTCTGCAACCCAGGCCACACAAGCACCACTACAACATAGGGCCAGGCCGTCTTCGCCACGAAGAGGCAGTCGTCGTAGCAATCAGAGATCGCAACCCGAGCAGATCCCACCGCGGGGTTTTACCGACGGCGAGGAGAGAGGAGGGGATGGGTGGTGGCGGCGACAGGAGTTGTCTTCTGCTCGAGCCGCTGCTGGGAGTGACACGGGCCGTTTCCTCTAAAAGGTATTGCTACTTGTTGCAGGAAACATATTGATCAAAGAAGAGTAACAACATGTGAGCTGTTGTGACATGGATCTTCTTTGTTAGTGAGTTATTGATCCACCATGATTTTCAATTCCTTGTTAGCATTACAAAGCATAGTTTAAAAAACCAGACCGGTGACCGAGCCGGTTGAGCCTGTTGGTTCAGGTTTTCATCGGTAGGACCGCCGGCTCATCGGTTCAACGTCTAATTTTGTTGAGCTGTCTCGCGGTCTTGTGCTAATACTTTGCAATTTATTGTGAAAACAAATCAATTTGTTAGCCAAACAGTAGAATGGTAAGAAAACAAAATTGGTTGGGCAAACAGGATTGGATTAACAGAATGCACCACAGGGACAAACGTAGCCTTAAACATAAACCGTGTGTTGTAGTCATTCTTCTATCCCGCATGTAGTATCTTTCTGTGACGTATGAGACTTATGGACTGACGTGGTATTTTGGTAGTATACAGTACTTGTTTATGATTTGTGCCTGCTTGGAGAGCGCTCATAAAACTGTAATAACGTCATGCCCGAATTCGATACCAAGTACTCCAAAATCTAAACCAAAATCTAAAGTAGTGGTCTATACGCTCTTATACTAATTTCTTTACTAATTTCTTTACGGAGAGAGTAGTTGTATGTTCCAAAATCGCATACTCCAAAATCAATTGTGAATCTGACATGTCAAAACTATAGCAGCATGTTGACGCGTAACACAGTGCGAGATAATAACAACATTAAAGGCTCGTAGGCCTGCAAGAGGCGCCACATTTGATTCATCAAAGGATGCTTACTCCAAACCATACTTGTTATTAATAGTATAATAAAGCAACAGAAAACAGGACGCGATCTTCCTTCCTGGACTGAAGCCAGTGACGGTTCTGAGCATGGTGGTCATGCTTCCCCGGAATACATACCTGATGAAGAATCGAATCCGCACAGGATGTCGACAGAATGGGAGAAGCCTGAGGTTGCTGCTGCTAACTCATCTGTCTTTTTCAAAAATCCATATCCATTTTAATCTCATCATTAAATAGAAACCCTTTTGGATTTTTTCATTGTATTGAAGAATTTTCAAAAATTTCAACGAGAAATTAATTAGAAAAATTAGTTCTATAATTGCAAGTTAGAAAAAAGAAGTTCCACCTCTTTCAAGCAGTGTTTCTATTGGGCAAAGCAAGAGTTTATTGCTGCTGGTGGTTACTTTCCTCTTCCTGGGAGTTTGCCTATGGACCAGAGTCCAGAGGCTAATCATACTCTGAAGCCTGAACTGTCCATGCTTCCATTTTCTATGGAGATGGAACCGGTACAAGGCCCCTTTTGATCAACAAAAAGAAACACGAACTAGTTGGGAAAGCCCGTAAAGGGCAATTTAAAAGAGGCGTCATCTTTGTCTAGGCACAAATGAATATTAGACAGAAAAAGACATCTCTCCAGTCCCTCATCTTTTTCTAGCTGGCAAGTGAGGGCAAAACAGATATCAACTCAATTCAGTACTTTGGGATTAGACATATATTATTAGACAGAAAAGGACATGTCTACACACCCCAACTTCCCTGGGATGCATTGCATGTTCAACCATCCTACAAGGCAATCTTAGTATGAACTTTTTAAGGTGCATGCACTGCTACATATGTTCTTGTTTCTTGCAGAAAACTGAACATCAGAAATCTGTGACCTGAAAGCACCCATACACTTTCCAATACCGTCGTCATCTCTAATATAGCAACATAACAAACCTACATGGTTGCTATCTTTTTAAGATCTATCCCAAAACCGGCACGTCAATCGGTTTGTGGTGTGGGATTCTGGACAGATAAAGGGCAAACACTATGCAATGGCAACAGCCATTGGTAGGGCAGAAGGTCACCAAACAAAGCCTGTCCAGTGGATTCACAATATGGAAAGGAAGAATCTTTAAACCAACTGGCTGCATATTAGGGTTTAAGGGTGCTCGTGTGAATTGTATTGTTAGTGCAGCTCTACTTTTCTCTTCGCTTCACAAAATCCTTACAAAAAAGAATCCTACAGCAAAAGTCAAATATGCCCCTCAGTTACTATTATCTATGTATTCAAAGAGTCAGGCTGGCACAAGGAATGGAAAATGCTATGAACAAAACAACCCCAAAATACAGTATTCACAACAGGCGTGACATATTATATACATGCAATAAAAACTACAAAAGCTGCCACTGGATGTATTAACATAGTGCCTCTAAGTCCGTGTAATACATAGGATGATCATCCTAACTACTGATATGTTACTTGCCAAGAAACGGTCGTGTTCAAACAGCATACTCACATAGAACAATCAGTTGCCATACCATACTCTCCGACCAGCACCGTCTATTACCAGAAAATCTTTCAATCATGGAAGAGCAAGGATGGGAATTCCTCAAGAAAGATCTGTAGGGATAGATGGACTAGCTCGTGCCTGTTCATCGCATCACAACCCTGCAGGGGAAACAAGAAGCATTGCCCTAAAATTTATTTGCTAACAGAACCCCAGAAGTGCAAATTCTGGAGAGTCATCAGTTAACATTAATGATCATTTAATATAAGTAGCAAATCAAATTACTTCAGTGCTTGAGTCTGATAATAATCCAGAGAGACAGTAAAGCTTTCTGTAGCAATGTACATATACAAACTGCTAGAATAAGAGCAACAGATGTGTTCACTTCATTGAAAAAGCACTGCATACATTGATAGCAATGTACAAGAAGCTGACACAGCAACATAATAAAAAATATTTAAAAGTTCAAATTGATGACATAACGACTTAACGAAGCGTGCAACTTTATTATGTAAGTGTTAAAGCATACAGACTGCATAATTCCTAAAACTCACGAATTTCATACTATGTACACTCCACTCAGAGACAACTCTCTCAATACAACACCTACACAGAAGATTAGTTCTTTCAACGGTGCAGCAGCAAGTGCGCATTTCCGTACCTCATCATCTCAGTTTATCCGACACCCCCAAATGTGAGGTGCTGCTGGCCTAGTCACGTAGGATGACTGAGTCCGCAATCTCCATCAGCGGCTCGAGGCACTCCGGGGCAAATTTCCGTGCAAACATATATGAGTATGTCGCATTTGACTTCCTCAGCTCCCTGATCAAGTTCGCCGACACCTCCCCAGGATGATACGTGTGTGGGTGGCCCTCGACTTGATCTGTCCAGTTCACCCTCGTCAGGCTATACTTGGTGCATCCAGCAGGGTCCTGCATATCCAGCAATGTGGGGAAGTAGTGCTCCTCTGGATAGCACGAGTAATTGCGCTTGATCAGACAAGGCAACTTAAACTTCTTCCAGAGCCGCATGTCCCTCACAACCATGATGGCATGCCTCCTGGTCAGCACAAAGAACTGCGATCCAGCACGAAACTGGTCATATGGCACCTCTGGCAACATCACATCATCACCGCGGGCATAGTACCTATCATGAAGGATGGAGGTGTTGTCCATTATCTCTATGAAGCTGCGGTGGTGGCCGTGAGGGCCAGCATTGTCGGAGAGGAGTGTCTTGTACATGGTGGGGAACGGGTGCAGCGGGATGCAGGACTGAGACAGCAGCGCAAAGAACTGGTTGGACGGGTCGTCCAGGAGTGCAGTGGCGAGGAGGCGGCGGGCAGCAGAGATGAGCGTGGGGGAGGCACGCTGCGTGGCCTTGGCTGCGACGAAGCGGCCGCGGAAGGTGGGCGTCGGGGGCAGCTCTAGGACGGAGTAGGGATCGGCATGGACATACAGGTTGAACAGCTTGCGGTGGCCATGGAAGTACTTCTCCCAGAGCGGCGAGAAGACGATGTCGGAGTTGGTGAGGAAGAGGAAGGCGACTTTGGGCCGAGGGCGGCGGTGGAAGAAGTAGGAGGTGGTGGCCGGCTTGGCGGAGGAAGAGGAGAGGATGGCGCGGCGGAAGAGGGCGAGGTCGTCGGACTCGTCGGCGTCCGGGATGGCGGGGAGCGTCTTCGGTGGGAGGAGGCGCGGCCCAAGGAGGAAGACGACCGGGATGGAGACGAGCAGGAGCAGGGCGAGCAGGAAGGGCGAGGCGTGCGTCGTCACCGGCGACGTCATCGCCGGCGACCGCAGGAGGGCGGGAGAATCGCGGAATGCGGGCGGCGGTGGGGATTGGATCTTGGTGGGAGAGGGGGAGAGAGAAAGAGCAGATTTTTAAAGAGGAAGGGATTGAGAGCGATTGCCAGACAGGGACAGTCCCTGTGGAGGAATTGGGGAGGGAGGACGGAGAAATGCCCCGCGAATTGGATCTTTCGATCCGGAGGCCCGGCCTGAAGCAGGACAAGAAGGCGAGGAGAACCGGGAGGGGAGCCGCGAGCAGCGGCGCCAAGGATCAATCCAAGGAGCAGCCGGGCGTAGCGTCCCTCTCCTCGGAATCAGACCAAATGGCGAGTGGCGCCGGGCACTAGGCTCCGAATTCCGGCCGGAGCTCAGCCGTCTCCCTCCCTCCCTCGGCTGCAGGCGCTTTACCACGAGATCCGGTAACCGCCGCGTGGTGGCAGGGGAGACCAGGAACGGCACCTCGTGGGCAGGGCAGGACAGACAAGAAGAGCCAGGAACGGAGCGACCGACCGCCCCAACAACCAAAAAAATCAACGCGGCGCGGCCAGACCAGAAAAAATGGCGGCGCGGGGGCCGCTGCGCTGCGCCGCGGCCGGCGGGCGGATCCCTCTGAGCGGAGGGGGGGAGCGGCGGCGGGCGAGAGAGAGAGGAATCGGGAGATTTAGGGGAGATCTTTGTTTGTGAGGCCGAGAAGAAGGGTGGGGTGGGGGGAAGGGAAGATGGGGAGGAGTGATGCGTGCGCGTCGTGGCGGTGGGGTGGCCTGTTTATGTGCCGCGTCGCTGTCGCGCGGGCCCGCCAGTGGGATTAAATAGGATTGGTTAGGGGGGTGACGCGGCGGGCAACTGAGGTGAGGTTAGTAGTGGATGGCATGCCACTGTCCTTTTTTTGAGACCCTGCTTCTGTTACGTCGCGGCGGTTGGATCCGCGGGGAGCGCTCATCTTGACGCGCGTCTAGAAGACTCTTCCTTTTTCTTCGTTTCTTTGCGCACAGGAAGGCCTTCCACATGGTGTTAGCACTATGGCGTTTGTATCGGGTATTTTTGCTAAGCTGCTGATAGTTAAATAAGTTAATCTTGCCACTCGGCCTCCCCGCAAAAAAAAAATTTAATAATTGCCAGTCGGCTAGTATACGTCCTCCTCAGCCTTGCCAGATGGCCAGTGTTGTTGCCTGGGCCCACATGTCGGTTCTTGAGCCCGCGTCTAGTTTTTCTTTTACCTACTAATTTCATTTCGTGGCAGGTGCCCGGCCACCGGCGGTGTGGGAGGGGCATTGCGACCTGTGTGGCGACGATGCTGGCGGCAAGATGAGCAGAGTTGCAACTTGCCTTCATCACCGGCTACCTTGCTTGTTATCAAACATGGAGTCGGAGCTGCGTGGTCTTTGACGCGTTGTGGGCGATTGTTTGACACGGGCCAACAAGAATCATATGCTTTGTTCGCCTTGAGGGCTCTTACTTGGTTTTCTATGGTGAAGTCGGGGTCGCTTCTTAGGGAGCGGTGATGACGATGATGCTTCGCAGACATCCTCGATGGCATTCCTCTTTTCGACAGTGTGTATGTCGTGTGGCAGTCGGGTCGACCGGGTGCCTTTGTCTTATGGGTGCATAGTGATTGTTTTCATCTGCTTTTGTGTTGATAAACCAAATAATTGGCTTCTTTTTTAATGAATAGAGATACTTTGAGGACAACTTCAAAAAAGAATGGCAACCGAAGGTACCTGAGCTCACTCGACGGTGCGTTGCCCCTGTGATGTGGCAGCGAGGGCAATCATCATACACATTTATTAATATTAATTTTTGTTTTTCATATTGTTTTGAATCATCATAGACATTATTTATAATAATTTCTGTCTTTATAGATTAGATTGTTTTTTAGCAACCATCTTTACATATTGTAACTTAGTTATCTCCATTATTAAATGGCAGTATATACATCATCGTCTCATGCGGTCACTGATGTAAAAATGCTTTGGAAACCAAGCGCCAAATCAAGTTAAACATTAATGCAATTCATTAGTCAGATAGTTTGAGCCAGGCTCCCGCGACCCCCGCATCACCTCCCCCGGCGGCGGCGGGGGAACCCTAGCCGCGCCGCCGTGGCCCCCTCCCCACCTCGCCCCACCTCCCCGCCGCCGCCTGAGGCAGCCGTCGGGCAAGCCCGGGGCGCCAAGGATGATGGCGGCGGGGCCTCGGCTGCCCTGCCTCTGTGTGGGGAGTCCCGGATCTGGAGCGGCGGCTCCTTTGGCGAGGCACGGCACGCTCCGGCGAGCAGCCGTGCGGGCGGTGGGTCTGGCGTCCTGGCCGCGCGGGCGGTGGGATCCCGGTGGTTGTTGGCGGCTGGCGGCGGCTTCGGCAGCGGTCGGTGCGCGCGATCTGGCGCCTCCCCTCCTCCCCTGTTTCGCGTGCGGGCCAGCCTGGTCAGGCCGCGCTTCCCCTTGGTCGCCGGTTCTGTACAGGAGGCGCTGCTGGTGGCGGGGATCTAATTCGGGCGAAATCCCTGGCCAGCCATGACCGGCCGCGCCGACGGCAACGCCTAAGGGCGCCGTTCCCCTCCTTGGAGGCGTCGGTATGGACTGATCTCCTCACTTCCCCTTCCCCTAGGTCTCCCGGGCGAAAGCCCTAACTTTGTGGGGCGGCGACGGCGCTCACGGCGCCGTTCCCTTCATGAAGGCGCCGCTTTGGGAACCTTGGGGTTGGGTGGCGCTTGTGGGTGGTGGGCGACGGCGGTGGTGCGAACCTATCCTAGCATGGATCTACGTCCGTTGCTGGGAGATGGACTCGCGTAGGTGGAGGTCGTCGTTTGGCGTCATGGTGGCGTCGATGGCGGACGACCTGCCAAGCCTCGCGTAGGTGGAGGTCGTCGTCTGGCATCGTGGTGGCGTCGATGGCGGAGGACCTGCCAAGGTTGACACCTCAATCTGCTCTGAAGATGGACCAGTGGAAGATGGCGGTGACGACACATGTGAGTGCGTCGGACCGGTTTGTGCCCCGGACCCGGTAGATGGCTCGGTCGGGGCCTCCGGCTTTAGATGTTAGGCTTAGGTGAGAGGTCTGGGTATGTGGCCCAACTTGCACCCCTTCATCATATGGATAGGAGTAGCGACAGATGTTGCCAAAATGGCGGTTTCAGGCATATTATTGTTCTACTTTGTAAGGTCCTCGAGAATAATCAATAAAATGGCCACATGCATCTCCCAGATGCAGAGGCCGGGGTCATCCTCCTTTTCTAAAATAAAATAAAATTAGTCAGTTAATTAGATCCGTTTAAATACAGATTTTTCGCGTCAAATCAATTTGGAAACCGATCCATTAATGTAATTAATTAGTCAGGCGGTTTAATTAGATATGCACTTAATTAGGTTGGGCTAGAAAGTGATTTTTTCCTCAGTATATAGTCTAATAGTAATAAAAATAGGCGTTGCTTCGTGGCTCGCCGGCCGTATAATCCCGGAATCCCGGATGGAGGGAATAAGTTCACCGATTGTTGATTTTTTCATGTATCCAGGTTTGTCAACCGATTTGTCTACGTGTAATGGAATTAATCTTTCCATCTAAATAATCAACAGACCAAGAAAAAACAATGAAACTTTTTGTTCTGTTTTTTTGGCTACTAAGGGAGCTCGTGATCTGGTTGTACAATGGGTCATCTTTGAATCGGACTGCTTGACTATGGTAATGCAATAAAAGGACGTGACTACTACGGAGCTGGGAGTTCTGTTTAGAGAAACAAGAAGTTTATGCCACGTCTCATTTGAGCTTTACGGTTTATGTTTTTGTCCTCGGAACCGGATCCTCTAATATTGAGAAGGGAAGTTAGAGAAGCTACATAACTTTCCTTCTTTCTATTCATATGATTAAGGCTAAAATGACTCAAATTAATTTGCAAATTGATGATCTACTATGTATATTTATAGTAATAAGTTGATCATGAAATAAAATTAATTTTAAATTATTTACATCTATAGTAAATCCTAATAGTAAACAACCTGCTAACTACCTACTAACCTTCTCTAACTTCCCTTCTTCATTTTACACTAGGCTAGCATTGTAGCACTGTGACTTGTCTTCTTCATGTTAGAGGATCCGCTTCCTTTGTCCTCGGGGGTGTAATAAAGTTGTGCATGCGTTGGTGCAATATGCTATGTGTGCCGATATGCCCCTCTGCGTTTGGGCAACTAATGCCCCAGACTTTGTTTCCGTCATGGTGACTGTTGAGATGGCAGCCAAGTTTAAGTGGAATACAAGTTTATTCCCATAAAAAATCTATCAATTTAATTTCATTCTCACAGTTTAAATGGTTCATATCTTTTAAACCAAAATTAAATTTTCAAAACATATTACATATTTGAACTCCCAGCGCCAAGATCTTTAGAACAAGTCAATCTTGGATACATTTCAAACACGTTAAGATTTCAAGGTTTCAATCCATTTTTTCACTCAATCTATTTTCGGTGTGTAAAAATAGTTTCTTCAAATAAGTGAAATCAATTATTTGAAAATGAGTGAAATTGTTTTTTAACAAGAAATCATCTTTCTGAAGTAAAATCATTGTTTTGAAAGCCATGAAACATGTTTTTGAAATGGATGAAATTAGTTTTTTGAAACGAGTAAAATCGTTGTCTTGAAATGAGTGAAATCAACATTTTGAAATGAGTGGATGTTATCTAAAATGTGTGAATTTTTTAAATGGGTGCAATTGTTTTTTTAATGTGAAATCATTTTTTTGAAGTTAAATCATTGTGTTGAAATGGTTGAAATAAACATATTTGTTTAAATGAGTGAAATTGGTTTTTTGAATTATTGCGTCAATTAATTCGGATTAGAGGGAGTAGTTGAAACGAGTGAAATAAGTTTTTTGAAATGAGTGAATATTTTAATTGAGTGAAATCTATATTTTAAAATGAGTGAAATATAATTTTGTGTGAAATCAGCATTTTGAAATGAGTGAAATCTGTTAGTTGAAACGAGTGAAATCACTTTTTTGAAACGAGTGAATTTTTTAATATAGTGAAATCCATATTTTAAAGTGAGTGAAATGTTGGGGAACATTGCATGGAAAATAAAAAAAAATCTACGCACACGCAAGATCTATCCATGGAGATGCATAGTCACGAGAGGGGGAGAGCATCTACATACTCTTGTAGATCGCTAAGCGGAAGCGTTTATCACGCGGTTGATGTAGTCGTATTCTTCGCGATCCGATCACGATCCAACCGATCTAGTGCCGAACGAACGGCACCTCCGAGTTTAGCACACGTGCGGCTCGATGACGTCTCCTCCTTCTTGATCCAGCAAGCGGGAGAGGAGAAGTAGATAGGGTCACAACCAACACGATGGCTTGGTGGAGCACCGACAGCGCTTCGCTAAGCGTCGCCGGGACGAGGTGGTGGAACTACGGAGTAACAGGAGAGAGAGGGGTGCCAAGGGCTTGGTGTGTCCTTTTGGGGCGCCCCCTCCCCTCTATATATAGGTGGAGGTGTGACGCCCCCGACTCAATCGTACACTAATCATACACGCAAACGTGTACGATCAAGCACAGGGACTCACGGGAAGATATCATAACACAACTCTAACATAATTTAAACGGAGATCCACAATATTACAGACCAGGGATCCGAAGATCCGAATACATAAGTCAGTCATACAAATATTATCTGAGTACAGACATAGTTAGACAAGTTTTGCCTTAAGAAGGCTAGCACAAACAGCGACACTAGATCGAAAGGCGTTGGCCTCCTGCCTGGGAGCCTCCGATCCTACTCCTGGTCGGCTGGCTCGATCCAGTAGTAAGTGCCCTCTGGACCCTCCTGGTAGTAAGCTCCGGTGGTGGCATCTGGCTCCTGGACTCCATCGTCTGATGTATCATCAAGGTGGGGTATGGGGAAAAGAGAAAGTAAAGCAACCGTGAGTACTCATCCGAAGTACTCAGCAAGTAAGGATCTATACTGCATATACAACATTATCAATGGAGAAAGGCTGTATAAGTGGACTGGGCTGCAGAAATGCCAGAATAGAGAGAAGGCCTAGTCCTATCGAAGACTAGCATCTTCAAACATCTTCACAAGGCCATCATCTTGCAGCAGTAGAAGAGAATAGAATAGCATTTTATTTAGCAAACATGTTGAAGTACAGCTTAAAGATCCTTCCTTGACTCCCAAGCGAGAAAGCGATCCCGAAGCTTCAATTAAGTAACAAGTATCCAGTTCAAGTAGTAGATCGGGATACACAAACTGAGCGTCCTTTACCGTAGGACCGGCTATCGATAGATGATTCATCCCTGCAGGGGTGCACTACTGTTACCCAACACGCTCGATCAACTCTGGCCGGACATACTTGCTGGGTAATGCCCGTCCTCGGAAGATCAACACGAAGCAACGCTCTACCTAGTCTCGGCAGAGAGGTCAGCACGCCGGACTAACCTATGCACGCAGAGGTCTCGGGCCATCGCCCTGGGTACCCTGCGCGTTGCGAGACTGGCCGGGGTGCAGGCGCGACACTGAACTCGTCAGTGAAGTATCCAGCCCAATCCCGACAATCAGCCCGCACGGTGAATCGTGACGTCAGACGAGCTTTCGGGAGAAACGTACTTCACAGAGGGTCCCATAACCATTATCCCGCGTGGTGGTAGTGCGTATAGGGCACGTCGACCCACTCAGATCACACACCCAAATCCAATAGGCTCAATTAGTATCACGTGGAGACAATCAGAGTCTCTGATGCTCCACCACAATGTCACACTCGAGTGCCCTTCCGGCACACCCGATATCATAGATCCCCAGCGGGTACCCACCAGGGTGGACCCGCCTGTAACAAAGGTCAAGTAATCATGTGGTCATAACATCAAGGGGAAACCCGAGGAATCACCCTCGGCGGATTCCACTCGACGAAATCATCAGGGTGAACGTATGAGGCATCACCCTCGAGGTTCACACTGAGGGGTTGCCCGACAGAGTCGTATCGGAAATGGAGAAGGAGGAATCACCCTCGATGACCACGACCGAACAGCTACACTGCAGAGTATTCATCGGGAGTGCGTTACGAGGTATCACCCTCGGCACTCGATAGTTACTACGCAGAGTCGTACAACTAAGGGGGTGTGAAGTGAGGTGTCGGTCTCTGGTCGACGATCACGTTGATCGAGTCGTCGATGATCAAGCAGGGGCAACAAGGATAAGGTGGTGAGGTCACTGATGGTTCACTACCAACCTATACTAAACAATTTATCATAGGCAGGTAAGGTAACAATGAACAGGTTACAACAGCAGGCTATGCATCAGAATAGGAGCATACATTAACAGTAGCAAAATCTAATGCAAGCAGGAGAATAGAATGGGCGATATCTGGATGCTCAAAGGGGGGGGGGGGCTTGCCTGGTTGCTCTGGCAAGAGAGAGAGATCGCCAACGGGCTGCTCGTCGGTAGTGTAGTCGTACCCAGGTGCAGCGTCGTCGGTCTCAGCGTCTATCGAAAGAGAAGGGGGGGGGAGAGAAACAATAAATTCACGGCAATAATGCAAACAATATGTATGACATGCCTAAATGATATGCCGGGGTGTTCTACTACTTAACTAAATGATTGAGTTAATTTAGGAATTTATTCAGATTTATTTAATTAAAGTTGGGCACTATTCATTTATCGAATTCGGTCTAAAAGTTCAATGTTCTCATAGTTAGAGGCATCTGACAGGAATACAGAGGGCGTATTCGGGTTCATATCGAAATTCTGAGTAAGTTTCATATATAAATTATTTTCATCGGAGTTACGGTTTATTTAATATGATTTTTTAAAGTTTTAAACATTTCCTGAATTTAATTATTAATTTAAATTCGAATTATCCAGAATAGTGAATGATGATGTCAGCATGAGGTCAGGGTGACGTCAGCAGGTCAACTCTGGCTGACCAGAGTCAAACCTGACAGGTGGGACCCACATGTCATACACTGAGATATTAACAGAGGGGTTAAATTAACTAATTGGATTAACTAACGGGTGGGGCCCAGCAGTCAGTGACTGATTAGGATTTTAATTACTTTTATTTATCTAATTAGTTAATTAGGCACTTGACAGGGGGGGCCCATATGTCATAGACACAGGGAAGGGGGCCCCACCAGTCAGTGACTGGGCAGCGCCCTGTCAGCCAGTTGACCAAGTCAACTGGTCAATTGGGGCCGGCTTGGCCCACCGGCAGTGGCACTGGGGGTGGCCCCAGGCCAGCCACGTCGGCGGCGGCGCCGGCCGACCACCGGAGTTGCTCCGGCGAGCACCAGGGACGGCGGCGCGGCTCGAAAATGGCGCACAGGGCACCATTGCGAGCGCGGCCGGGCTCTTTCGAACGGGCAGACGATGGCGGAGCGATCTAGGGTGACGGCGGGGGCTGCGGTGGTCAGTAGCGTCGACGCTGAGCAACGCGGCGGACGCCGGAGTTCGGCCACCGTCGGGATCGGGGCTGCGGCGTGCAAAAAGGGCAGGGCGAGGTGGCTACGGTGTCTACTCGTTGCGGGGAGTGCAACGATGGCACGCACGGGACCAAATGGTCGCCGTGGCCACGCCGGCGATGAGGTCAGGCGGCGGCGCATTCGGGCATCTCTATTGCAACCACTACGGCGACGATATCGAGCCGGAAAGAGAGGGGGAGGACGGCGACGGCTCACCAGGCCCTGTAGGTGTGCAATAGCGGGCTCGGGGAGGGCTCGACGGAGGTGAATCGACGTCGAAGTGCGGCGGTGATCCAAGGAAGAAGAAGATGGCGAGGGGTCGATGCAGGGCTCCCGGGACTCGAGCTTGTAGTCGAGGAGGATGGGCTCGACGCGGCGGAGCTCGTGGACACGTCGGCGGGGCGAACGGGGCACGGTGGCCGTGGTTATGCCGGAGCCATGGCGGCGGTGGCGCTCGGCTGCGACGGGGGAGCGAGGGAGAGGACGAGGGGAGTGGCTAGGGTTCGCCAGGGGGGTGCAGGGTTTCTCTTAACCCAGCGCGCGCGTGGGCGCGCTGTCGAGCGGCGAGCGAGGGGGGCCTGGGGCGCGCGCGCGTGCGCGTTCGACAGCGGGGCGGCGGTGAGCAGTGAGAGGAGGGAGGAGGCGCAGGGTGGGCTGGGCCGCGGCTGTAGCGAGCAGGCCAAGTGCACAGTAGTTCCTTTAGGCCCTTTTTCCTTTTCTCTTTTTCTGTTTCTTTCTTTTCTGTTTTGTTAATTATTTGGGCCCCAAATGGATTTTGTAAAAAGTGTGAGCTAGTCCTTAAATACCAGTGCATTATACCCTAACACCAAAAACTAGTTTGGGGCAAAACACCATTTCATATTTGACCTAGATTAATTAAAAGGCTATTAAATATTATTTCCAGCCACTGTTAAAAGAGGTATGGGTCACCTAATTAATTTATTAAATGTTGGTTACAATTTTAGAATGGTCTCTGTATTATTTGTTAGTTATTGAACATTTTAGTTTTTATGTTGCACAACTTTTATTTTCCACTTTCATTTAAATTTGAATTTGAGTTAGGAGTCGAAATGCAATATGATGCTAATGATGATTATGCACTGTTAAACATGCTGACTTGTCATTATCAAAAGTGATTACTGTGGCTAATGACATGGGGTGTTACAATTCTCCTCATCTATCAAGAATTCTTGTCCCGAGAATTAAGAGGAAGACTGAAAGAAAGTGGGGTATTCTTCGCGAAGACGATCCTCGCGTTCCCAAGTGGCCTCATCTTCAGAATGATTTGACCACTGAACCTTGAGGAATTTGATTGACTTTTGACGAGTCCGATGTTCAGCTTCATCAAGAACACGGATGGGATATTCTGGATAAGACAGATCTTCCCGTAATTCAAGCACTTCATGATCCACAGCTCGAATAGGATCCTTGAAGCAGCGACGGAGTTGGGATACATGAAAAACATCATGCACTTGAGAAAGATTTGGCGGCAACTGCAACTGATATGCCACTTCTCCTCGACGGGCAAGAATACGGAACGGGCCAATGTAACGAGGAGCCAACTTGCCTTTGATTCCGAACCTATGGGTGCCTTTCAACGGAGTGACGCGGAGGTAAGCTTGCTTGCCAGGTTGATAGACCATTTCCTGGTGCTTTATGTCATAGTTGCTCTTCTGACGAGACTGAGCAGTTTTCAAATGTTCACAGACAATACGGACTTGTTCTTCTGCTTGCTGAATAATGTCCGGTCCGACGAGTGAGCGTTCCCCAGTTTCTGACCAATTCAGAGGGGTTCGACACTTACGACCGTATAGAACTTCAAACGGTGCCATCTTCGGACTAGCCTGATAGCTATTGTTGTAAGAGAATTCGGCATACGGGAGAGATTCCTCCCGTTTCTTCCCGATGGAGATGACGCAAGCTCGAAGCATATCTTCGAGCACTTGATTAACTCGTTCAACTTGACCCTATGACTGAGGGTGAAAAGTAGTGCTGAAAGACAGATGAGTTCCCATAGCTTCTTGGAAACTATTCCAGAATCTGGAGGTGAAGAGGCTGCCACGATCAGAACTGATCTCCAACGGAACAACGTGGAGTGACACAATTCGGGAAACATACAAGTCTGCTAACTGGCTAGCAGTGATTGTCTCCTTAACTGGCAGAAAGTGAGCAACCTTCGAGAATCGGTCAATGACGACAAAAATAGCATCATGACCCTTCTGAGATTTGGGAAAACCAGTAATGAAATCCATTTGGACCTTGTCCCATTTCCATTCAGGAATTGCAAGGGGTTGCAGAGTTCCAGCGGGCCTTTTATGTTGTGCTTTAATGCGGCGGCAAACGTCACACTCAGAAACATAACGAGCAATATCTCGCTTCATATTTGGCCACCAGTATCTCTGACAAATGTCACGGTACATCTTTGTGCTACCAGGATGAATTGACAGAGGAGTGTCATGAGCTTCCATCATAACGTGTTCTCTCTCATCCTTGAACTTGGGTACGAAGAGACGGTGTTGGAAGAATAGGATCCCATCATCATTAAGATGGAACTCCGACGGTTTTCCTTTTTCAAGGTATCGCTTAATCCTTTCAACTTCAGAGTCATACCGTTGCATAGTCTTGATGCTTTGTTCTAAATCTGGTTTGACAACCAGGGTATTGAGATAACCCTGTGGAACAATATGGAGGTTCAATTTGCGAAGCTCTTCATGGAGAAGAGGTTGTGTTTCCTGAACCATAAGATTGTTGCAATAAGCCTTACGGCTCAAAGCATCAGCCATTACATTAGCCTTGCCAGGGGGTGTATGAGATATTCATATCATAATCGGCTATTGTCTCGAGCCATCTTTGTTGACGAAGGTTCAGATCTGGTTGAGTATACAAATACTTCAAACTTTGATGATCCGTATATATCTCGCAATGGTTACCGAGAAGGTAATGTCGCCATAGCTTCAGGGCATAAATAACCGCAGAAAGTTCGAGATCGTGCACTGGGTAATTTTCTTCGTGAGGACGCAATTGTCGGGAGGCATAAGCAATCACCTTGCGTTCTTGCATTAGGACACAGCCTAATCCTTGACGGGAGGCATCACAGTATATCACGAAATCCTTTTGGGAATCCGGGGGTGCTAATACTGGGGCAGATGTCAATTTATCTTTTAGTGTCTGAAAGCTTTCTTGACATTTTTCTGTCCACTCAAATTTAACACCTTTGTGAAGCAGATTTGTCAATGGTTTTGCAATCTTGGAAAAGTTCTCAACGAATCGCCGGCAATAACTTGCAAGTCCGAGAAAACTTCTGACTTGCTTAACATTCTTCGGGGGAGTCCAGTCAAGAATAGCCTGAACTCGTTCGGGGTTAACAGCAATTCCATCCTTGGAAATTAGATGACCAAGGTAAGTTACTTCAGAAAGCCAAAATTCACACTTGGAATACTTGGCATACAACTGGTGTTCTCGAAGCCTTTCTAGTACCAAACGGAGGTGTTCAGCATGTTCTTCTTTATTCTTAGAATATATAAGGATATCATCCAAATAAACCATGACGAATTTGTCGAGGTAATCCATGAATATATAATTCATCAGACGGGAGAAAGTTGCTGGAGCATTCGTTAGGCCAAATGACATGACGGTGTATTCATAGGAGCCATAACGAGTGACGAATGCAGTCTTGGGAATATCCTCTTCACGGACACGGATCTGGTGATAACCCAACCTCAAGTCGAGTTTAGAGAATACCGATGATCCAGCGAGTTGATCATAAAGATCATTGATCCGGGGCAGTGGGTATTTATTCTGGATTGTGGCTTGGTTAATGGGCCGATAATCCTGAACCAAACAGTTTGTTTCATCCTTCTTCTTAACGAAGAGTGAAGGTGCTCCCCAAGCAGAGGAACTGGGGCGGATGAAACCACTCTTAAGTGACTTGTCGATTTCTTCCTTAAGCTCGAGTAGGTGATGCGGAGGCATCTTATAAGGTCGCTTGGCAATAGGGACAGTGCCAGGCTTCAAGTCAATGACAAACTCGACAGCTCTAGCCGGGGGTATTCCTGGAAGTTCTTCTGGAAAGACGTCTGGAAAATCTCGAACGACAGGAACGTTCTCGATTCCTTCCAGAGGTGAGGCGTTCAAAGCATTCAGAACATATATCTGAGCTTCAGCGTCCCGTGTAATGCGGGCGGTATAGTTCACTATCTCATCGGAGGGGTGAAGAAGTTGGACGACTTTAGTGGCACAATTGATCGAAGCAATGTGAGCTTTCAACCAATCCATTCCAAGAATGAGGTCTATGGTGGAAGATTTCAAGACGATGGGCGAGGCAAGGAATTCCAACCCTTTAATTTCGACGGTAACGTTAGGTGCTATCACGTCAGCATGACAGTGACCTCCGGGAGTTTTAATGACTAACGGAGTATGCATTTTCTCATATCGAATGCCATGCATAAATGCAAATTTTCCAGAGATGAATGAATGTGATGCTCCTGAATCAAATAAAACAGAAGCAGGTACTAAGTTAACAAGAAGGGTACCCATCACAGTAGCAGGTTGATCCTGGACTTCTTCAATGTCAATGTTGTAAGCGTGTCCACGACCATGTGCAGCAGACCCAGTATTATAGTTGCGGGTCTGATTGTTGCCACGACCATTGCCACGGCCAGCACGAGGAAAAGCTAACTGATTCTGATTCTGGCGGCAGTCTTTAGCCTGGTGACCTGGTTTGCGGCACTTGAAGCACAGACCATCTTCAGGACGAAGAGGAGCATTGTTTTGAACAGCTTGAGCTTTTGGCTGCCTCGGTGGTGGAGGAGGCAGACGTGGTGCAGCATAGTTGTTCTTTGGCACAGAGGTATTGGGACGGATCGCATTGTTGTGAATCGAAACTCGACGCTTCGATGCTGAGCCTGAAGATGAGCCAGCATCACGATAGCGCTTCTGCGAGTCCTTGTATTCCATCTGAGCAGTCTCAACAAGAATTGCCTTGTTCGTTAGAGTTGAAAAGTCATTGAAGTCTTGAGCAGCAAGTGCAAGCTTGAGGTCTGGGTGGAGTCCATTACGGAACTTCTCTTGTCTACGGGCATCTGTGGCGATGTCTTCTTCAGCATAGCGGGAGAGGTCTAGAAATTCCCGTTGATAAGCTTCGACAGTCTTGTTGCCCTGAGTGAGGTTACGGAATTGGGTCTTCATGCGTTCCATAATTGCCTGAGGGATGTAACGTGTACGGAAAGCAGCCTGGAACTCATACCAGGTGATGACTGTTCCAATAGGCAGAGCACGCTTGTGTGTGTCCCACCATTGAGCAGCGGGGCCCTTTAAGAAAAAGGCCGCAAAGTTGACGAAGTTGGCAGGGGCGACATTAGCAGACTCCATCTCGTGAGTGATGTCGCGGAGCCAGTCATCTGCATCCAGTGGCTTGTCAGAGTTGCGGAGCTGAGTTGGGTTGAGTCGCATAAACTCTGTCAAAGTTATTGAAGCTGGGTTCTGGTTCTGGTTGTTCTGATGCAAAAACTGAGCCATAATTCCAGTCATAAACTGGCGGTTGAGCTCAAATTGTTGCATCATGGCTGCCATATAGTCTGGCGGTGGTGGGTGTTCAGGGGTACCACGACCATGACCACCTAATCTAACCATCCTGCTAAGTATCAACAGGGGGTAGTTTAGTAAAAGCAATTGCAAGCGTTTAGTGACAAGCATGATGTAACTCGACAACAATTTAAGTAGTGTAACAGATACATAACAGTAGTCGATTAAGACATACAGATCCATACACAGAGTCGGGTACATGCGGACAGCATAACGGCGCAAATTCAAAAGCTAGACATACTAGGCGGCGAAAAGGCACGCGGTAAGGAAGTACACAACGAGACATAGCAAAGGCTACATCAACGTCGGAGAAAACCACCGAAACGGGGTAACTGCAAGTGCGGACGATGAATGTTCGTCGCGGAAGGATCCTGCGCTCCATGTGCACTCTGATGCAGAATCCGGTCTCGAGCTGTAAGAAGAGGTCCACGTGCGGGTGTATGACCTCCAACAGCAGGCCAATCAATACCAGCGTACATCTGAGTCCTGCGCGGATAAAGGATGTGCTCAGGATGTATCCCTGTGCGAACAGCGGGTAGCAACTGCGTCATAGCATTGTAGAGACGTGCTCGAGTGGCAACCAACTCGACGGCAAGAGCCCAAACAGTGCGATCCAGAGCCTGAGTGCACTGAATCAGAACGCGCGGGTCATAGCGACGAGGCTCGTACGGGGCACAAATAGCTGTGTAGTATCCAGTAGCATCTCCAGCAGGGGCATACAAAATGTATCGGAACTCAGAGTCATCCAAGATATCGCTGAACTGTCCTCAGAGACGTGCGACAGCAGAGTAGGCGGCATCATGGACTGCCATCTCAATCGTCATGCCGATACCGTGGAAAAGGTGTAGCTCGGTGTCTGAGTCATTTTGCTGATCATAGATACGAACATCAGCATGGTACTGCTCCTGATTGAACTCGCGGTAATCCTCGTAAACCAAGTACTCAGGATACCAACGGTAGCCAAGTCTGGTCATGAGAGCGATCAAGACAGCTGGAAACCCAGCGGCATCACGAGCCCAAGTGCGAAGCACAAGCTGTGTCGTAGGACGTGGTGGAAACAAACGGTCCATCTAAAACAGAGGAAATTCAGATTTGTCAAATGACAATGAGAAGTTTAACACAACTCGGAGAGAAAGGTTAAACAAAACAATGGAAAGGAAAATGATTATCAGACTAATCAGATCAATGACAGGGAAATCGCACAGATATCCAGCTCTCCGGGTAGATGGGATTTACGAGATCCTAAGTGTCGGCGTTAGTAAAATTTATTTAACCTGAGTAGAAGAGAGATCAGAGTCCCAGAGTATAGACGAGGAATAAAAGATCCTAATACCACCCAGTTGGCGACGTGGGCCCGTAAGCCACACAGCCAAGTTAGTAAATTAGTTTTTCGATGTCTAGACTCAACTTCGGCCAAGGAATTGGAAGGGGGCTTCCTACAGGTAGTCGGCTCTGATACCAACTTGTGACGCCCCCGACTCAATCGTACACTAATCATACACGCAAACGTGTACGATCAAGCACAGGGACTCACGGGAAGATATCACAACACAACTCTATCATAATTTAAACGGAGATCCATAATATTACAGACCAGGGATCCGAAGATCCGAATACATAAGTCAGTCATACAAATATTATCTGAGTACAGACATAGTTAGACAAGTTTTGCCTTAAGAAGGCTAGCACAAACAGCGACACTAGATCAAAAGGCGTTGGCCTCCTGCTTGGGAGCCTCCGATCCTACTCCTGGTCGGCTGGCTCGATCCAGTAGTAAGTGCCCTATGGACCCTCCTGGTAGTAAGCTCCGGTGGTGGCATCGGGCTCCTGGACTCCATAGTCTAATGTATCATCAAGGTGGGGTATGGGGAAAAGAGAAAGTAAAGCAACCGTGAGTACTCATCCGAAGTACTCAGCAAGCAAGGATCTATACTACATATGCAACATTATCAATGGAGAAAGGCTGTATAAGTGGACTGGGCTGCAGAAATGCCAGAATAGAGAGAAGGCCTAGTCCTATCGAAGACTAGCATCTTCAAACATCTTCACAAGGCCATCATCTTGCATCAGTAGAAGGGAATAGAATAGCATTTTATTTAGCAAACATGTTGAAGTACAGCTTAAAGATCCTTCCTCAACTCCCAAGCAAGAAAGCGATCCCGAAGCTTCAATTAAGTAACAAGTATCCAATTCAAGTAGTAGATCGGGATACACAAACTGAGCGTCCTTTACCGTAGGACCGGCTATCGATAGATGATTCATCCCTGTTGGGGTGCACTACTGTTACCCAACACGCTCGATCAACTCTGGCCGGACATACTTGCTGGGTAATGCCCGTCCTTGGAAGATCAACACGAAGCAACGCTCTACCTAGGCTCGGCAGAGAGGTCAGCACGCCGGACTAACCTATGCACACAGAGGTCTCGGGCCATCGCCCTGGGCACCCTGCGCGTTGCGAGACTGGCCGGGGTGCACGCGCGACACTGAACTCGTCAGTGAAGTATCCAGCCCAATCCCGACAATCAGCCCGCACGGTGAATCATGACGTCAGACGAGCTTTCGGGAGAAACGTACTTCGCAGAGGGTCCCATAACCATTATCCTGCATGGTGGTAGTGCGTATAGGGCACGTCGACCCACTCAGATCACACACCCAAATCCAATAGGCTCAATTAGTATCACGCGGAGACAATCAGAGTCTCTGATGCTCCGCCACAATGTCACACTCGAGTGCCCTTCCGGCACACCCGACATCATAGATCCCCAGCGGGTACCCACCAGGGTGGACCCGCCTGTAACAAAGGTCAAGTAATCATGTGGTCATAACATCAAGGGGAAACCCGAGGAATCACCCTCGGCGGATTCCACTCGACGAAATCATTAGGGTGAACGTATGAGGCATCACCCTCGAGGTTCACACTGAGGGGTTGCACGACAGAGTCGTATCGGAAATGGAGAAGGAGGAATCACCCGCGATGACCACGACCGAACAGCTACACTGCAGAGTATTCATCGGGAGTGCGTTACGAGGTATCACCCTCGGCACTCGATAGTTACTACGCAGAGTCGTACAACTAAGGGGGTGTGAAGTGAGGTGTCGGTCTCTGGTCGACGATCACGTTGATCGAGTCATCGATGATCAAGCAGGGGCAACAAGGATAAGGTGGTGGGGTCACTGATGGTTCACTACCAACCTATACTAAACAGTTTATCATAGGCAGGTAAGGTAACAATGAACAGGTTACAACAGCAGGCTATGCATCAGAATAGGAGCATACATTAATAGTAGCAAAATCTAATGCAAGCAGGAGAATAGAATGGGCGATATCTGGATGCTCAAAGGGGGGGGGGCTTGCCTGGTTGCTCTGGCAAGAGAGAGAGATCGCCAACGGGCTGCTCGTCGGTAGTGTAGTCGTACCCAGGTGCAGCGTCGTCGGTCTCAGCGTCTATCGAAAGAGAAGGGGGGGGGAGAGAAACAATAAATTCACGGCAATAATGCAAACAATATGTATGACATGCCTAAATGATATGCCGGGTTGTTCTACTGCTTAACTAAATGATTTAGTTAATTTAGGAATTTATTCGGATTTATTTAATTAAAGTTGGGCACTATTCATTTATCGAATTCGGTCTAAAAGTTCAATGTTCCCATAGTTAGAGGCATCTGACGGGAATACGGAGGGCGTATTCGGGTTCGTATCGAAATTCTGAGTAAGTTTCATATATAAATTATTTTCATCGGAGTTACGGTTTATTTAATATGATTTTCTAAAGTTTTAAACATTTCCTGAATTTAATTATTAATTTAAATTCGAATTATCCAGAATAGTGAATGATGATGTCAGCATGAGGTCAGGGTGACGTCAGCAGGTCAACTCTGGCTGACCAGAGTCAAACCTGACAGGTGGGACCCACATGTCATACACTGAGATATTAACAGAGGGGTTAAATTAACTAATTGGATTAACTAACGGGTGGGGCCCAGCAGTCAGTGACTGATTAGGATTTTAATTACTTTTATTTATCTAATTAGTTAATTAGGCACTTGACAGGGGGGGCCCATATGTCATAGACACAGGGAAGGGGGCCCCACCAGTCAGTGACTGGGCAGCGCCCTGTCAGCCAGTTGACCAAGTCAACTGGTCAATTGGGGCCGGCTTGGCCCACCGGCAGTGGCACTGGGGGTGGCCCCAGGCCAGCCACGTCGGCGGCGGCGCCGGCCGACCACCGGAGTTGCTCCGGCGAGCACCAGGGACGGCGGCGCGGCTCGAAAATGGCGCACAGGGCACCATTGGGAGCGCGGCCGGGCTCTTTCGAACGGGCAGACGATGGCGGAGCGATCTAGGGTGACGGCGGGGGCTGCGGTGGTCAGTAGCGTCGACGCTGAGCAACGCGGCGGACGCCGGAGTTCGGCCACCGTCGGGATCGGGGCTGCGGCGTGCAAAAAGGGCAGGGCGAGGTGGCTACGGTGTCTACTCGTTGCGGGGAGTGCAACGGTGGCACGCACGGGACCAAATGGTCGCCGTGGCCACGCCGGCGATGAGGTCAGGCGGCGGCGCATTCGGGCATCTCTATTGCAACCACTACGGCGACGATATCGAGCCGGAAAGAGAGGGGGAGGACGGCGACGGCTCACCAGGCCCTGTAGGTGTGCAATAGCGGGCTCGGGGAGGGCTCGACGGAGGTGAATCGACGTCGAAGTGCGGCGGTGATCCGAGGAAGAAGAAGATGGCGAGGGGTCGATGCAGGGCTCCCGGGACTCGAGCTTGTAGTCGAGGAGGATGGGCTCGACGCGGCGGAGCTCGTGGACACGTCGGCGGGGCGAACGGGGCACGGTGGCCGTGGTTATGCCGGAGCCATGGCGGCGGTGGCGCTCAGCTGCGACGGGGGAGCGAGGGAGAGGACGAGGGGAGTGGCTAGGGTTCGCCAGGGGGGTGCAGGGTTTCTCTTAACCCAGCGCGCGCGTGGGCGCGCTGTCGAGCGGCGAGCGAGGGGGGCCTGGGGCGCGCGCGCGTGCGCGTTCGACAGCGGGGCGGCGGTGAGCAGTGAGAGGAGGGAGGAGGCGCAGGGTGGGCTGGGCTGCGGCTGTAGCGAGCAGGCCAAGTGCACAGTAGTTCCTTTAGGCCCTTTTTCCTTTTCTCTTTTCCTGTTTCTTTCTTTTCTGTTTTGTTAATTATTTGGGCCCCAAATGGATTTTGTAAAAAGTGTGAGCTAGTCCTTAAATACCAGTGCATTATACCCTAACACCAAAAACTAGTTTGGGGCAAAACACCATTTCATATTTGACCTAGATTAATTAAAAGGCTATTAAATATTATTTCCAGCCACTGTTAAAAGAGGTATGGGTCACCTAATTAATTTATTAAATGTTGGTTACAATTTTAGAATGGTCTCTGTATTATTTGTTAGTTATTGAACATTTTAGTTTTTATGTTGCACAACTTTTATTTCCACTTTCATTTAAATTTGAATTTGAGTTAGGAGTCGAAATGCAATATGATGCTAATGATGATTATGCACTGTTAAACATGCTGACTTGTCATTATCAAAAGTGATTACTGTGGCTAATGACATGGGGTGTTACAGGAGGGGCGTGGGAAACAGCCCCTCCAAGCCCTAGGGCGCAGCTAAGGGGGAGATGACTTGGATTCCAAGTCCAATCCTATTCCTACTAGGACTCCTACCTTTTTTGCCTTCCCGAGCCAGATGGGCTTTTGAGGATTTGGTGCGCCTAGCCAAATAAGGCCAGGGCGCCTCCCCACAGGCCATGCTAGTCCTTGGGTCGTGGTGGACCCACTTGTGGACTTCCGGACCCCTCCGGAATCCTCCGGAACCTTCTGGAAGCTTTCCGGTACAATACCGAAAAAACTGTACCTTTTTCCAGAACTCAAAATATGACTTTCGATATATAAATCTTTACCTCTCGACCATTCCGAGACTCCTCGTGACGTCCGGGACTCCGGACAACATTTGGTTACCACTCATCAAATATCCCAATACTACTCTAGCGTCAACGAACGTTAAGCGTGCGACCCTGCGGGTTCGGGAATTATATAGTCATGACTGAGACACCTCTCCGGTCAATAACCAATAGCGGGACCTGGATGCCCATATTGATTCCTACATATTCCACGAAGATCTTTTATCGATTGAGCCTTTATGATAACATATATAATTCCCTTTGTCTATCGGTATGTGACTTGCCCGAGATTCGATCATCGGTATCTCTATACCTAGTTCAATCTCGTTACCGGCAAGTCTCTTTACTCGTTCCATAATACATCATCTTGCAACTAACTCCTTAGTCACTTTGCTCGCAAGCTTCTTGTGATGTGTATTACCGAGAGGGCCCAGAGATACCTCTCCATCATACGGAGTCACAAATCCCAATCTCGATTCACGCCAACTCAACAAACACCTTCGGAGATACCTGTAGAGCATCTTTATGATCACCCAGTTACGTTGTGACGTTTGATAGCACACAAGGTATCCCTCCGGTATCCGGGAGTTGCATGATCTCATGGTCAAAGGAATATGTATTTGACATTAAGAAAACAGTAGCAATAAACTGAACGATCAAATGCTATGCGAACGGATGGGTCTTGTCCATCACATCATTCTAGCATGGATAATAGACGTTTATCATGAACAGGGAAATATGATAATAACCAATTTAATATTGCCTCTAGGGCATATTTCCAACATGAAATATAACTTAGAGTGAATTAATATTTTAAAATGAGTGAATTCTGTTAGTTAAAATAAGTGAATTTTTTAATTATGTGAAATCTATATTTTAAAATGAGTAAAATATAATTTTTGAATGAAATCCATATTTTGAAATGGGTGGAATCTGTTAGTTAAAACGAGTGAATTTTTTTAGTTGACTAAAATGAGTGGAATGTTAATTTTGAAACAATTGAAATCATTTTTGAAAATGAGTGAACCTTTTTTTTAACAAAGTGATTTTTTTAAATGAGTAAAATCTGTATTTTGAAATGAGTGAAATCTGTTAGGGGTTGTAGACACATATGTGATGAACATTCACAAATGTTTTTGAATTTTTTGACACATGTAAATTGAAACTTTCAAACTGGTATCATGGGTGCATTTGAGTGATGGTACCACCTCATATTCTCCCCGTCCACCACGACATTTCATCAGCATGGACGCCTCTGGCACTGTTGTCATGACAACGCTGCTCAAGCAACACTTGCGAGCGAGCTCATGAGCGTACGAAGGACCAAGTAGACAATCGTCATTTTGAGCGCTCTTTCCAGATTGGTGATTGGGTCAAGCCTCAGTCGTACGTCCAGGTATCCGTCATCTCCCACGCCAGTAGATTTTGGACTCATCTTCATGTTGATTCCCCCAACACCGTCGTGTACGCCTTCCCTCTTTTATGCCCGACTCAGTATGGCTCGCATGATTGATCCGATTGTTCCTAGCGAGTGAGGCTCTTAGATATATTTATGATTTCACTGACCCGCACCCGAGGCAATTTTTTTTATAGAATGAGTCATCGTGGCTCTAAGCAAAGAGCCAGTTGCATTGAAAGTCCTGCTATACATTATTTCTACTATGTTATCACTAATTCGTTGCAGGAATGAGGAGAAATTTCTATGGTAAATGATGAGAACATGCTAGTGTTGGGAAACGTTATATGGAAATTAAAAAAAATTCTACGCACACGCAAGATCTATCGATGGAGATGCATAGCAGCGAGAAGGGAGAGTGTGTCTACGAGCGGAAGCGTTTGTTAATGCGGTTGATGTAGTCGAACTTCTTCGCGCTCCAACCGATCAAGTTCGAACGTACGGCACCTCCGCGTTCTGCACACGTTCAGCTTGGTGATGTCCTCCGTCTTCTTGATCCAGCAAGACGACGAGGTAGTGGATGAGTTCCGGCAGCACGACGGCGTGGTGACGATGATGGTGAAGTTATCTCCGCAGGGCTTCGCCTAAGCACTACGAAAATATGACTGGAGGTGTAAACGATGGAGGGGGGCGCGGCACACGGCTAAGACAATGTTGTGTATTGTGCTAGGCGCCCCCTCCCACATATATATAGGTGGGGGTAGAGGGAGCAGCCAGGAGGCGCCCCCAAGTAGGCCGAATCCTACTTGGGGTCTTCCCCCAAGTGGCGCCCTCCTTCCTTATTTGGAGTGCGGGAGGAAGGAAGGAGGAGGTGGCGCCCCCCCTTTTCCTTTCTCTCCTGAGGAGGGAAAGGCATGAGGGGCCACCCCTCCCCTTTCCTTCCCTTAGGGCCGGCCAGCCAAGGGAAGGGGCTCACCAGCCCCCTTGTGGGCTGGTATGATCCCCCTTTGGCCCATAAGGCCCATACACTTGCCGGGGGTGCCCGGAACCCCTTCCGGTGACCCGATGAATATCCGGTGCACTCCGAAACTATTCCGATGTACGAATACCATCGTCCTATATATCAATCTTTACCTCTCGACCATTTCGAGACTCCTCGTCATGTCTGTGATCTCATCTGGGACTCCGAACAACATTCGGTCACCAAAACATATAACTCATATAACACTATATTGTCAACGAATGTTAAGCGTGCGGACCCCTACGGGTTCGAGAACTATGTAGACATGACCGAGACACCTCTCCATTTAATAACCAATAGCGGAACCTGGATGCCCATATTGGCTCCTACATATTCTACGAAGATCTTTATCGGTCGAACCGTTATGACAACATACGTAATTCCCTTTGTCCATCGGTATGTTACTTGCCCGAGATTCGATCGTCGGTATCTTCATACCTAGTTCAATCTCGTTACCGGCAAGTCTCTTTACTCGTTCTGTAATACATCATCTTGCAACTAATTCATTAGTCACTTTGCGTGCAAGGCTTCTTATGATGTGTATTACCGAGAGGGCCCAGAGATACCTCTCCGATACTCGGAGTGACAAATCCTAATCTCGATCTATGCCGACTCAACAAACACCTTCCGAGATACCTGTAGAGCATCTTTATGATCACACAATTAGGTTGTGACATTTAATAGCACACAAGGTATCACCCAGTTAGGTTGTGACGTTTAAGTAGGAGGTGGTGGTCGGCTTGACGGATGAAGAGGAGAGGATGGCGCGGCGGAAGAGGGCGAGGTCATCGGACTCGTCGACGTTCGGGATGGCGGGGAGCGTCTTCGGTGGGAGGAGGCGCAGCCCAAGAAGGAAGACGACCGTGATGGAGACGAGCAGGAGCAGGGTGAGCAGGAAGGGCGAGGCGTGCGTCGTCACTGGCGACATCATCGCCGACAACCACAGGAGGGCGGGAGAATCACTGAATGCGGGCGGCGGTGGGGATTGGATCTTGGTGGGGGAAAGAGAGAAAGAGCAGATTTTTAGAGAGGAAGGGATTGAGAGCGATTGCCAGACAGGGACAGTCCCTGTGGAGGAATTGGGGAGGGAGGACGGAGAAATGCCCCGTGAATTGGATCTTTCGATCCGGAGGCCTGGCCTGAAGCAGGACAAGAAGGCGAGGAGAACCGGGAGGGGAGCGGCGAGCAGTGGCGCCAAGGATCAATCCAAGGAGCAGCCGGGCGTGGCGTCCCTCTCCTCGGAATCAGACCAAATGGCGAGTGGCGCTGGGCACTAGGCTCCGAATCCCGGCCGGAGCTCAGCCATCTCCCTCCCTCCCTCAACTGCAGGTGCTTTACCACGAGATTTGGTAACCGTCGCGTGGTGGCAGGGGAGACCAGGAACGGCACCTCGTGGGCAGGACAGGAGAGACAAGAAGAGCCAGGAACGGAGCAACCGATCGAGTGACTGCCCCAACAACCACAAATCAACGCGGCGTGGCCAGACTGGAAGGAGAAATGGCAGCACGGGGGCGGCTGCGCGACGGCCGGCGGCGGAGGGGGAGGGGAGCGGCGGCGGGCGAGAGAGAGGAATCGGGAGATTTTGGGGAGATCTTTGTTTGTGAGGCCGAGAAGAAGAGGTGGGGGGAGGGATGATGGGGAGGAGTGATGCGTGCGCGTCGTGGCGGTGGGGTGGCCAGTTTATGTGCCGCGTCGCTGTCGCGCGGGCCCGCCAGTGGGATTAAATAGGATTGGTTAGGGGGCTGACGCAGCGGGCAACTGACGTGAGGTTAGTAGTGGATGGCATGCCACTGTCCTACTCCTACCTGCTTCTGTTACGTCGCGGCGGTTGGATCCGCGGGGAGCGCTCATCTTGATGCGCGTCTAGAAGACTCTCCCTTCCTTTTTCTTCTTTTCTTTGCGCAGCCGCACAGGAAGGTTCTTCCACAGGGTGTTATATTTTTCATTTCATGGTAATATGATATAATTATCATAGTACAAGCCTGGTAAAACTGAAAAGACATCAGAATGCTAGCATTTACACAAAGAAACACCAGTCAAGAAAAAAATTACAATCTAGAACAAAGAATTCTCTTAGCTTGACACCAATGTCCGCCATCTACCTCTGGCACCACCACAACAATCACCAAAGAAAAAAATGATGGATTACCTCCCGAGCTCGACACGGCTTCATCGCTGATATGCAGCTTTGCGGACCTCCAAGATGGCTCACCCAAGGCGAAGCCATTGCCGTTGAACATATGAGACCAGGGCAACACACCAGGCACGCCATCAAACTCCAGTTCTAGCACCCCCGCATGACTAAGACGCCGGATGACGAAACCAGACTTGCCAGCCATGAACCCAACACATGATCGATCCACCATCTTCCAGATGTCGTCGATGCATCCTCTCCTGGACTACATCCAGGCTCTGCGCCGGCGCTGGAGCAAATGCCGTCACAACGGCGGAGCCTAGAAACACAAGTCCACCACGAGGATGTCACTGCCGCCGCGCCACCCTTGATTGAACAAATTGGTTTTCAAATCCATCCCCAACCATAGGCCCGATCGTGGGGATCTTCTTTATTCAACACCGTCAGTGTCGCCGCCGAAGTCAAGATGATGAACGGCCGAAAAACTAAGCTACTAGGGTCTAAGACCTAAAGCTACATGATCCACACACGTGGATCCAGTGACCCCCTTACCACCGACGATTGAGGTCGACAGTGGAAGGGAGCTCCGAAAGACGGTGGCGGAAGGACCTGGCAGCTGGCTAGGTCGCCCTTTCTTTGAAAAGAAATATGTATGTCTTCAATTCTCTTCCACATGGTGTTAGCACTGTGGCGTTTGTATCGTGTATTTTTGCTAAGATGCTAATAGTTAAATAAGTTAATCTTCCCAGTCGACCAGTATACGTCCTCGTCGGTCTTGCTAGATGGCCAGTGCTGTTGCTCGGGCCCACATGTCGGCTCTTGATCCAACCGGTTTGTCTAGTTTTTTTTTATCTACTAATTTCATTTTTTGGCAGGTGCCTGACCGGCGTTGTGGGAGGGGCATTATGACCTGTGCGGCATGATGTTGGTGGCAAGATGAGCAGGGTGGCAACTTACCTTCAGCATCGGTTTTCTGGCTTGTTACCAAACATGAAGTCGGAGTTGCATGGTCCTTGATGTGTTGTGGGCGATTGTCTGACATAGGCCAACAGGAATCTCGTGCGTTGTTCGGTTTGAGGGTTCTTACCTAGTTTTCCATGGTGAAGTCAGGGTCGCTTCTTAGGGAGCAGTGATGATGATGAATCTTCATAGGCATCCTCAATGGTGTTCCTCTTTTCGACAGCGTGTTTGTCGTGTGGTAGTCGGGTCGACCAGGTGCCTTTGTCTTATGGGTGCGTTGTGATGGTTTTCATCAGGTTTTATGTTAATAAACCAAACAATTGGCTCCTTCTTTTTTAATGAATATAGATACTTTGAGGCCAACTTCAAAGAAGAATGGCAACCGAAGGTACCTGAGCTGACTGGCACAGGTACATTGCCCTTTTGACGTGGCAGTGAGGGCAAATCATCATAGACATTTATTGATATTAATTTTTATCCTTCATATTGTTTTGAATCATCATAGACATTTAGTTATACTAATTTATGTCTATACATATTGTTTTTAGCAACCATCTTTACATATTGTAACTTAGTTATCTCTAATATTAAATGAGAGTATGTACATCGTTTCTTTCGTCTCGTGCAGTCATTGATGTAAAGATAATTTGGAAACCAAGCGCCAAATCAATTTGAACATTAATGCAATTCATTAGTCAGACAGTTAGTTAGATCCGTTTAAATACAAATTTTCACGTCAAATCAATTTGGAAATCGATCAATTAACGCAATTAATTAGTTAGGCAGTTAATTAGGTGTGCAATTAATTAGGTTTGTCTAGAAAGAGATTTTTTCCTCAGTAATCTAATAATAAAAAGAGGCGTTGCTTCGTGGCTTGCCGGCTGTATAATCCTGGATGGAGGGAATAACTTCATAGATTGTTGGTTTTTTCACGTATCCAAGTTTTTCAACTGATTTGTCTATGTGTAACGAATTAATCTTTCCTTCTAAATAATCAATAGACCAAGAAAAGACAATGGAATTTTGGTTCAGTTTTGGCTACTGAGGAAGCTTCTGATCTGGGTGCACAATGGGTCATCTTCGATCCGACTGATGCAAAGCTGGGAGTTCTCTTCAAAGAAGCAAGAAGTATATGCCATGTTTCATTTGAGCTTTATTATTTATGTTTTGTCATCAGGATTGTAATAAGGTTGCGCATGCATTGGCGCAATTTGCTATGGGTGCTGATATGCCCCTCTTCGTTTGGGCAACTGATACCCAAGATTTTGTTTCTGTCATGGTGACTGTTGAGATGGCAGCCCAAGTTTAATTGGAATAAAAGTTTATTCCCATAAAAACCTATCAATTTAACTTCATTCTCATAGTTTAAACGGTTCATATCTTAAATTTCATTTTCAAAACTTATTACGTATTTGAAATCCTAGCGCCAAGATCTTTAGAACAAGATCAATCTTGGATACATTTCAAACACATTAACATTTCAACGTTTCGATCCATTTTTCACTCAATCTGTTTTTGGTGTGTGAAATAAGTTTCTTGAAATGAGTGAAATTGTTCTTTTACAAGAAATCATCTTTCTGAAGTAAAATCATTGTTTTGAAATGCGTGAAACATGTTTTTGAAATGGATGAAATTAGTTTTTCGAAACGAGTAAAATCGATGTCTTGAAATGAGTGAAATCAACATTTTTGAAATGAGTGAATGTTATGTGAAATGAGTGAAATCAGTTTTGATAATGAGTGAATTTTTTAAATGAGTGCAATTGTTTTTTTTAAATGTGAAATCATTTTTCTAAAGTTAAATCGTTGTTTTGAAATAGATGAAATTGATTTTTTTAATGGATGAAATTAATTTTCAAAATGTATCGTATAGAGGTTGCGTCAATTAATTCGATCAGAGGGAGTAGTTGAAACAAGTGAAATCAACATTTTGAAATGAGTGAGTGATATTTGAAATGAGTGAAAACAGTCTTTTCAAATGAGTGAATATTTTAATTGAGTGAGATATGTATTTCAATATGATTGAAATATAACTTTGTGTGAAATCAACATTTTGAAGTCACGGAAATTTGTTAGTTCAAACGAGTGAAAACAGTTTTTATGAAATGAGTGAATTTTTTAATTGAGTGTGATACGTCCATTTTGCATCATGTTTTCCTACTGTTATTTATAGTGTTTTCAAGCAATATAACACTTGATGGAGCAATTCTAATGCCTTTTCTCTCATAATATGCAAGGTTTACACAAAGACGAAGATTGCTGGCAGCTGGAATTCTGGACCTGAAAAAGCTATGTCAGAGATGCCTATTCTGCACATCTCCAAATGAGCTGAAATGTCACGAAGATTTATTTTGGAATAAATAAAAAAATACTGGAGCAAATAAGTACCAGAGGGGGCCACCCAGGTGCCCACAAGGCACCAGGGAGTGCCTACCCCCTTCCCCCAGGCGCGCCCTGGTGGGTGGTGGGCCCCTGGCCAGCCCCCGGTGCCCATCTTTTGGTATATGAGGCCATTTGCCCTAGAAAAAAATAAGGGAAGGACTTTTGGGACGGAGCGGCGCCGCCTCGAGGCGGAACTGGGGCAGGGGCACTTTTGCTCTCCGGCGGAGCGATTTCACCGGGGAAACTTCCCTCCGGGAGGGGGAAATCGAAGCCATCATCATCACCAACAACCCTCTCATCGTGGGAGGATCAATCTTCATCAACATCTTCACCAGCACCATCTCATCTCAAACCCTAGTTCATCTCTTGTATTCAATCTTTGTATCAAAACCTTATATTGGTACCTGTGGGTTGCTAGTAGTGTTGATTACATCTCGTAGTTGATGCTAGTTGGTTTATTTGGTGGAAGATTATATGTTCAGATCTATTATGCTATTTAATATCTCTCTGATCTTGAGCATGAATATTATTTGTGAGTAGTTGCTTTTGTTCTTGAGGACATGGGAGAAGTCTTGTCATAAGTAATCATGTGAATTTGGTATTCGTTAGATATTTTGATGATATGTATGTTGTGATTCCCTTAGTGGTGTTATGTGAACGCCGACTACTGACACTTTACCATATTTGGGCCTAAGGGAATGCATTGAGGAGTAGTTATTAGATGATGGGTTGCTAGAGTGACAGAAACTTGAACCCTAGTTTATGCGCTATTCCGTAAGAGGCTGATTTGGATCCATATGTTTAATGCTACGGTTAGATTTTATCTTAATTCTTCTTTCGTAGTTGCGGGTGCTTGCGAGAGGGGTTAACCATAAGTGGGAGGCTTGTTCAAGTAAGAACAACACCCAGGCACCAGTCCACCCACATATCAAATTATCAAAGTAGCGAACGCGAATGAAACCAACATGATGAAAGTGACTAGATGAAATTCCCATGTGTCCTCGAGACCGTTTTACTTATTATAAGAGTTTGTTCCACCTGTCCTTTGCTACAAAAAGGATTGGACTACCTTGTTGCACCTATTGTTACTATTGCTACTTGTTCTTGTTGCAAATTATCTTGCTATCAAACTACCTGTTACCGATAATTTCAGTGCTTGCAGAAAATACCTTACTGAAAACCGCTTGCCATTTCCTTCTGCTCCTTGTTGGGTTCGACACTCTTACTTATCGAAAGGACTACGATTGATCCCCTATACTTGTGGGTCATCAGAGTGAAATTCGTATTTTAAAGTGAGTGAAATATAATTTAGAGTGAAATAAGTATTTTAAAATGAGTGACATATGTTAGTTAAAATGAACGAAAAATAATTTTTTGAAATGAGTGATTTTTTTAATTAAGTGACTTCTGTATGTTAAAATGAGTGAAATATTTTTTTAGTGAAATCCATATTTTGAAATGGGTGAAATTTGTTAGTTGAAATGAGTGAATTTTTTAATTGATTGAAATAAGTGTTTTGTAGTGAGTGAAATGTTAATTTTGAAACAATTGAAATCACTTAAAAATGAGTAAAACATTTTTTTAATAAAGTGATTTTTTAAACGAGTAAAATCAATATTTTTGAATGAGTGAAATCTTTTTGGGTTGTAGACACATACGTGATGAATATTGACAAATGTTTTTGAATTTTTATGACACATGTAAAATTGAAATTTTCAAACTGGTATCATGGGTGCATTTGAGTGATGGTACCACCTGATATTCTGCCCGCCCACCATGAAATTTCATCATCATCGACTCCTCTGCCACTCCTGAGGAATTAAAACCAGACCTAGACAACCCTCAAGCGGTCTAACTCCGCAAATATGTTAAGGGTGCGTCAGCCACGCCTCAAATTTGAGTGGCCGCAACAACATCTCAGGAAAAAAATTCCTCTCCTCCCCTGCGTACCACTCTCCTGCGCTCGCCTGCATCCACGCCTTCATCGCCCGCCGCCACCCCGCACCCCTACTGATACTACAATCCCTGACTCTACCCAACCCCTCTTCAAATTGCTTACCGTCCCGAATGGACGGATCTAGCCGCTAGCAGCCGCCACCAAATTGACAAGGAGGGCCATCACGGGTTCTGCGCTGCGTTTGAAATGGGGTCGTGCAACCGCGTGATACGTCTACAACGTATCTATATTTTTTATTATTATTTCATGCTATTATATTATCAATCTTGGATGCTTTATATGCATTTATATGCTATTTTATATCATTTTTTGGGACTAACCTATTAACCTAGTGCCTAGTGCCATTTTTGTTTTCTGCTTGTTTTTGGCTTTTCAGAAAATCAATAACAAATGAAGTCCAAACACGATGAAACTTTACAGTCATTTTTTCTGGAGCAGAAGGGACCCTAGAAGGTTCGGAAGGAGGCCAAAAGACCTATGGGATAGTCACGAACTCACAGGGCACGCCCTAGGAGGGCAGGCGCCCCCTGAGCTCATGGGCCCCATGCAGCTCCGTTTGACCTAATTCCACCTATATAAATTCACACAAATTCCTAAACCAACAGAGAGCCACTCGAAACACTTTTTCCGCCGCCGCAAGCTTCTGTTCTTCTGTGATCCCATCTAGAGGCCTTTTTCGGTAATCTGCCGGAGGGGGAATCGATCACGAAGGGCTTCTACATCATCCTTGCTACATTCTGATGTTGCGTGAGTAGTTCACCACAGACCTATAGGTCCATATCTAGTAGCTAGATGTCTTCTTCTCTCTCTCTTTGATCTTCACTATAATGTTCTCCTCGATCTTCTTGGAGTTCTATCCGATATAATCTTCTTTTGCGGTGTGTTTGTTGGGATCCGATGAATTGTGGGTTTATGATCAGTTTATTAATTGAAAGTAATTGAGTCTTTTCTGAACTTTCTTATGCATGATTGTTATAGCTTTGTATTTCTCTCTGATCCATCCGTTTGGTTTGGCCAACTAGATTGATTTATCTTCAGTGGGAGTGGTGCTTTGTAATGGCTTCAATCTTACGGTGCCCTTACCCAGTGACAAAAGGTATAGCGAGGCACATATTGTATTGTTTCTATTGAGGGTAAAATAACGTGGTTTAATCATATTGCTTGAGTTTACTTTGTCTACATCGTGTCATCTTCCTTAAGGCATTACTCTGTTTGTCATGAACTCAATACCATAGATGCATGCTGGATAGTGATCGATTGGTGGAGTAATAGTAGTAGATGCAGACAGGAGTCGGTCTACTTGTCACGGACGTGATGCGCATATACATGATCATTGTCATGAATACATCACAACTATGCGCTTTTCTATCAATTCCCCAACAGTAATTTGTTTACCCACCGTATGCTATTGTTTCGAGAGAAAAGTCTCTAGTGAAAACTATGGCCCCCGGGTCTATTTTAATCATATTATAAAACAAAAAATACATTGCTCCAATTTATTTATTTTTATTTTGTTTTGCAATTTACCAATCTACCTATACAACATTTGATCCTTGCAAGTAACGAGTTCAAGGGGATCAACAACCCTCTTGCCCGCAATGGGTGCAAGTATTTGCTTTTGTGTGTGCAGGTGTTGTTCACTAGGATTTGGTTGGTACTTCTTCTGGTTCGATAAACCTTGGTTCTCAACTGAAAGAAATACTTATTGCTATACTATATTGCTTCACCCTTCCTCTTCGGGGAAAATCCCAATGCAGCTCACAAGTAACACCGCCCAGAGCCCCCTACTTGAGATCTATGTCTCAGCCGCTATCGCCGTTGAAGGAGTATCACAGCGTGCGGCAACGCCCGTGTGGGACTTGGGTATCAGAAATCCAAGATCCAAACACGTGGAAAAGTCATTGTTTCGGCACATTTCATTCTGGAGCTGGCGGCACGTGCGTACGACGTGGGTTGGGCTTTTGATGGGCTAAATTTTGATGGTTTAGCTAAAGATGCCCTTAGTTGCTATGTTCATAGTTGTGCCGGTTTTATCGGTTCATTGTTGAACACTGCTTAGAGGATCTACATGCACATACAGCTAAGTCAGCCCCTCATACGTCCGTGGATGCGAGCGGGCGCGTCCGCAGACAGTGTCCTGTCATGTCTTAAAAAAAATTCCCACATCACTGGAAACTTCAATTAGCAAACCTCAAATCCATATAACACATGCATCGCAAACTTTCGATATGGGCGTTCGGCTAATACATCAACACATGCCATCGGAATACGGAAAATTGGCATGTTCTACATACTAGCTATGGACAAAGATCATACACGCTTGCCCTTGTCAGAGCCCCTGGTTTCTTGGTCATGGAAGTAACGGTCGAAGAAGCAATATGGATCAAGCTGGATCTCCTCCTTGCCGAAGTTATCAGCCCAGTCACTTTCATAGCCCCTCCTCTTTGGGGGGCAGTCTGGCCATGTCACGGACCGCCCGGGCCTGCTCTCGGGCGAGGGCACACGTGTTCATCCTCTGCCGCTTGTGGATGATGCGGGCACATATGACTTCCTCTTCTGCGGCAGTGCGTGCTGCCGCCGACACATCGATGTAACACCCCGATAACTAAGCTACAATAATACCATGCTAATGGTGCCATGTCACCACATTCACTGTTGCTAACCCCGCTTTGATTCAAACCCGATTCAAATTCAAATTCAAAAATTAAAATTTTCAAATGTCAAAACTATAATGTTCAAAATGTGGCAAATAATTCATAGATAATTATGGTGGTGAACCAACCTTTTTAGAAAGTGATTAAATACCCTAAAATAAATAAAATAGTGGCTTAAACAATTAATTAAATGCCTTTTATAAAATATAAAATATTAAACTAAATTATTTAGGTGCCAAAATTATTGTGGCAATGGTATATTTAGTAACTCTAATTTAGGTGCTATTTATATATTTTATAAAACTAAAATAAATTGGAAAATAAAATAGTAAAAGAAAAATAAACAAAAGATAAAAATAAAAACAAAAGACCCCCCCCCACTGGGTCTCTTGGCCCAGCTGACCGCAACCGACCAGGCCGGCCCAGCCAGCCCCCTCCCGTCTACTTACCCCCCACTGGCAACCGAACCCTAACCCTAACACCTCCCCCTGATCCAGCTCGCCCCACTTTCCGCCTCGAGCCCGACGCCCGCGCCCAGGACGCCCGACGCCGTCACCGTCACCGTCGCTCGTCCCCGACACCACCTCGCCGTTGCCACTGCGCCTCGTCCTCGTCCTCTCCTCATCGGCCGACCTGGAGCCTCGCCGCTCCCTCTTCCCACGACGCCGGTGAGGACCTCGTCCTCCCCCGTCCCCCTTTCCCTGGCACGACGGTCGCCGCGCCCTGCGCATGCTCCAGCCCGCGTTTGGCCGCGCCCAGTGCACGCGCACGCGCGCCCCGCCGCTTGCCTAGCTGCGCTCGCAACCCGTGTCAGTCGCGCCCCGGAAGCGCCCTCGACCACGCCCTGCCAGCGATCGCCGCGCTCCCACCCTGCCATAGTGCCCGCTCGCCTGCTGCCGCACTGAACCACTGTCGCGGCTTGCCCCGGCCCTGTCTTGCTGCCGCCTCGCCCCGTTGTTTTGCTCGTGCTCGGCCGCCTTCGCCCGCAACCGTGGCCCCCGCTGGCTTGCTGCCGGCCGGGACCGCCCCTGCCTGGCCTCGCCGCCTTGCTGGCCGGTCACGCCACGCCCGGCTCCCTGTTGTGGCTGCGGGCGTGCCCACAACAGCGTGGGGGTTGGCCTAGGCCACTGACCGGTGGGGCCCTGCCCCCTGTAAAACAAAAAAGAAAATGAATAAAAAAAGAATAAATAAAAATAAATAAACAATTTAATCAATTAATTAATTAACTTAACTTAGTTAATTTAAACCTAATTAGTTAACTAGTTAGACTAAACAGACAATGACAGGGGGCCCCAACGGTACACTTGTGTGTACACTTTGGGGTGCACATAGCATTTACATTTTTTCTCTTGAATTAAAATGATTTCAAAAAATGATTTAAACTTTAAAAATTAATATAAAATAATCCATAACTCGGATGAAAATAATTTATACATGAAAATTGCTCAGAAAAATACAACGAATCTGAATATGCAATCCGTTCATCTGTCACATGCCTCTAGCATGATGAACATGGAACCATCCCCTCTCTTTCATCTGTTCGAAAAATGCCAAACTCTGGGAAAACATTCCCAGATGTTTTCCCTCTTCGTCTGCAACGTGTAGTACCGCATTAGATCACCCCTAGCACTACTTATTGTCATGTCAGGCATCGTGATGCACTTGTCTGCTTTATCCAGGCAAGCAAACCCCCTTGATCATTCTTATATCACCCAGTTCCTTCGCCCTCATGCTTGCATTAGATTTTGCTACCGTATTTGATTGCTCCTATTCTGATGCATAGCCTGCTTTCGTAACCTGCTTTTGTACCTTACCTGCTTATCCTATATGCTTAGTATAGGTTGGTTAGCGATCCACCAGTGGCCCCTTGCCTTGTCTTAGTTTCCCCTGCTTGATGACCGATGACTCGATCAACATGATCGACGCCCAGAGCCCGACAAATCACATCACCCCCCTTAGTTGTACGACACTCCAGGGTTACTAACGAGTGTCGAGGGTGATACCTCGTATAGCACTTCTGATGAGATCTCTGTAGTGTAGTTAATCGGTCGTGGTCTACGGAGGGTGATTCCTCCTTCACCACTCCCGATAACGACTCTGTCGTGCAACACATCAAGAGTGAACCCTCAAGGGTGATTCCTCTAAGTTCACCTCGACGATTACATCAAGTGGAATCCATCGAGGGTGATTCCTCGGATTCCCCCTTGGTGTTTTGGACACACGGTTACTTTCACTTTACCCCCAGAACCATGTTAAAGACGGGTCGGCCCCGAGGGGTACCCACGAGAGTTACTGCTACTGCAGGACTGGAGGGACAGGCGGTACCACCCCGGTAGAGGCGGACCTGAGTTCCCGACAGTCTCTTGTGAGTCGGGTTGACCTGGAGGGTACCCGCGAGTTGACGTAAAGTTGGGTTGACCTAGAGGGTACCCGCGAGTTTTCTACATGGCACGGCCGGGCATTCCGGGCCCTTGTCGTAAGTCCACGAGACGGGGCGACAGGGTCACATGATTGTGAGTCTCTGCTCGTTACCGCGTGCTCCCAAGTCACTAACGGTTTGGATATGTGATCCGAGTAGACCTCTCGCCTTTTTGCACTGACCACTGATACGTCTCCAACGTATCTATAATTTTTGCTTGTTCCATGCTGTTATATTATCAATCTTGGATGTTTTATATTCATTTTATAGCAACTTCATATCATTTTTTGGGACTAACCTATTGACATAGTGCCCAGTGCCAGTTGCTGTTTTTTGCTTGTTTTTTACTTTGCAGAGTATCCCTATCAAACGGAGTCCAAACGCAGCGAAACTTTTTGAAGATTTTTTTGGGACCAGAAGACAACTTAGGGGCCAAGGAAGGACCAGAGGGGAGGTCCGCGGGATGTAACACCCCAAAAATTTAATCATGTTTTTTTTTCTAAATAAAAATTTGGCTAGAATAATTTTTTTGAATTATACTAGGTCTTTATTTAATTTCAGAACCCTTTCTGTTTTCTGATTTCAAAATTCTTCCCTCCATATAGAAATTTTTGGAAATAATATTGTGGCTTTGTTAGTTTTATTAAAACATTTCATCTATATTTGGATAACAGTAGAATTATTTTTCATAATAAAACTCTGCCCAAAAACAATTCTTTAAATAGCTTTTTCAACCTTTAAATGCCTCTGTTGCACAACAACCAATTTAAATAATTCTTTTTAATTTCCACAAAAATTATGGGAGGTCATATGATGCCTACAAATCACTTTTATGCAAAACCTAACTTGGTGTTTTGAAATTTTTTAGCACAACATTCTCTTTTCAGTTCTGTCCTATTTTTGAGTTTCTACTGCAACCCTAATTTTTATTGCTCCAATGATTCTGAAATTTTTTCCACTCATTGTCCTTCCAACCAAAACCTTAAGTCCAGGAGATTAGCTTCATTTGCATCCTTTAAGTCCACCAAAAACTCCTCTGTAAGTTCTGTCCAGAACTGAAATTTGATAAAACTTGCACTAGCAAGTTACTCTTCTTGCCATACCAGCTTCACTATAGTATTTAACCACTAAGGAGACACCATCCTGGCAATTCTCACAGCCAACAAAGATTCCTAGATAGCCATAGCATTTTGTCAAACAGCTCATGTGCATAACTGAATCTTTGCCTCTTTCCAAACTACACACACAACTTGATCATATGGCCAAGATAACAGGTCCATCATCTTTTCCATCCTAGATAACACCACCCTGCCAAAAATTGGATCATTTGGATCAGCCTAAAACCCCTTGGCATTTCGTCAAGCAACTCCTGTGCATGCCTAGAGCACGAGCAGAGCGCTCGTTTGGCAGGCTCGGCCTCGCCTTCGCATCGTTGCTCTGTTGCTCCCCTCGCCCGTCCTGATCCTCCCCTGATCGCCCAGTCAACGCTGAACACCGCCGACACCTCCCCCTTGGCTCTAGCACCGTTCCTCACCGATCACCACCGCCGCCATGGTCGGCAGCTCGGGCACGGCACCGCCCGAGCCGCTCAGACCCGCCAGCTCGCTCCCCTCTTAACTTCTAACCACCTAAGCCCATCCACTCCTCCACCGACTCGCTGACCACTCCACCGGCCACCCAATGACCTCATCCTCGCCATCAATGACCGCCGCCGACGTGTACCTCTCTGGAGGCCACGGCACCGACCCTCCCCTGCCTATATTAGCCACCCCGAGCTCGTCTCATCCAACACATCACTTCACTATCCCTCCCAGCTCCCTATTGGTCGAGTTCCTCAAGCCCCCGTGCTCCAATTTCCCCTCACCATCGCCATATCCTCCGCCTCGGCTCCGGCTGAATTCATGCCACTCCGACATCCCCCGCCCCACCCGAGCTCACCAATGAAGTCCCCACACCACGGCGAGCACGCCAGTGCCCGACCGATTCCATGGCCAGAGCACCCCAACTGCTCGGAGCCGCCGCGGCCAGGCCACTACCGCCGCACCACCTCCGACCATCCCTGGCGCCGTGCGACCCACCCTTGGCCGCGGCATGGAGCCCCGCATCCATCCCCATCCTCGCCGTCCCGCCTCGAGCCCCGTAGCCGCCGCAACGATCGTCGCCGGCGCCCCCTCTGTTGCCTGTCGAGAGGAGGGAGGAGGGGGAATTGAACCTGACTAGCGGGCTCGGCTGGTCAGTGGGAGAGGAAGAGAGAGAAGGAGGAGAGGGGCACCGCCGTGGGAAGTTGGGCTCGGCCCAGTGGCGCCTGCAGTTAAAACGCGCTCAAGGCGCTCCACTGTCTCCTCTCGTTTCTTTTTCTTTTCAAAGTATGATTCAAATATTTCCTTAGAAATGATTTCAAATCCAAAACCACCGATTCAAATTCCTGTGGATTTATAAAATCTTTTCCTATTTATACAAATAGGGTGGACATTTATCCTGAACTTTGTTTCTTCAAGATTTGTTAAAAAGTCTTTTTCCTTACTTATTTTCAACTTAGAAATTCTCTAAGTAATTAATATGAACTCCAAATGAATTGATTCATTTTCTGTTTTTTTTTCATTTTTTCATCTATTTTATTTTAGTAATTATTTCAAAAATATTTGAAACACTTTTTGGCACTGTTTTTGCTATGGGTAGTAATTCAAATTATTTTGAAAATAGGAAATGGAGGGAAGAGAGTTTCCAAAACTTTTGGAGTGCACCCCCACACCTTTACATGCTCAAGGCAAGCATCTTGAACACTTGATATGGTGATTGCATGGCTAATTGTTTGCATGAATAAATAAATTATGCATAGGTTGAATTCAAATAGAATTTGCATGCATGTAGTGTTGGCATGTTTCATCGTACCGTGCATTGTGTGTTTGCCATGACTAACTTGCAGGAGCAGGCCTAAGAGAAATACTATTACCGGCAGAAGGGTGATCACATTGGAGCATGATCATGCCTTGGTTGTTATGCATGTTGGAGCATGCAAGGGTTGTGGCCCTGTTTGGTATTGCTGTTAAAAGAATACCTTGTTGAGCTAACCACTGCTGGAAAAACTTGAACCTCCTGAGTCGACCGTAGATCAAGTCTTGTTCCGGTAACCCCCATACTTGTTTCGTGCTGCCACAGGTAGGGTATGGTTCAGTAAGTTGATAACCCCTTTCCATGCACACACCGTACAGAGGGCCACGATGAGGGTTTCTAATGGCCATGGACTAAATCCTGTCATCGGGTCAGGGGGCATGGCTGTTTCTAGTTGTGACTGAGAGGGGGCACCCCTTGGAATCCGCGCGTATTAATAGTGATCCCATGCAGGACGTTGGTCTCTCCATCTTAGAGTTTTTCTTGAACGATGCTTTGGGTGATTCCTCGCATCCGGAAAGATAATCTGGTGTGTGCAGGTCAGGTGTGTTTTCAACCCAAAGACCGTAATGGGAATTAGTCAGTGTCACGGTACTGACAAAAGAAATCCTTTACTAGTGGGTAAAGAGTACACCCTCTGCAGAGTTTAAACCTATTCGAATAGCCGTGTCCGCGGTTAAGGGCTACAGTCTGGGTTGGTCAAGTGTCGGTCTTAGTGTCGGTCTCCGGAGGAAATAATTAAAATGTGCCAGAATTATTTTTGCAGGATATTTATTGTCACCCTGATGCCATCATTTTTGCCATGCTTGTTAATATTACTGTGGTTATACATATTATTGTGGACTAACCCGTTCTCTTATTTTATTTTTCTGAGTGTCTCAGGGGCTAGCTAGACTACCCCAGACATTCAGTTTTATTTTTCAAGACCTTTTGTGGCGTCCCTCGAGTTCACATGCGGTTTATCACGCCACTACTCTTGTGGATACCCGATTGGCATTTCTCTTCAAGTCCGACTGTGGTGTCACTTGACACCCAACTGGCATTTCTTTTCAAGACCTCTTCATGGCGTCCCTTGAGTTTACAGGCGGTCCCGCCACTACTCTTGTGGACACCCGATTGGCATTTCTCTTCAAGACCCACCGTGGTGTCACTTGACATCCGACCGGCATTTCTTTTATCTTCTTTTCCTTAACCTTCCTTGTTTGTCACTAACATTATCATATATATTCATTTATTTGCACATGCTAATATGTTATCATGACATGATTTAATTCCTGTCAGCATGCATTTAATATAGTCCAGCATGAGCATACACATATAACTTAATTTATCATGATCACATAATATCTGCTGCATTCGGTATATCATCTGTTCATGATGTTTGCGAGTACATTCAAACGTACTCACTGGCTTGTCCCTGACTATTTACTTGGCCAGGTGAGGATTTCTTCGAGGAGTACCACCGCGACGTCCGTGCGGAGCCTAGGATTAGTGGCCACGCGGATAGGAGTTATCCGGGTCAGCTGTTCCTGTGGGAATGGAGCCCCATCGACGTTGGAGAACCACGAGTCATTTCCGTCACCCACCACCGGAATCACTATTGTATCATTAGACCTTAATGGTCTTGTATCCAATTCTTGTAATAGCTTGGTAATCTGTAACAAGGACGTGTCCACCAGTAACAGTAATCCTGGGCTGGTGGTAACACGAGGGGTTAAATTTCTGGGATAGTGTGTCCCGGCCCCGACACGGGACCACAAGACACCAGGCATGCCTAGGAGCCCAGGCGCACCCTGGTGGGTTGTGGGGCCCGCGGGGGTCTCCTGCAGCGCCTCTTCGCCCTATAAATTCTCAAATATTCTAGAAACCCTAGGGGGGTCGACGAAACACAATTCCAGGCGCCGCAAGTTCCAGAACCACGAGAACCAATCTAACACCATCACGGAGGGGTTCATCATCCTCATTGGTAACTCTCCAATGATGCGTGAGTAGTTCACCATAGACCTATGGGTCCGTAGGCAGTAGCTAGATGGCTTCTTCTCTCTTTTTTGATTCTCAATACAATGGTCTCTTGGAGATCTATTTGATGTAATGCCTTTTTGCAGTGTGTTTGTTGGGATCCGATGAAGTTCGAGTTTATGATCAGATTGTTATCCATGAGTATTATTTGAGTCTTCTTTGATCTCTTATATGCATGATTATTTATAGCCTCATATTTCTTCTCCGAATCTTTGGTTTAGTTAGGCCAACTAGATTGATTTTTCTTGCAATGGGAAGAGGTGCTTTGTGATGGGTTCGATCTTGCGATGTCCTCTCCTAGTGACAGAAGGGGCAGCGAGGCATGCATGTATGGTTGCTATTAAGGATAACAAGATAGGGTCTATTCCTACATGAATAGATCTTGTCTACATCATGTCATCGTTCTTATTGCATTACTCCATTTCTCCATGAACTTAATACACTAGATGCATGCATGCTAGATAGCGGTTGATGTGTGGAGTAATAGTAGTAGATGCAGGCAGGAGTCGGTCTACTAATCTTGGACGTGATGCCTATATATTGATCATTGCCTTGGATATCGTCATAATTATTTGTTCTTCTATCAATTGCCCAACAGTAATTTGTTTACCCACCGTGTGCTATTTTCTCAAGAGTAGCCACTAGTGAAATCTACGGCCCCCGGGTCTATCTTTTATCATATTTGCTTTCTGATCTATTTTTGCCGCTTTTATTTTGAGATCTATTATTCCAAAAACCCAAAAATACCTTGCTGCACTTTTTTCTTTACTTATTTTATTTTGTGTTTTTGCGAGATCTATTTACTCAAACTCATACAAACCAATCTATCTTTTTCCCGAGGAGGGATTGACAACCCCTGTTATGCATCGGGTTGCAAGGATTTGTTCTTTGTGTGCAGGTGCCGTTTACATAATGTTGCTTGGTTCTCCTACTGGATTGATACCTTGGTTTCACAACTGAGGGAAATACTTACCGTCGCTGTGCTGCATCATCCCTTCCTCTTTGGGGAAATATTGATGCAGTCTAGCCACATCAAAGGAATTTCTGGCGCCGTTGCCGGGGGGACATCATCAACATCTATCAGTTTCCTAATCACAAATCTCATCTCCTTGCAATTTACATTATTTGCCATTTGCCTCTCGTTTTCATCTCCCGCACTTCACAAAAATTAGCCTTTTTATTCGCCCTCTTTTTCATTCGCCTTTTTCTTGTCAGATCTATCTTCTTGCTTGCAACTTTGTTTGCCTACCTTGTTACTTTGGCTAGCATGACTACCCCTCCTTTGTCATCAGATTTTGAAGTTCTATACTTCAAGTAGAAACAAGGAGAAAAATTTGAAAGATGCTTGGTATAGGTTAATGGAATCCTATCGCATTTGTAATCTAAAGGGGGATGCAAAGATTTTGCTTCGCAATTTATACATAGGATTAACTCTGCATCATAGACAGCTCCTGGATTTTGCCGCAAAAGGGAACTTTATTGAGCTTGATGCTAATGCTGCTTAGGAAATCTTAGAAGGGATATTGGGAGTTCCACCACCAAAAAAGGGGTTTTCTTTTACACAAGAAGGGGTTCAAATTTTAGACAAATTGGGTGATTTACATAAGCATTTGGTTGAATTGCAAAAATATAATGAACCTCTCAAACATATTAGTGGAAATCTCAATCGCATAAATACTTTGATTACTCTTTGCAATAAGCGGTTGGATATTTTAGATCTAAAGATGGTTTGTTTTCCTGAGAATTTGGGGAAGCATAAAGAGCCTCCCGGGTTTGAAAAAGCCCTCACTAAGGTGCTGAAAAACAAAGATGATAATACTTGAATCTATGCATTATGCCTAGCTAGGGGCGTAAAACGATAGCGCTTGTTGGGAGGCAACCCAATGAATAAATTTATTTTTGCCTTTTTCTTTCTGTTCTTGAGTGTTCGCACAATTACGCTACTGTTATGATTGTGTTTTTATGTTTTAATTAGTGTTTGTGTCAAGTAAAGCCTTTAGGATCATGTTGGGTGATAGTTGATTTGATATTGTTGAAAAACATAAACTTTTGCATCCAGTAACAGAATTGTTTAAATTTACAGAAGCAACGAACATTTCTGAATTTTTTACACAAGCTTCATATATAAATTGCCTATGTTTTCCTATTTTTTCAGAACTTTTGGAGTTATATAAGTGTGAGAAAATTCACATCTTTATAGACTGTTCTGGTTTTGATAGATTTTGTTTTCAGTGCATTGTGTGCTTATTTTGATGAATCTATGGATTGTATTGGAGGGTATAAGCCATAGAAAAGTTAGAATACATTAGATATAATGCAATAATAAAATTTGAATGGGTTTTCAACAGTAATTAAAGTAAAATTGGTTTTCTTATACTAACGGATCTCACGAAGGATTTGTTGAGTTTTGTGTGATCGAAGTTTTCTAGTTTTGGGTGAGATCATGATGGATGAAGGAATAAGGAGTAGAAAGAGCCTAAGTTTGGAGATGTCCATGGCACCCCAAGTTAATATTCAAGGAGAACGAAGCAACTAAGCTTGGGGATGCCCCGGAAGGCATCCTCTCTTTCTACTAACAACCATCGGAATTTTACTTGGAGCTATATTTTTATTCATCACATATCATGAGTTTTGCTTGGAGCGTCTTGTATTATATGAGTCTTTGCTTGTTTTTCTTTTTAGTTTGTCCCAATTATCCTTGCTGGACACACCTATTTGAGAGAGCCAAATTATGCTATGATTTGTTAGGATTGCTCTATATGCTTCACTTAAATTTTTTGAGCTATGGAATTGCTCTAGTGCTTCACTTATATCTTTTTGAGCACGGTGTGCTTTAATATTTTTGAAGAAATTCTCTCATGCTTCACTTAGACTTATTTGAGAGTTAGTAAATTTTTGAAGAGATTCTCTCATGCTTCACTTAAATTATTTTGAGAGATGAAAACTTTTATGCTCATGTTCTTCACTTAAATTTGTTTGAGCTTATCAAAAGCAATTGCAATATATGAAATTAGTCCCTATATGAAATTAGTCCCAAAGTGATAGATATTCAAGAGGGATATAATAAAAACTTTCATGAAGATCATTGGACAAAATAAACTTGATTCTTTGTAATAGTTTTGAGATATGATGATAGTAATATATGAGCCATGTTAGTGAGTAATTATGCTTTAGTAAGAATATTGGTGTTAAGGTTTGTGATTCCCTATGCAAGCACGAAAGTCAATAATTATGCAATGATATTATATCCTACTTGTGGTGCATTATTCGGTGTTAGTTATTCTCAATGCTCACTTATGTGAATTTTCGTTTCTTGGTTGGTTGCTTCTCAATCAATTTCTAGCCTCCATTTGTACTAAGTGGGAATACTACTTGTGCATCCAAAATCCTTAAACCTAGTTTTGCCATATGAGTCCACCATACCTACCTATATGCGGTATATCCGTGCCGTTCTAAGTAAATTTGTATGTGCCATCTCTAATTTTCAACATGAATTTCCTTTTTGTGTGCCCGTATCGCTCATGAAGCGGCAGGGGTGGCCAATTTTTTTCCATGCTAGATGTGTTATTCTCAAGATGAGTGTTTATTCATTTGTCATTGCACGAGAGTACGTCGGTAATAGGGATGCCCAGTCCCAAAATGAAAAAGAAATTTACTTTATGTTGTCAAATAATAAATTCCTTGGAAAGTGTTGGTATGGACAGTACCCGTGGATACGGCTAGCCGTGGAATGTGAAAGAATGGTAGAAAAAGGAATAAACTTTATTTTATGTTTGGGAACCGCCTATGATGTATCTAGCATGGAAATTGTTGGGAACTACTCGGTCGTTTTCGTTGACGGGAAAAGTATGCCTCCCAAAATATTTTTATCTCTCAATTTAAGCTTTGAGCTCTGGCACCTCTACAAATCTCCGCTTCCCTCCGCGAAGGGCCTATCTATTTACTTTATGCAATTTTTATTTTTATTTGAGTCTCCATCTTCTCTTATAAAGCACCAACTAGGGAGCACTATAATCATACTTGAGCATTGGATGTAGCTAATATGCGAGTGTGTTTCGTGAATGGATCAATGATTAAGCATGATGGGCTATTGATAACTTTCTTTATTGTTGATATTTTGAAAGACATGGTTGCTTGTTGATATTCTTGAGTATTGAAGTCTTCATGTCAAATATAGACTATTGCTTTGAACCATCTAAAGTCCAAATATCCATGCCACAAAAGAAAAAGATTATGTGATGAACATGTTAGGCAGCATTCCACATCAAAAATTCTGTTTTTATCATTTACCTACCTGATGACGAGTAGGAATTAAGCTTGGGGATGCTGATACGTCTCTAACGTATCTATAATTTTTGCTTGTTCCATGCTGTTATATTATCAATCTTGGATGTTTTATATTCATTTTATAGCAACTTTATATCATTTTTGGGGCCAACCTATTGGCATAGTGCCCAGTGCCAGTTGATGTTTTTTGCTTGTTTTTTACTTCGCAAAATATCCCTATCAAGCGGAGTCCAAACGCAGCAAAACTTTTTGGAGATTTTTGGGGACCAGAAGACAACTTGGGGGCCAAGGAAGGACCAGAGGGGAGGCCCGTGGGGACCACAAGACACCAGGGCGCGCCCAGGAGCCCAGGCACACCCTGGTGGGTTGTGGGGCCCTCGGGGGTCTCCTGCACCGCCTCTTCGCCCTATAAATTCCCAAATATTCCAGAAACCCTAAGGAAGTCGACGAAACACAATTCCAGCCGCCGCAAGTTCCAGAACCACGAGATCCAATCTAACACCATCACGGAGGGGTTCATCATCCTCATTGGTGCCTCTCCGATGATGCGTGAGTAGTTCACCATCGACCTACGGGTCCGTAGGTAGTAGCTAGATGGCTTCTTCTCTCTTTTTTGATTCTCAATACAATGGTCTCTTGGAGATCTATTTGATGTAATGACTTTTTGCGGTGTGTTTGGTGGGATCTGATGAAGTTTGAGTTTATGATCAGATTTTATCCATGAATATTATTTGAGTCATCTTTGATCTCTTATATGCATGATTATTTGTAGCCTCATATTTTTCTCTGAATCCTTGGTTTAGTTAGGCCAACTAGATTGTTTTTTCTTGCAATGGGAAGATGTGCTTTGTGATGGGTTCGATCTTGCGGTGTCCTCTCCCAGTGACAGAAGGGGCAGCGAGGCACGAATGTTTCATTGCTATTAAGGATAACAAGATGGGGTCTATTCCTACATGAATAGATCTTGTCTACACCATGTCATCGTTCTTATTGCATTACTCTGTTTCTTCATTAACTTAAGACACTAGATGCATGCTGGATAGCGGTCGATGTGTGGAGTACTAGTAGTAGATGCAGGCAGGAGTCGGTCTACTAATCTTGGACGTGATGCCTATATATTGATCATTGCCTTGGATATCATCATAATTATTTGTTCTTCTATCAATTGCCCAACAGTAATTTGTTTACCCACCGTGTGCTATTTTCTCGAGAGAAGCCACTAGTGAAATCTACAGCCCCCGGGTCTATCTTTTATCATATTTGCTTTCCGATCTATTTTTTGCCGCTTTTATTTCAGATCTATTATTCCAAAAAACCAAAAATACCTTGCTGCACTTTTTCTTTACTTATTTTATTTTGTGTTTTTGCGAGATCTATTTACTCAAACTCATACAAACCAATCTATCTTTTTCCCGAGGAGGGATTGACAACCCCTCTTACGCGTCGGGTTGCAAGTATTTGTTCTTTGTGTGCAGGTACCATTTACATAATGTTGCTTGGTTCTCCTACTGGATTGATACCTTGGTTTCACAACTGAGGGAAATACTTACCGTCGCTATGCTGCATCATCCCTTCCTCTTTGGGGAAATACCGACGCAGTCTAGCCACGTCAACCACCACGCGGGAATAAGTATGGGCACTCTGCGTCTTATGTATCAGCCGAAAGCTCTTTGGACGTCAGCGATGGAGCGGCGCGCACCGGGTTGGATTGGTTAAGCCTGCGCTTGTATAAGGGGGCTAGGTCTGCTCATCGGCCGCGTACGCAACATGCAGGAGTGCAAAGGGCGATGGACTCAAGACCCCTGTGCGCTTAGGATGTAGACCAGCGTGCTGGCCTCTCTGTTGAGCCAAGGTAGGACTACGGCGTGTTGATCGGCTGATTCCGGTCATGACCTGATGGTGTGTCTGGACAGAGTTGATCGAGCGTGTTGGGTAAGTTTGTGCACCCCTGCAGGGAAGTATATCTATTCGAATAGCCATGTCCACGGTAACGGATGCTTGGAGTTGTATCCTGATCGATACAACTAGAACTGGATGCTGAGGCATGAAATGGATATGATGGCTCGGGGATTGCTTACTCGCAGGGAGTCGAGAAAGGATCTCTGGGCGCTAATATACAAAATACTAACTAATTATAATATGCTATTCTGTACTCTTCTAAATGATGCAAGATGCTTGAAGATGCTAGTCTTCGATAGGCTAGGCTTTCCCTTCTCTTCTGGCATTCTGCAGTTCAGTCCACAGATATAACACATTCCTTTGATACTGATGCATACTTAGTTTAGATCTGATGTAAGTCTTACAAGTACTTTGGATGAGTACTCACGGTGGCTTTGCTACCTCTTTTTCCCCCATACCCGATTGTTGCGATCAGATGATGGATCCCAGGAGCCATATGCCACCACCGACGACTACTACTACCCCGAGAGTGCCTACTAATCCGTGGAGGCCGCCGCCGACTAGGAGTAGTTAGGAGGCTCCCAGGCAGGAGGACTTGCCTTTTCGATCATTGATGTTGTTTCTGCTAGCCTTCTTAAAGCAGACTTGATTAACTTATGTCTGTACTGAGATATTGTTACTTTCGCTGACTCATTTGTATTCAAGCTTATGTATTCGAGCCCTTGAGGCCCCTGGCTTGTAATATAAAGCTGGTATGACTTTAATTTGTGTCTAGAGTTGTCTTGTGATATCTTCCCGTGTGTCCCTGATCTTGATCGTACACATTTGCGTGTATGATAAGTGTACGATTGAATCGGGGGCGTCACAAGTTGGTATCAGAGCCGACTTCCTGTAGGTAGCCCCCTTTCCAACTCCTTGGCCAAAGTTGAGTCTAGTATTTCAAAAAACTTTTACTAACATTGTTGTGTGGCTTACGGGCCCACATCACAAATGGGTGGTATTAGTATCTTTTATTCCTCGTCTTTACTCTGGGACTCTGATCTCTCTTCTATTCAGGTTAAATGATTCTACTAACTCTAACTTTAGGTTCTCGTAACTACTTCCTCCCGGAGAACCTCTTCATTCCAGATGATCGCCTGCTTCACGAGAAGACTTCGAAGATACTCTCCGATGTTTTCCCGAGAACATGTGCTCATCGCTTTTGCAATTCCCTTCCACCGTCAACCCCTATAGATAACTACATACACCTGTCGTTCATACTTCCATTCCCAGTTGCTCTTGTTATTACAAGATACATCGTATAATTATCCGACTTTGCAAGAATCCATTGTGCCTACTGCCTTGCAGTTCCCTTTCCGCATGAATACCTGATACGTCTCCAACGTATCTATAAATTTTTATTGTTTCATGCTGTTATATTATTAATATTGGATGTTTTACATTCATTTACTAGCAACTTTATATCATTTTTTGGGACTAACCTATTGACATAGTGCCCAATGCGAGTTGCTGTTTTTTGCTTGTTTTTTACTTCGCAGAATATCCATATCTAGCAATGGTAAGTATTTCCCTCAGTTATGAAATCAAGGTTATCAATCCAGTAGGAGAACCAAGCAACACTATGTAAACAGTACCTGCACACAAAGAACAAATGTTTGCAACCCAACGCGTAAGAGGGGTTGTCAATCCCTCCATGGTAAAAAGATAGATAAAATTGTATGAGATTGGATAAATAGATCTAGCGAAAGCACAAAATAAAATAAATAAATAAAAAGTGCAGCAAGGTATTTTTGGGTTTTTGGAATAATAGATCTGAAAACAATATGATAAAAGATAGACCCGGGGGGCGTAGATTTCACTAGTGACTTCTCTCGAGAAAATAGCATACAGTGGGTAAACAAATTACTGTTGGGTAATTGATAGAAGAGCAAATAATTATAACGATATCCAAGGCAATGATCATGTATATAGGCATCACGTCCAAGATTAGTAGACCGACTCCTGCCTGCATATACTACTATTACTCCACACATCAACCACTATCCAGCATGCATCTAGTGTATTAAGTTCATGGAGAAACGGAGTAATGCAGTAAGAACGATGACATGATGTAGACAAGATCTATTCATGTACGAATAGACCCCATCTTTTTATCCTTAATAGCAACGACACATGCGTGCCTCGCTACCCCTTCTGTCACTGGGTGAGGACACCGCAAGATCAAACCCATCACAAAGCACCACTTCCCATTGCAAGAAAAATCAATCTAGTAGGCCAAACCAAACCAAAGTTTCGGAGAAGAAATACGAGGCTATAATAATCATGCATATAAGAGATCAAAGAAAACTCAAATAATAATCATAGATAGATCTGACCATAAACTCGCAATTCATCAGATCCTAACAAACACACCGCAAAAAGTCATTACATCAAATAGATCTCCAAGAACATCGAGGAGGACATTGTATTGAGAATCAAAAAGAGAGAAGAAGCCATCTAGCTACTGCCTACGGACCCGTAGGTCTATCGTGAACTACTCACGCATCATCGGAGGAGCACCAATGAGGATGATGAACCCCTTCGTGATCGTGTTCCCCTCCAGCAAGGTGCCGGAATAGGGATCTAGATTGGGTCTTGTGGTTCTCGAACTTGCGGCGGCTGGAATTGTGTTTCGACGACTCCCCTAGGGTTTCTGGAATATCTGGGTATTAATAGAGCTGAGAGGGGGTGGAGAAGACCTCCATGGGCTGCACCACCCATCAGGGTGCGCCAGGGGCCTCTGGCGTGCCCAGGTGGGTGGTGGGCCCCATGGGCCTCCCCTCATGCACTTCTTTAGCTCCCAAGTTGTCTTATGGGCTGAAAAAAATCTCCAAAAAGTTTTGCTGCATTTGGACTCCGTTTGATATGGATATTCTGCGAAGTAAAAAACAAGTAACAAACAGCAACTGGCACTGGGCACTATGTCAATAGGTTAGTCCAGAAAATGATATAAAGTTGCTATAAAATGAATGTAATACATCCAAGAATGATAATATAACTTCATGAAACAATAAAAAATTATAGATACGTTGGAGACGTATCAGCATCGGCAAGCTTAATTCCTGCTCATCCTCGAGTAGGTATGTGGCATCCCGGTTCAGAAAACCGGATTACCAATGTTTCCAGCCCTGAGACCATGTCTTCTGGAAACATCCAACAACTTGATACAGAACATAACTGAACTTTATTGATAAACTCAAAATACAAACTCATATTTTACATTGAAAGCAAGGCCAAAAGCACCCTTGGTGCCACGACAGTATCTACATTATTTATGCAACATAGCAGGGCCTTGATACTACTCGGTACTTCTACGGCGTAGCAGAACATAGTGGTACTCCTTAAACAGGGACCTGCTGTGGACACAACCTAGTTGCATGAGTCATTGGGACCTCCGTCCTCGGCTTCTCCTGCATCTGGCATGATACGCCAGGTGAGTACTTTGAATGTACTCGCAAGCTCACAACAACCAAATAATGCAGCAAACAATAGCATGGCAAGTAGCACGTTGGATTATTCTTAAATGATTCACTTACTGCCTTCGGTTATTCACTTACTCACTTTCGGGTTGTCCCACAACCCTAGGAATATTCACCGAGTACTCTTATCCTCAAGACGAGTTCTTCCATCATTACTATCACTGTTACGGTTGACCACCTAGTGAGGTCTGGACGGGCTGTCCAATACCGTGGACACGGCTATTCGAATAGATTTAACACTCTGCAGAGGTTGCGCACTTTACCCACACTATGGAGCACTGACCTCGTGATCCCATTCGGGTGGACCAGCGTTGCTCCAACGAAACCTGCCTGACCCGTGACTCTCCCATCATACCACCGGCATTCATTCTCCCCCGGAGTCCTGCCCTGGGTGGCCCCTGTGTCACCCCGGGACACTCGCCACCGTCGTGACCCAACTAAACTGTCCCAAATGGGGACGCCAGCATAAAACTCAACTGGGCTCACAGGGTTATCACCATCTACCTGATCAGGGCAGCACGCACGCATAACCCTCTCTCGATGGCGATACCGGTGAAAGAGCACGGAGCCAGACCAAGTCAAGACCGTCCCATACCGGCAAGTGTGGTTGCACGAAAAAGCCCGAACAGGTGACTCAAGATCAACCGTCTACCATTACTTAGCAAGTATAGCCACAAATAACTCAAGTTATTGTCCACCAAGTATTTAACTTAATTTGCCATGAATTGATATATAGCAAATGAACAAAAATGATGAATTCAAGTATGCAATGCTATTGATATGCTAATGAAATGGAAGTCATGGCTTGCCTTGCTCTGTTGGGTTGCCTGAAAACTCCTGATCTTCAAAGTTGCCAAAATTTCCCTCTGAAAATGATTTAAAATAGCACTTTAAAATATCACATAATACTGTTTTAATCACCAGAAATTCTGTGAGTGTGAGAAAAATACCAAACTTTACCAGGAATTAAAGGGACTCAAAACAAACCTAATGCAAAAAGAATCAGGTGATTTGGGCTTGTAAATAAAAAGTTGTGGCCGGTCAAAGTTACTGGTCAAATCAGTTTAAAAATCAAAAATTAGAAAATACCAGACTGGGCCACGTCGAAGGCGTATTGGGCTACTACGCCTCCACTTACCCCTTCGCTCAGAGGCTGACAGTGGGCCTAGCCCGTTTAAAACAGAGAGAGGGGAGGGAACAGGGGAGGGGGCGGCTCACCGGCGATCGTTGCCGGCGATCCCGACGGCGGTTGGGCTCGGAGATGGCTGGGATGGAAAGAGCGTCGAGCGGTGGTCCCCCTGTACCCGAAACGTGGCCGGAGGTGGAAGGACGGCGGGGTTCCCTTCTTCTCCGGCGGGCGGCAGCTGCGGTGATCGGCGTACCCAACGATCCCGGCAGCAATTGGCCTAGCAAAGTGGTCGGGAAGCACCACCGGACTCCACTGAGCTCAACGGAAGGCTTGGTTGGAGCGGAGGAGAGGTGGAGAGGGCTGGCGGAGGAGAGGGAATCGACGGCGGAGCTCTGATCGAGCTCGAGGCCAGAGGCCTCTCTGCCTCGATTGCTGCTGCTGGCTGTGGCTATCGGGAGGAGGAGTTGGGTGAGGAGCTTGGCAGCGCCGGGCGGGGCTATTTATAGCCAGGAGGAGGTGGGCGGCAAGCTCTCCCGAAGCTCATGGATGCGGGCCATGGCGCCGGCGGACGTACGCCGCGCTGGCTGGCTCGATGCGGGCAAGACGACAGGTGAGGGCAGGCGCATTGAATGCCCGAGGGGACTGCGCAGGAGGAAGACGACGGCGCCGCAACACTGTGGCCGCACGGGCAGAACAGTCCGGCGATGACGCGGCGGCCGGCGAGGGCTCCTCCGGCGCAGGCGATGGTTCCAGGGGGTCTAGGTGTTACCAGGGAAGGTTGTCGGCGCGAGCGGACGAGCGACTGCGGCGAGGGGCAGTGGGACGAGACGACACAGACACGGGCGCTGCGCAGCGCGCGGCGATAGCCATGCCAGTGCCGTGCTCACCACGGTGGCTCATGTCCACGGGCCACGTTGGCCTGGCCAACTTTGTCTAGCTCATCGACCGTCGATGCCTCACTTCATCTGTGGCATTGGTTTGACAAGATTCAAGCAGAGCTGAGAGGTTTAGTCATCTACAGGTTCTGACAGAAAACTTGGGAGGTTTCTGGAGCATGGATGAGGATGAGGTTGAGCCAGGGGAGGTGTCTGGAGTGATCCACGATGAAAGAATTACAAACTGGTCAAGTTTGAAGGGGTTTGGATAAGAAATGAGGGTAGTTCATGTAGAAGCTGTAAATCTGGTCTGAATCTGCCACTTGAAGTACTGCTCATATAGTTGATCTTCAGAGGCTGAAAATTGGTGGAGAGTGGTTGTTTGGAGTTGTCCACATGCTGTAAAAATTTGGTAGCAATTGAACAACCCAAACATGCACTTCCTTCACAAAGGTCCATGCTGACCAGGAGCAAAAATGATCTATTTGGCAGAATACTTGAACTGGACCATAGAATATTTTTGGATATTGGGGCAATATAGGGTCCAAGGTATTTTATAAAATTATTTGAGAATTTTCTGAGCACTATAGCTATAGGTTGCTTCACAACCCATAGTAATGCCCTAAATTCCCAAATAAAAGAAAAAGGTTATTGAAAATAATTTAAATTGAAATTTGGGTACTTGAGGTACTTGGCAGGGTTTTGGCAAGGTGATGAGGCTTTGGATCATTTGGAAGGAATTCAGAATGTCCAAGTCGAATTGAAAGAGGTTCAAAAACCAACCAAATTCAAATAAAACCAAGAAAAGGTTTGAGAGGAAAAAGCTGCCAAAATCAGGGTGTCACAAGGTAAATGATAAAAATAGAAATTTTGATGTAGAATGCTGCCTAACTGTTTGACACGAAAAAAAAACGCGGGCGTGCCAGTGTACTAAGTACACAAAGAAAAGACATAGGAAAATATGTATTTTTATTAATCTCGTGTCGAGAAACAAAATTACAAAGTCCTTATTAAGGATGTGCTCCGTGGCCTGCTGGCACGGCCTATACGACTTCAGCGATGCGAGGTTCTGGTTCACGGGGCCTCGGAAAGCTCCCGCTTAATTACGTCTGCAAGTCAAGCTCGCGAACCACCTCCGATTAAGCTGCTGCAATGGTCGTCGTCTTCACCCTCGTCTTCTCCATGGTTAGTGTAGATGATGGTGATGTGTTGATGAAGTAGAAAGGGAGAGCGATACGCCCATCGCTCCGGCTATGCTTAGTCATATCCCTCCGCCGTGTCGATGTCCGATGATGAAGATGTGGGCGGCCTTCGCCTCGTCGGTGCCCGGCCTGGTGATGTCCGCCTTGTCGGTGTCGGACTGGATGACTTAACATTGCCTCGTTGGCATATCAAGTGGTAGTTTGCTTCATCGGAGAAAAACATGTCGGTGGAGTATAGCTTTGCCTCGCCGGCGCTAGAACGATGATGTGGATGTGCGTCGAGTAGACTTGGGCGGTATCGCCCACTCGACAAATGTGTCAATGTAGCCAATGGCCTGATCGAGCCGGTAGTCGGTGCAGACAACGCCCAACAATGGGCCATGTTAGCAGATATGTAGATGGCGCCCCGCCTTGGGCGAGCCCTGTGTCAGGTGGCGTGGACGGCCACCCGCCTTGGGAGACCTCCACGATGGTGGTGCGTAGACCGAGCCCAGCCCGGGCCAAGCCCCGTGACGACAGCGGTGTAGACCGAGCCCTGCCCGGGCCAAGCTCCTTGTGGACAACGGTGTGGACCGAGCCCCGTCCCGCATGATGGGGTCACTGGGGAATGCACATGAACAGGAACCCGGCGTGTCGTCGCCGGTGGTGAACCCCGCAGGAAGGGGTCGTAGGGGGCTGCACATGAAGGGCAACCCCGGCACGTCCTCACCGGTAGTGAGTCCGACATGATGGTGTTGCCGACGGACTAGACGGTGGGGGTGCACCGTGGACCGTGCACAGACGGCGGTCCTGACACGTCATTGCCGGTGATGAGAGCGGCCTGAAGGATCGCCGGGTGCTGCACACGAAACGGCAACCCCGGCGTGTCGTCGCCGGTGACGGGTCCAGCGTGAAGGATCGCCGGGGGCTGCACACGAAACGGCAACCCCGGCGCGTCGTCGGCTGTGATGGGTCCGGCGTGAAGGGTCGCCGGAGGCTGCACACGAAACGGCAACCCCGGCGCGTCGTCGCCGGTGATGGTCCGGCGTGAAGGACTGTCGGGGGCTGCACACGAAACGGCAACCCCGGCGCGTCGTCGCCGGTGAGTAGTGCACCGGGAACCGCCACGGGCGGCAGCCCCGGCACATCGTCGTCTTGCGCTGAGGGTGCGCCGGCACAAGGACGACGGACCCGGCACGTCGTCGTCGTCCTGGGGGGGTCGTCGTCGGTGAGTAGTGCACCGGGGGCTACGGATGAACAAAAGCCCCGGCACGGCGTCGTCGCCTTCTAGGTAGGTCGGTGCGTGGAAGTAGCCGGCGAAGAGTGCGCCAGGGGATCTCACAGCCCCCCGCACGTCGTGTCCTCGAGGGAGCTGCCGATGGAAGGGTGCACGTCGTTGCACGAGCGGAGGTTGCACCGGGGGCTGCACATGAAACGACAACCCCGGCACGGCTTCGTCGTCTTCAGCGGCAGGAGATGGGGCTGGCGGCCGGCTCCGTCCCCGGCCGTGCGACCGCAACTCGGATGGCCACCGTGGAGATGTGCAAAGAGAGGAGAGATGTGAGAGAGTAGTATCAGTTCTCACCTTAGAAAAGACGATCGGCATCGATCTTAGCCAGCGGCTCCGGTGAGCCTCGCCTGGCTGCGTACAGGAGTCTCGGCCGCCTGCGCGAGTACTCCCGTATGACTGCGCGGAGTAGCCTTGGGCTCCTCCTCTCCAGATGCGTGCGTGAGTCGATGGAGATGCTTTGTGCGTGGATGATGTGAGACTCTCTGGTGGCTGGCTCTTGAAGATGGTCACGCAAGGCCACGCACGTGTATGTGCATGGACCTTACGTGCGCCTGATGAGCTAGCTTCAGGCACACATATGCATGCCGAGCAGCTCCTCCGTAGCGGACACACATCAGCGTGTATGTATCTTGGCCTTGGACGCAGACTTGGAGCACACACCCGAGTTATGGACCTCAGGCGACCCCGCACGCCGACCAAAGGGAGGAGGCCGCGACTGCGTACACGGCCGGCCGGCGCCACCGTGTAAGCAGCGGCAATATGTCACCGATGATAGATGGCATCGCCAACGGCTGCGGTTGTGCTCCAGGACAGATCTAGGAAATGAAGAGAGATGGGTTAACTAAAACATGTGCTGACCTTTGATGCGTAGAGGAAAGACGCCGATGGTCTCGTGTTATAGACTTGTAGTGCACGTTCCATCCTGAACATGCATCTTGAAGATGATGGACGACTGGCGTTTGCTCCTACGCGCGCGAGCCTGGTGGTCGCCGACGCCGGGAGGACGGCCGTGGACGAGCCTGGTGGTCGCCGATGCCGGGAGGACGGCCGTGGACGCCTCGCCCCCGCGGCTGTCACCGGCGCATCTTTAAGCTCACGCAGTCAGAGCCATCTCCGGTGTGGCGCTACCGCGAGCTAGGAGCCGTCGGGCGTGTCCCCCGACCTCTTGGCTTGCGTCTCGGCACACGCGCGGCCGTTGCCGGACAGCGTGCATATTGCCGGGTGAGCGCGCCGCCGCCATGGGCGCGCCCTCTCCTCTGGCTCCTCCGTCCGCGATCTCCCCGGCGCTGCCGCAGCGGGCGCCTCCCCCCCTCCTCTTGTGTGCCTCTGGTGGATGTGTATTTATAGGCGGACAAGCTAGGGCTCTGCGTCATGCGCCGCAGCCGGCCGGTCCGATCTTCTCGGAAGAGATATGGACGCGAAGCTGTTTCAAAGATAAACGCGTTATGCTTATCTTTTCATCCGTTGTACACGCATCATCATCCATGCAGTGTACGGCACGTCATTGATCGACCGGGTAATTGGCTACACGCGCGTACACATTGGCTGGTATTTGGGTACTAGAGATATACATACGTACCGCCGAGGCGGACGCGTATACATGTTTTGCGTACATGCACCGGGACACATGTGTATTAAAAGCACGTACGACCCGGCCAGTGCGTGGTTCCTTTCATGCACGTGTACTGCAACAGATCAACCCGTGCACGCACGTACAATCCATGGGCATTGGGACTGCTCCATGTACGTCCCCTCTTCTCAAACTTGTATGGGCCATGCATTGCAGTTGCACCCCTACGTACACATTCATAGAAAACTTGAGCTAGCTTAATATGCAGTTAATCGATTAACCGGCCATTAGCCCATTAATATTTCTTGTGGCCAACAAGTTTCATTATACGTAAGTGCACGTGTATTACACGCATGCAATATCGGTGGGCACTCTTTGCTCCACACAAAATATTGCTACAAATAATCGTCAAACACTAGCATGTTTATCACATATTCTTTTCTTTTGTAGCATGGACATTTGGACTTTTAGATGGTTCAAAGCAATAGTCTATAATTGACATGAAGACTTTAATACTCAAGCATATCAACAAGCAACCATGTCTTTCAAAATTGAAGAAAATATGCCCTCGAGGCAATAATAAATTGTTATTTTATATTTCCTTATTCATAATAAAGTTTATTATTCATGCTAGAATTGTATTGATCGAAAACTTAAATACATGTGTGAATACATAAAAAAATACCGTGTCCCTAGTAAGCCTCTACTAAACTAGCTCGTTGATCAAAGATGGTTAAGGTTTCCTAACCAGAGACATGTGTTGTCATTTGATAACGGTATCACATCATTAGGAGAATGATGTGATGGACAAGACCCATCCGTTAGCTTAGCATAATGATCGTTCAGTTTATTGCTATTGCTTTCTTCATGTCAAATACATATTCTTTCGACTATGAGATTATGCAACTCTCGGATACCGGAGGAATACCTTGTGTGCTATCAAATGTCACAACGTAACTGGGTGATCATAAAGATGCTTTACAGGTATCTCCGAAGGTGTTTGTTGAGTTGGCATAGATCGAGATTAGAATTTGTCACTCCGAGTATCGGAGAGGTATCTTTGGGCCCTCTCGGTAATACACATCATAAGCTTGCAAGCAAATGACTAAGGAGTTAGTCACGAGGTGATGTATTACGGAATGAGTAAAGAGACTTGCCGGTAACGAGATTGAACTAGGTATAGAGATACCGACGATCGAATCTCGGGCAAGTAACATACCGATGGACAAAGGGAATTACGTATGTTGTCATAACGGTTCGACCGATAAAGATCTTCGTAGAATATGTAGGAGACAATATGGGCATCCAGGTTCCGCTATTGGTTATTAACCGAAGAGGTGTCTCGGTCATGTCTACATAGTTCTCGAACCCGTAGGGTTCGCACGCTTAACGTTCGATGACGATATATTATTATATGAGTTATGTGATTTAGTGACCGAATGTTGTTCGGAGTCCCGGATAAGACCACGGACATGACGAGGAGTCTCGAAATGGTCGAGAGGTAAAGATTGATATATAGGACGATAGTATTCGAACACCGGAAGTGTTTCGGTGGGTACCGGGTACTTATCGGGTCATTGGAAAGGAGTTTCGGGCACCCCCGGCAAAGTTATGGGCCTTATGGGCCAAGAGAGGGAACACACCAGCCCATAAGGGGCTGGTGCGCCCCCATAGTAGGCCGGCCTATGAGGAGGAGAAGGAAAGAGGGGAAGGCAAGGAAAGTGTGGAGTAGGACTCCCCCTTCCTTCCCTCCCTCCCTCTTTCCTTCCCCCTTCTTCATGCAAGGAAAAGGGGGGGGGGGGGGGGGGGGGGGCAGGAGGGCAGGAGCCCTAGGGCCGACCGCCAGCCCTTGGGGCGCGCCCTGGCTGCCTCCTCCCCCTCCCACCTATATATATATATATATATATATATATATATATGTGTGTGTGTGTGTGTGTGTGTGTGTGTGTGTGTGTGGGGGGGGGGGGGGGGGGAGGGGGCGCCACACAATAACAGAAGATGGTCTTAGCCGTGTGCGGCGCCCCCGTCCACAGTTTTCTCCCTCTGTCATATTTTCATAGTGTGCTACTTCTTGAGCTTGCGTTGGTTTTTCCCTTGAAGAGGAAAGGGTGATGCAGCAAAGTAGAGTAAGTATTTCCCTCAGTTTTTGAGAACCAAGGTATCAATCTAGTAGGAGACAACGCTCAAGTTACCGAATACCTGCACAAACAAACACCAACCTTACACCCAACACGATAAAGGGGTTGTCAATCCCTTAACGGTTATTTGCAACGTGAGATCTGATAGTGATGATAAACGGTAAAGTAATATTTTTGGTATTTTTTGTTTATGGAACGGAAAGTAAAAATTGCAAAGTAAAAGAAATAGGAAACGGAAATTGTAGATCAGAAAATTATATGATGGAAAATAGACCCGGGGGCCATAGGTTTCACTAGAGCCTTCTCTCAAGATAGAAATTATTATGGTGGGCGAACAAATTACTGCCGAGCAATTAATAGAAAAGCGCGAAGTTCTGACGATATCTAAGGAAATGATCATGAATATAGGCATCACGTCCGTGTCAAGTAGACCGAAATGATTCTGCATCTACTGCTATTACTCCACACATCGATCGACTCCTGCCTGCATCTAGAGTATTAAGTTCATAAGAACAGAGTAACGCATTAAGTAAGATGACATGATGTAGCGGGATAAACTCAAGCAATATAATGAAAACCCCATCTTTTTATCCTCGATGGCAACAATAAAATACGTGCCTTGCTGCCCCTACTATCACTGGGAAAGGACACCGCAAGATTGAACCCAAAGCTAAGCACTGCTCCCATTGCAAGAAAAACCAATCTAGTTGGCCAAACCAAATCGATAGTTCGAAGAGACTTGCAAAGATATCAAATCATGCATATAAGAATTCAGAGAAGATTCAAATAATATTCATAGATAAGCTGATCATAAATCCACAATTCATCGGATCTCGGCAAACACACCGCAAAAGAGTATTACATCGAATAGATCTCCAGGAACATCGAGGAGAACTTTGTATTGAGAATCAAAGATAGAGAAGAAGCCATCTAGCTACTAGCTATGGACCCGTAGGTCTGAAGTAAACTACTCACGCTTCATCGGAGAGGCAATGGTGTTGATGTAGAAGCCCTCCGTGATCGAATCCTCCTCCAGTAGGATGCCGGAAAAGGCCCCAAGATGGGATCTCACGGGTACAGAAGGTTGCGACTATGGAAAAGTGGTTTTGTTGCCCCCTGGATGTTTTTGGGGTATAAGAGTATATATATGCGAAAGATCTAGGTCAGAGGGGCTACGAGGGGCCCACAAGGTCGGGGGGCGTGCCCTACCCTCCCGGGCGCGCCCTCCACCCTTGTGGCCGCCTCGTGGCTCTTCCGACTTGCACTCCAGGTCTCCTAGGTGTCTTCTAGTCCAAGAAAAATCATCGCGAAAGTTTTATTCCGTTTGGACTCCGTTTGGTATTCCTTTTCTGCAAAACTCTAAAACAAGGAAAAAAAACAGAAACTGGCACTGGGCTCTAGGTTAATAGGTTAGTCCCAAAAATCATATAAAATAGCATATTAATGCATATAAAACATCCAAAACAGATAATATAATAGCATGGAATAATAAAAAATTATAGATACGTTGGAGACGTATCAAGCATCCCCAAGCTTAATTCCTGCTCGTCCTCGAGTAGGTAAATGATAAAAACAGAATTTTTGATGTGGAATGCTACCTAACATATTTATCCGTGTAATTCTCTTTATTGTGGCATGAATGTTCAGATCCGTAAAATTCAAAACAAAATTTTAATATTGACATAAAAACAATAATACTTCAAGCATACTAACAAAATAATTATGTCTTCTCAAAATAACATGGCCAAAGAAAGCTTATCCCTACAAAATCATATGGTCTGGCTATGCTCCATCTTCATCACATAAAATATTTAAATCATGCACAACCCCGATGAGAAGCCAAGCAATTGTTTCATACTTTTGACGTTCTCAAACTTTTTCAATTTTCACGCAATACATGAGCGTGAGCCATGGACATAGCACTATAGGTGGAATAGACGGTGGTTGTGGAGAAGAAAAAAGAGAGGAGATAGTCTCACATCAACTAGGCGTATCAACGGGCTATGGAGATGCCCATTAATAGATATCAATGTGAGTGAGTAGGGATTGCCATGCAACGGATGCACTAGAGCTATAAGTTTATGAAAGCTCAAAAATAAAACTAAGTAGGTGTGCATCCAACTTGCTTGCTCACGAAGACCTAGGGCAATTTGAGGAAGCCCATCATTGGAATATACAAGCCAAGTTCTATAATGAAAAATTCCCACTAGTATATGAAAGTGATATCATAGGAGACTCTCTATCATGAAGATCATGGTGCTACTTTGAAGCACAAGTGTGGCAAAGAGGATAGTAACATTGTCCCTTCTCTCTTTTCTCTCATTTTTTTATGGGCCTTCTTTCATTTTTTTGGCCTCTTCTTTTTTTTATTCATTTTTCGTCCGGAGTCTCATCCCGACTTGTGGGGGAATCATAGTCTCCATCTTCCTTTCCTCACATGGGACAATGCTCTAATAATGAAGACCATCACACTTTTATTTAGTTACAACTCAAAATTTACAACTCGATGTTAGAACAAGATATGACTCTATATGAATGCCTCCGGCGGTGTACCGGGATGTGCAATGAATCAAGAGCGACATTTTATAAAAATATGATGAACGGTGGCTTTGCCATAAATACGATGTCAACTACATGATCATGCAAAGCAATATGACAATGATGAAGCATGTCATAATAACGGAACGGTGGAAAGTTGCATGGCAATATATCTCAGAATGGCTATGGAAGTGCCATAATAGGTAGGTATGGTGGCTGTTTTGAGGAAGGATATGTGGTGGGTTTATGGCATCGACGAAAGTTGCACGGTACAAGAGAGGCTAGCAATGGCGGAGAGGTGAGAGTGCGTATAGTCCATGGACTCAACATTAGTCATAAAGAACTCATATACTTATTGCAAAAATCTATTAGTCATCGAAACAAAGTACTATGCGCATGCGCCTAGGGGGATAGATTGGTAGGAAAAGACCATCGCTCGTCCCCGACCGCCACTCATAAGGAAGACAATCAAAAAATAAATCATGCTCCGACTTCATCACATAACGGTTCACCATACGTGCATGCTACGGGACTCACAAACTTTAACACAAGTATTTCTCAAATTCACAACTATTCACTAGCATGAATCTAATATCACCATCTTCATATCTCAAAATAATCATAAGGAATCAAACTTCTCATAGTAATCAATGCACTATATATGAAAGTTTTTATTATATCCCTCTTGGATGCCTATCATATTAGGACTAGTTTTATAACCAAAGCAAATTACCATGCTGTTTAGAAAGACTCTCAAAATAATATAAGTGAAGTGCGAGAGTTCATCAATTTCTATAAAATAAAATCACCGCCGTGCTCTAAAAATACATAAGTGAAGCACTAAAGCAAAATTGCCTAGCTCAAAAGATATAAGTGATGCACATAGAGCATTCTAATAAATCATGATTCATGCGTGTCTCTCTCAAAAGGTGTGTACAGCAAGTATGATTGTGGCAAACTAAAAAGCAAATACTCAAATCATACAAGACGCTCCAAGCAAAACACATATCATGTGGTGAATAAAAATATAGCCTCAAGTAAAGTTACCGATAGACGAAGACGAAAGAGGGGATGCCTTCCCGGGGCATCCCCAAGCTTAGGATTTTTGACATCCTTGAATATTACCTTGGGGGTGCCTTGGGCATCCCCAAGCTTAGGGTCTTGCCACTCCTTATTCCATAGTCCATCAAATCCTTACCCAAAACTTGAAAACTTCACAACACAAAACTCAACAGAAATTCTCATAAGCTCCGCTAGTATAAGAAAATAAATCACCACTTTTGGTACTATTGTGAACTCATTCTTTATTTATATTGGTGTAATATCTACTGTATTCCAACTTTTCCATGGTTCATACCCCCCGATACTAGCCATTGATTCATCAAAATAGGCAAACAACACATAAAAAACAGAATCTGTCAAAAACAGAACAATCTACGAAGATCTGAATTGTCCTAATACTTCTGTAACTTCAAAATTTCTGAAAAATTAGTAAAACAGAGGTCATTAGTATATAAATCTTGTGTAAAAAATTCAGAGTTATTCCACGCTCCAGTGAATTTAAAAAATTCTGGGACTGGACACAAAAGTTTCTGTTTTTCTGCAGGATCAAATCAACTATCACCGTAAGCCATCCCAAAGGTCTTACTTGGCACAAACACTAATTAAAACACAAAACCACATCTAACCAGAGGCTAGATGAAATATTTATTGCAAAACAGAACCTAAAAATCAAAAATAAAAATAAAATTGGGTTGCCTCCCAACAAGCGCTATTGTTTAACGCCCTTAGCTAGGCATTGATAATTTTAATGATGCTCACATAAAAGAGAAGAATTGAAGCACAGAGAGAGCATCATAAAACACGTGACAACCATATCTAAGTCTAACATACTTCCTATGCATAGGCATATTATAAGCAAATAAATTATCAAAGCAAGCAAAAACTAGCATATGCAACGATGAAGAAAGAGACGATAGCAATCTCAACATGAAGAGAGGTAATTTAGTAATATGAAAATTTCTACAACCATATTTTCCTCTCTCATAATAATTACATGTAGGATCATAAGCAAATTCAACAATATAGCTATCATATAACATATTCTCAACACGATCCACATGCATGCGAAGTTGACACTCTTCCAAAATAATGGGATCAATATTAACTAAAGTCATGACCTCTCCAAACCCACTTTTATCAAAAATTTCATAAGATTGAACATTCTCCAAATATGTGGGATCTAAAATTGACACTCTTCCAAACCCACTTTCAATATTATTTCAAACACTATTATCAATCTCATATTCATCATGGGGCTTAAATAAATTTTCAAGATCATAAGAAGAATCACACCAATCATGATCATTGCAACAAGTAGTGAACATAGCAAAACTAGCATCCCCAAGCTTAGGGTTTTGCATATTATTAGCACAACTGACATTAATAGAATTTATAATAACATCATTGCAATCATGCTTTTCATTGAAGGAGCTATCGTGAATCACTTCATAAATTTCTTCTTTTAGCACTTCATCACAATTTTCAGATTCACGAATTTCTAGCAAAACTTCATAAAGATAATCTAGTGCACACAACTCACTAGCAATCGGTTCATCATAATTGGATCTCTTAAAAAGATTAGCAAGTGGATGTGGATCCATAAACTTTTAGCAAGCGAAGATGCAAGCAAAAGGAAGGCACATGGTAACACAAGCAAACAAAAGATCAAACGGAAAGAAGGCGAATAAAAAGGCAAATCTTTTCGAAAATCATTTTAGAAGTGGGGGAGAGGAAAATGGCTAATAATGTAATGCAAGAGATGAGAGTTTATGATGGGTACTTGGTATGTCTTGGCTTGGCGTAGATCTCCCCGGCAACGGCGCCAGAAATTCTTCCTGCTACTTCTTGAGCTTGCGTTGGTTTTTCCCTTGAAGAGGAAAGGGTGATGCAGCAAAGTAGAGTAAGTATTTCCCTCAGGTTTTGAGAACCAAGGTATCAATCCAGTAGGAGACAATGCTCAAGTCACCGAATACCTGCACAAACAAACACCAACCTTGCACCCAACGCGATAAAGGGGTTGTCAATCCCTTAACGGTTATTTGCAACTTGAGATCTGATAGAGATGATAAACGGTAAAGTAATATTTTTGGTATTTTTGGTTTATGGAACGGAAAGTAAAAATTGCAAAGTAAAGAAATAGGAAATGGAAATTGTAGATCGGAAACTTATATGATGGAAAATAGACCCAGGGGCCATAGGTTTCACTAGAGGCTTCTCTCAAGATAGAAATTATTACGGTGGGTGAACAAATTACTGCCGAGCAATTGATAGAAAAGCGCAAAGTTATGACGATATCTAAGGCAATGATCATGAATATAGGCATCACGTCCGTGTCAAGTAGACTGAAATGATTCTGCATCTACTACTATTACTCCACACATCGACCGACTCCTGCCTGCATCTAGAGTATTAAGTTCATAAGAACAGAGTAACGCATTAACTAAGATGACATGATGTAGCGGGATAAACTCAAGCAATATGATGAAAATCCCATCTTTTTATCGTCGATGGCAACAATACAATACGTGCCTTACTGCCCCTACTGTCACTGGGAAAGGACACCGCAAGATTGAACCCAAAGCTAAGCACTGCTCCCATTGCAAGAAAAACCAATCTAGTTGGCCAAACCAAATCGATAGTTCGAAGAGACTTGCAAAGATATCAAATCATGCATATAAGAATTCAGAGAAGATTCAAATAATATTCATAGATAAGCTGATCATAAATCCACAATTCATCGGATCTCGGCAAACACACCGCAAAAGAGTACTACATCGAATAGCTCTCCAAGAACATCGAGGAGAACTTTGTATTGAGAACCAAAGAGAGAGAAGAAGCCATCTAGCTACTAGCTATGGACCCGTAGGTCTGAAGTAAACTACTCACGCTTCATCCGAGAGGCAATGGTGTTGATGTAGAAGCCCTCCGTGATCGAATCCCCCTCCGGCAGGATGCCGGAAAAGGCCCCAAGATGGGATCTCACGGGTACAGAAGGTTGCGGCGGTGGAAAAGTGGTTTTGTTGCCCCCTGGATGTTTTTGGGGTATAAGAGTATATATAGGCAAAAGATCTAGGTCAGAGGGGCTACGAGGGGCCCACAAGGTCGGGGGGCGCACCATATCGCCCTGGGCGCGCCCTCCACCCTTGTGGCCGCCTCGCGGCTCTTCCGACTTGCACTCCAAGTCTCCTGGGTGTCTTCTGGTCCAAGAAAAATCATCGCGAAAGTTTTACTCCGTTTGGTATTCCTTTTCTGCAAAACTCTAAAACAAGGAAAAAAACAGAAACTGGCACTGGGCTCTAGGTTAATAGGTTAGTCCCAAAAATCATATAAAATAGCATATTAATGCATATAAAATATCCAAAACAGAGAATATAATAGCATGGAACAATCAAAAATTATAGATACGTTGGAGACGTATCATAGTGCTTAGGCGAAGTCCTGCGGAGATTGCATCACCATCACCGTCACCACACTGTCATGCTGCCGGAACTCATCTACTACTTTGCCCGTCTTGCTGGATCAAGGAGGCGAGGACGTCACCAAGCTGAAGGTGTGCAGAATGCGGAGGTGTCGTGCGTTCGGTACTAGATCGGTTGGAGCGCGAAGAAAGTTCGACTACATCAACCGCGTTATGAAATGCTTCCGCTTACTGTCTACGAGGGTACGTAGACACACTCTCCCCTCTCGTTGCTATGCATCTCCATGGATAGATCTTGCGTGTGCGTGGAATTTTTTTGGTTTCCATGCAACGTTTCCCAACAAAAATATCAACACTAAAGAAAGTTATCCCTAGCCCATCATGCTCAATCATTGATCCATTCATGAAACACACTCGAATATTAGCTACATCCAATGCACAAGTATGATCATAGTGCTCCCTAGTTGGTGCTTTATAAGAGAAGATGGAGAATCAAATAAAAATAAAAATTTGCATAGAAGTACATAGATAGGCCCTTCGCAGAGGGAAGCAGAGATTTTTAGAGGTGCCAGAGCTCAAAGCTTAAATTGAGAGATAAAATATTTTGAGAGGCATGTTTTTCCCGCCAACGAAAATGACCGAGTAATTACCAATACTTTCCATGCTAGATACATCATAGGCGGTTCCCAAACATAAAATAAAGTTTATTCCTTTTTCCACCATTCTGTCACAATCCATGGCTAGCCGTATCCACGGGTGCCTTCCATACCAACACTTTCCAAGGAATTTATTATTTGATAACATAAAGTAAATTTCTTTTTTATTTCGGGACTAGGCATCCCTATTACCGCCACACTCTCATGCAATGACAAGTGAATAAACACTTATCTTGAGAATAACACATCTAGCATGGAAAATATTGGTCCCCCCTGCCGCTTAATGAGCGGTACGGGCACACAAAAAGGAAATTCATTTTGAAAATTAGAGTTGGCACATACAAATTTACTTAGAACGACATGGAAATACAACATGTAGGTAGGTATGGTGGACTCATATGGCATAACTGGGTTTAAGGATTTTGGATGCACAAGTAGTATTCCCACTTAGTACAAGGAAAGGCTAGCAAATAGATTGAGAAGCAACCAACCAAGAAACGAAAATTCTCATAAACGGGCATTAAGCATAACTAACACCGAATAATGGACCACAAGCAAGATGTAATTTCATTGCATAACTATTAACTTTCGTGCTTGCATAGGGAATCACAAACCTTAACACCAATATTCTTACTAAAGCATAATTACTCACCAACATGACTCACATATTACTATCAGCATATCTCAAAACTATTACAAAGAATCAAGTTTATTTTGTCCAATAATCTTCTTGAAAGTTTTTATTATATCCCTCTTGGATATCTATCACTTTGGTACTAGTTTCATATATTACCATTGCTTTTACCAAGCTCAAACAAATTTAAGTGAAGAACATGAGCATACAATTTTTCATCTCCCAAAATAATGTAAGTGAAGCATGAGAGAATTTCTTAAAAATTTACTAACTCTCAAAATAATTTAAGTGAATCTTGAGAGCATATTTCTTCAAAAATTAAAGCACCACCGTGCTCAAAAAGATATAAGTGAAGCACTAGAGCAATTCCATAGCTCAAAAAAAATTAAGTGAAGCACATAGAGCAATTCTAACAAATCATAGCATAATTATGGCTCTCTCAAATAGGTGTGTCCAGCAAGGATGATTGCAACAAACTAAAAAGCAAAACAAGCAAAGACTCATATAATACAAGACGCTCCAAGCAAAACTGAAGATATGTGACGAATAAAAATATAGCTCCAAGTAAAATTACCGATGGTTGTTAGAAGAAAGAGGGGATGCCTTCCGGGGCATCGCCAAGCTTAGTTGCTTGGTTCTCCTTGAATATTACCTTGGGGTGCCATGGGCATCCCCAAGCTTAGGCTCTTTTCACTCCTTATTCCTTCATCCATCGAGATCTCACCGAAAACTTGAAAACTTCAATCACACAAAACTTAACAAAACCTTCGTGAGATCCGTTAGTATAAGAAAACCAATCTTTGATTTAAGTACTGTTGAAAACCCATTCATATTTTTTTATTGCATTATACCTACTGTATTCTAACTTTACCATGGCTTATACCCCCCGATACAATTCATATATTCATCAAAATAAGCACACAATGCAACAAAACAGAATCTGTCAAATACAGAACAGTCTGTAAAGACTCGAATTTTACTCATAATTGTATAACACAAAAAAATTCTGTAAAATTAGGAAAACGTAAGAAATTTGTGTGTTAACCTTGTGTAAAAACTTCAGAATTTTTAGTTGCTTCTGTGATTTTTAACAATTCAGCTACTGGACGCAAAAGTTTCTATTTTTCAACAGGATCAAATCAACTATCACCCAAAGCCATCCTAAAGGCTTTACTTGGCACAAACAGTAATTAAAACATAAAAACCCCAATCATAACAGTAGCATAATTGTGTGAACACACAATAACAGAAAGAAATAGAGAAAAAATATTTTATTCATTGGGTTACTTCCCAACAAGCGCTTTCTTTATAGCCATTAAGATGGGCTTGAGATTTCAATGATGCTCACGTGAAAGATAATAATTGAAACACGAAGAGAGCATCATAAAACATGTGACAAACATATTTAAGTCCAACATACTTCCTATGCATAGGAATTTTATAAGAGAACAAATTATCAAGACAAGAAGAACCTAGCATATGCAAGGAAGGAGAAAGAAACAATAGCAATCTCAACATGAAGAGAGGTAATTTAGTAACAGGAAAATTTCTAAAACCGTATTTTCCCCTCTCATAATAATTACATGTAGGATCATATTAAAATTAAAAAATATAGCTATCATATAAAATTTTCTCTCCGTGATCCACATGCATAAAAGTTTTACAATCTTAAAAAATAATGGGATTAACATCAACTAAAGTCATGACCTCTCCAAACCCACCTTTTATAAAAAAAATCACTAGATTGAACACTCTCCAAATATGTGGGATTATTCTTACCTAGAGTTGACACTCTTTTGAACCCACTTTAATGTTATTGCAAAAAAAATTATCATGAGGCTTAAATAAATTTTCAAGATCATAAGAAGCATTATCAACCCAATCATGATCATTGCAATAAGTAGTGGACATAACAATATTAGCATCCCCAAGCTTGGGGTTTTGCACATTATTAGCACAATTGACATTAACAGAATTTATAATAACATCATTGCAATCATGCTTTTCATCACTTTGTAAAAAAAATTGTTTTACACTTCATCACAATTTCTAGATTCACAATCTTCAAGCAAAACTTCATAAAGATAATCTAGTGCACTCAAATCACTAGCAATTGGTTCATCATAATTGGATCTCTTAAAAAGATTAGCTAGAGGATGAGGATCCATATCAATAGATTTTTTAGCAAGCGAAGATGCAAGCAAAAAGAAGGCACATGGCAACACAAGCAAACAAAAGATAGAACGAGAAAAAGGCAAAAGAAAAAGAAGGCAAATATTTTTGTGCTTTTCGCAAAAATGTTTTAGAAGTGGGGGAGATGAAAATGAGGGGCAAATGGCAAATAATGTTAATTGCAAGGAGATGAGATTTGTGATTAAGAACCTGATAGATATTGATGATGTCTCCCCGGCAAATTCTTCATGATTGCTTGTATCTGTGTTGGTATTTCCCCGAAGAGGAGAGGATGATCCAGCACAACAACGGTAATTATTTCCCTCAGTTATGAAACCAAGGTTATCAATCTTGTAGGAGAACCAAGCAACACTATGTAAACGGTACCTGCACACAAAGAACAAATACTTGCAACCCAACGCGTAAGAGGGGTTGTCAATCCCTCCGTGGTAAAAAGATAGATAAAATTGTATGAGATTGGATAAATAGATCTAGTGAAAGCACAAAATAAAATGAATAAATAAAAAGTGCAGCAATGTATTTTTGGGTTTTTGGAATAATAGATCTGAAAACAATATGATAAAAGATAGACCCGGGGGCCGTATATTTCACTAGTGGCTTCTCTCGAGAAAATATCATACGGTGGGTAAACAAATTACTGTTGGGCAATTGATAGAAGAGCAAATAATTATGACGATATCCAAGTCAATGATCATGTATATAGGCATCACATCCAAGATTAGTAGACCGACTCCTGCCTGGATCTACTACTATTACTCCACACATCGACCGCTATCCAGCATGCATCTAGTGTATTAAGTTCATGGAGAAACGGAGTAATGCAATAAGAACAATGACATGATGTAGACAAGATCTATTCATGTAGGAATAGACCCCATCTTTTTATCCTTAATAGCAATGATACATGCGTGCCTCGCTACCTCTTCTGTCACTGGGTGAGGACACCGCAAGATTGAACCCATCACAAAGCACCTCTTCCCATTGCAAGAAAAATCAATCTAGCTAACCAAACCAAACCAAAGTTTCAGAGAAGAAATACGAGGCTATAATAATCATGCATATAAGAGATCAAAGAAAACTCAAATAATATTCATAGATAGATCTAACCATAAACTCGCAATTCATCGGATCCCAACAAACACACCCCAAAAGTTATTACATAAAATAGATCTCCAAGAACATCGAGGAGAACATTGTATTGAGAATCAAAAAGAGAGAAGAAGCCATCTAGTTACTGCTTACGGACCTGTCGTGGTTTTTCCACGATAGATGTCCTAGTGTGAGGACTTAGTCGTGAGGCCATCACAACTAGGTAGTAGCTTGAACGGGGTTGATCGGAATCGAGAGACGCGAGTTTTACCCAGGTTCGGCCCCTCGCGGTGGAGGTAAATGCCTACATCCTGCTTGATTGATATTGATGATGATGATGATCTCAGTTACAAGGGCGGTGTTTCTCTTCCTCTGTCCCGAGAGCATCTACTTTGATCTTGTCTAAGACTCGTCTATCTGTCTAAAACTTGTCCTTCTTGGGGTGCCCTGCCCCTCCTTATATAAGTTGAAGGGGCGGCTTACATGTAGAGTCCTAGTAGGATTAGGACTAGTCTATTTGGACTTATCGCGGGCAACTTATCACAGGCCACTTATTACAGGTGACTTATCACATGCGACTTATCATAGGCGACTTATCATTGGCGACTTATCACTGGCGACTTAAGATTGGCGACTTATCACTGGCTCCTTATCCCTGGCTCTTTATTCTTCATAGATGACTTAAGTCGAGAGATTACTTAACCTTATGAGCTGGGTCTAGCCGTGGGTAATTCCCCCGACATTAGCCCCCAGATTAGCTTGAATACAGGCTTGGCGTGCATTCATGCTAAGCTTCTTGAAATAAGAATAGATAGTGAACTGGCTCCTGAAAATCTGGGTTTCTGTCATATCAATATGCCAATAGTAATTCCGTGCAGAAAAAATAACCCATATGATATCTTGAATTGTCTTAAAAAATGCCTTGGCTTGATAAAAAGAAAATTTCGTCTGGTGTTGTCCCAACTTTCAGTGCTTCAGACTTGTCTGAATAGCTTAGAGGAAATAATCTCTGTAGCCCCCAAGTCTTGAGTAGAACAAAGCGATAGCTTAAGATTTGCTTCAATATAAATGCTGCAACCTTGGAGAAATTCGGGTTGTTCATCTAAGTCACCAGTCATAAACTGAATATTTTGTACTTCACACGTGTAGCCCCCAAGTGTCGGGTTGTCTTGCATGCAGCAACCTAGGACTTATAACTATCTTATACTTATAAAACTTCAGCCAATGTAGCCCCCAAGGGCCGGGTCATTATGCAATAATGAGCAGGGACTTTTGCAGATCTGATTATATAGACTTAAAGAGCGATGTGTAGCCCCCAAGGGCCGGCTTAGTAAGATAATACTGGGCTGGGACTTACATGTACTTCTTTGAAAATAACATCATATGATGTAGCCCCCAAGCTTCGGTTCACCTTTGATATAGTGGATAAAGGCTTGTGTACTTTGAATTTTTGATAGGAGCAGTTGGTAGCCCACAAGGGTCAGCTCGTCACTATGTGATGGATCGGGTCTTCAATGAGGCGAGTTAAAAATGTCCTCGCATTAGCCCCCAAGTGCCGTGGTGCATGCTTGCAGTGACATGGGACTTTCATACTTGATATAATCGTGATTTGAATAATGTAGCCTCCAAGTGCCGGGTCGTGTGCCTGCAGCGACTCGAGACTATTCCTTCCATTGTAAAATCATATCCACTGTCTGGATGATGTTACTGAATGCTTTGCATATAAATATTGAACCATGCTCCTTGCTGTAAGCTGGTATTTTTGGATGAGGAAATAATAGCCCTTACTCTGAAGGGGCTTTGAAAACCTCAATCATCCAATACTAGTTATGATAACCATAATGAAAATCCAGCCATGTTGGCTATTAAAGATTTGAATAATGTAACCCGGTTTGAAAAGCGGTGCCTGCAACATAAACCAGTATATCCATGCATATATGATGCATGGTATGATGATGCAATGATGATACAATGTATGATGCAATGTATGATGATGTATGTGTATGATAACAAAGTATTAAAATGCCCGCTTTCGAGGCTCGAGTCTTACTTCAATGAAACTAGCATGATAGCCACTAATTTATCCTCACTTTTTGTAAGCCGGCTCTCACATGACCCAATCAATGTTTTAACCTAGATAAGTTTAGGTTCCATATGGATTAACTTATAGAGAGTACATGGGGTTGGAGTAGCATCTTGCAAACAACCAGGTTTAACCAAGTTTCAATGAAGCTGGCTTAATAGCCTTGGTTTATCCTCGCTATCAGTAAGTTGGCTCTCACATGACTTAAGCCGCCATTTTAACCTTGACAAGTTCAGGGTCATGAAGATTGACTTGTCAGGAGTACGGTGGGTCATCTTGTTTGGAGTAGCATCAAGCATACATGCAGGTTTAACCAATAATGTGGCGTTTTTGCCGGGTCAAAAGGGTTTGTAAGCTAAAATCAGTGAGTTGGAAGCCCCCTAGTGCCCTTATGATCAATTAATGAAGACTCATGCTCAGTAAATATGAGATGAAACGACAGACGCCCCGAGTTTTGGGGATGCTGGCTTTATTACGTTGATCATAATATGATAAGCCAATAAGGCAGGATACCCATGTTTGAACCGCGCATCATGGCAGCAAGTTCTCTTTGGCAACCTTTAATTTTTTCTGAAAACTCAAACTTGCCAGAGATGGATTCATCTTGAACCGTACTTTTAACCGGACATTGAGAGCTCAAAACTTTGTGAGAGATAGATTTCCCTTGAGCCGGATTTTAAACTGGAACCTTTTATGACAATCCGAAATCTTTCCTTTGAGCCGAAACTTTCTGATTGCCCGGCACTTTTTGAGCTGGAAATTTTCTAACAACTTTGAAATTTTCACTTATGTGGCAGCAGTCTTCCGGGATCGGGTTGTCTTCCCTTTGATGAACGGGGTTCTTGAATTTGTGACAACGGCCAATTCTGCAGAGTCATGTCTGTGTAGCCCCCGAGTCTTAAGACAACTCGAGGAGTTGGCTTGAGATTCTCCATACTTGACCGGGATATAAACCGGCATATAATTTGAACAGCGGAACGCTGGAATGTGTTGAAGCTGGAGGCGAAGTGGCGAGTTGATGATCTTTGCTATGCACATCATATGTCCTCCCATTGCTTGTTATTCTTTCTTAGTCCGGCTCATCTGGTTCTTCCAGGGCCATTTTTTTTCTTGTGCTGGTTTTTGAATCGTCGGCTCAAACATTGGCCAGCTCATTCAGCCTCTCCAGGGATAGTTCGTCCATGGCCTACTCTCTTGTTTTCTCAATATGCTGAGGCAGACCGGACCGCAGGGCGGCGACTTGCGCATGTACATTGGACAACTTGTGTGAGCGGGCGTGGCCCTGATGTGTTGATGTAAACCGGTCCGCAATGTCGGCAATGTGAGCGCTTCCATTGAACGACACAGCACGGACAAACGTCAGTGCAGAATGATACTATCGTGTGCTCCGTATTCGCGGTATAATGCCACTTTGGAGTGAATAATTGCCCTGATATATTTGGACGACAGAAGATCTTGTTGTGTCTGCCATGAACATAGAACAATTGTCCTGGTATTTTCCTGGGACATCGAGACAGTCGTGTACGTTGCTGGTGAGGCGGCAAAGGCCGTAGCGGCTCAGAGGCGGAGTCTAGCAAGGCGAGTCGACGAGGCGACTTAGTGCATTCAGTAGCGAAGGCGCAGAGGCGACCCGTTGCAAAGGCCGAGCGAGGGGGACTCGACGTCCGTGTCCTCCTCTGGGTCGTGGATAACCCTTTTTTTTGCAGCTGGCTCCTTTGACTTTAGTCCATCTTCCCCACGGGCAGCCCCCTGTTTCTTTTCCACCCATCAAGCACCCGGACCCGCTAAGGCGGCAGTCGATGATAACCCACAAGTATAGGGGATCGCAACCGTTTTCGAGGGTAGAGTATTCAACCCAAATTTATTGATTCGACACAAGGGGAGCCAAAGAATATTTGCAAGTATTAGCAGCTGAGTTGTCAATTCAACCACACCTGGAGATTAATTATCTGCAGCAAAGTAATCATTAGCAAAGTAGTATGGTAGTTTTGATAGTAGTAGCAACAGCGATAGTAACAATAACAGTAATAGCAATGATTTTGTAGCAAGTGCAAGAGTAACAATAGCAGTGGTAACTTAGCAAGAACAATATGAGAGAAATTCGTAGGCATTGGATCGGTGAATTCGTTGGATGATATTCATCATATAACAGTCATAACCTAGGGCGGTACAGCACTAGCTCTAGTTCATAAATATAATGTAGGCATGTATTCTGTAAATAGTCATACGTGCTTATGGAAAGAACTTGCATGACATCTTTTGTCCCACCCTCCCGTGGCAGCGGGGTCCTATTGGAAACTAAGGGATATTAAGGCCTCCTTTTAATAGAAAACCGGAACAAAGCATTAACACATAGTGAATACATGAACTCCTCAAACTACGGTCATCACCGGGAATTGTCCCGACTATTGTCACTCCGGGGTTGCCGTATCATAACACGTAGTAGGTGACCATAACTTGCAAGATCAGATCTAGAACATAGATATAATGGTGATAACATAAACGGTTCAGATCTGAAATCATGGCACCCGGGCCCAAAGTGACAAGCATTAAGCATGGCAAAGTCATAGCAACATTAATCTCAGAACATAATGGATACTAGGGATCAAGCCCTAACAAAACTAACTTGATTACATGATGAATCTCATCAAACTCCTCACCGACCAATGAGCCTACGAAGGAATTACTCACTCCCGATGGGGAGCATCATGGAATTGGCGATGGAGAAGGGTTGGTGATGACGAAGATCGAAGATCCCTCTCTCCAGAGCCCCAAACGGACTCTAGATTTGGCCTCCCGATGAAGAACAGGAGGTGGCGGCGGCTCCGTCTCATGAAACGTGATAATTCTTTTTCCTTGATTTTTTTCTCTGAAAATATGACTTTATAGCATCAGGGTTGGAGTCTGCGGGGCCACCAGGTGGGTACAATCCACCTGGGCGCGCCTGGAGGGGGGGCGCACCCTAGTGGGTTGTGCCCACCCAGGTGCCCCCCTCCTGTGGTTCTTTTCTCCAGAAATTTTCTTTTATTATATAAAAAATCCTCGAGAAGTTTCGTTCCAATCCGAGAACTTTTATTTCTGCACAAAAACAACACCATGGTAGTTCTGCTGAAAACAACGTCAGTCCGGGTTAGTTTCATTCAAATCGTGCAAATTAGAGTCCAAAACAAGAGGAAAAGCGTTAGGAAAAGTAGATATGACGGAGACGTATTAAATCCCCCAAGCTTAAACCTTTGCTTGTCCTCAAGCAATTCAGTTGATAAACTGAAAGTGAAAAAGAAAAACTTTTACGAACTCTTTCGCTCTTGTTTACATAAATAAGCTTAAGTAGCACCCAGGTTTTCAGCAAAGATTATAACTAACCATGTCGACAATAACACTTAAAAATTATATTAACTCATAACAATGGCATAATCAACTAGCGAGCAATAATAAGATATCTCAAACAACAACACTTTGTCAAAGCAACCATGATATAATATGACAATAGTGGTATCTCGCTAGCCCTTTCTGAGACCGCAAAACATAAATGCAGAGCACCTCCAAAGTCCGAGCAACGACTAGACATTGTAATTCATGGTAGAAAAGATCCAGTCATGATGCACCCAACATTAGCTACACACAATGCATGAGGATGACAATAGTGCTCTCAGGTTCTGGCGCTTATTTGAGAAGGTGATGACACAACATAAAAGTAAATAGATAGTCCCTTCGCAGAGGGAAGCAGTGATTTGCAGAGGTGCCAGAGCTCAGGTTTTAAAACAGAGGTAAATGAAATTTTGAGAAATGCACCCTTCTTATTTACTTCGCGACCATTAGTTATCGGTATCTTCCATGGTAAACACATTAGTAGCGGTTCCCAAGCGATAAAAGTAAAGGTTTACTCCCCCTCCACCAACAATCACACTCCACGGCTTGTCCGAACAACGGGTGCCGTCCATACCAACAACATTCCTGGGGGAGTTTTGTTTAATTATTTGCAATTTGAATTCGGGACTGGGAATACCTATTACCGCCCCTCTCGTGCAAGGATGAGTGAATAAACACTCATCATGAGAATAACCCACTTAGCATGGAAGATACTGACTACCTCCTGTCGCTCTATGAACAATCCAGGCACACAAAAAGGATATTTATTTTAAGTTTTTAGAGGTGGCACATGCAAATTTAGTTAGGACGGCAGGGTAATACCGCATATAGGTAGGTATGGTGGACTCATCTGGAATAACTTGGGTTTCAGGGTTTTGATGCACAAGCAGAATTCGCACTTAGTGCTGGCGAAGGCTAGCAATTAGGTTGAGAAGCGGCCAGCTAGAGAGCAAAAACAGTCATGAACATGCATTATGCATAAGTATCATTGGATACTAGCATGAGTAGGATATGAACACCATGAACATAAATATCATAGAGGCTATGTTGGTTTTCATTCAACTACATGCATGAACATGTGCCAAGTCAAGCCACCCGAACATTCAGAGGAGGATACTATATCATCATACTACATCACAATTATTTTAACGCAATGTTGACATCCAAGATAAATCATTATCCACTCCTAGCTACTTAAGCATGGAATGAGAAACTATAATCTCTAAGGGTCATTGCAAACATGTTTGATCATAATGAGCTGAATCATAGATACTAGGTTAAACATATTTACAAAAATAGAACAAGTTGAGTTCATACCCGTTTCTCTCTGCCACAGCCAGTTCATCAAATATCGTCATTATTGCCTTTCACTTGCACGACCGAACGATATGAAAATAATAATAGTGCAAGAGTGCCGTGGACTAAGCTGGAATCTGCAAACATTTATTCAAAAAGAAGAAAATAAGGTAATATGAGCTCTCTGTTAGATCAACAACAATGCATATGAGAGCCACTCAACATTTTCATCGTGGTCTTCTCCTCGGTATGACTCAATAAAAAGAATCTCAGAGAAACACACTGAAATATTTTTGGAGTTTTTGGTTTTCTGAAAGAAAGCAAATTTAAGAAAGGAAAAATAAAAACGAGAAAAACTATTTACACGGAAGAGCTCCCAACAAGCAACAGAAGAACAAGAAAATCTTTTTGGGTTTTCCTTTTAAATACTGCAGCTAGTTATACTGGAGAGAAGTAGGAAATATTTTTTGTATTTTCTCAAAGTTTTTTAAACACACAAGAAGAAGGTGAGAAAATGAATCTAGCATGGATAATACAATGAAAAAGTGTGAACACCGACAACTGGAATGAAAAGTGGGAACATGAAAGTAATGTCGGTGGAAATACGTACTCCCCAAGCTTAGGCTTTTGGCCTAACTTGGTAATCTCCATCAGTAGCCTGCATAATGGACGGAGTGATAGCTCACGGAGGCTCTAGGTGCAGATGTCTCAGCCCGTCGTGCAGCCACAACTGCCGCGTTATGTGCTCGGCCCTCGCTCTCAAGAACATAATATCTTCCCTTGCTATGAACATCAAAGAGAGCAGGTGTAGGCAAAAAGGTGTCCACAACGGAACTTTTATTAAACAACTGGTTATAAGTAAAATTATGAGGTTCACCACTAAGGATCTTATGACGTTTCATAGCATCGAAGCCAAGGTATTGCGTGGGTAAGATGGGGTCATAAGGCCAAGGTGAAACACCTAGCTCTCTTGCTAAGCATGTGGCGTAAATCCCACCATAAAAATATCCACTACCAGCGTTGTGTTGCAATCTACGTGCCACTATTGCTCCAAGGTTATAACTTTTGTCACCGGTGAGAGCGGTGCGGATAAGGCTCAAGTCTGGAGCACAAAGTGTACTACAATCTTGTTTGCCTACAATGCATTTTCCATTAAATAGTGCAAAGTATTGGATTGAGGGAAAATGAATGCTCTTTATTCTACCTTGAGTCACTCCTCTAGTCTCACCATAGCAAAGGCTAGTCAAGAATATCACAGACTCCGACCTTGGTGGCTCGTCCAATGAACCCCAAAATGGAATTTTGCAGTGATTAGAAAATTTCTCTAGAGGTATGTTAAATGAATTGTCATATAGTTTAAATGATACTCTGGACTCACGAGGATGGAACTTAAATTATTTGGTAAATGATTCAGTGAGGCTGAGGTGTTGGTTGCACTTATGTGCATTGTAGGGACCGAGCTCGGAATTGTGAACATATTGCTCAAATTCTTCTTTAATGCCCACACGCGCCATATAATCGTTGCATGGCCATAAACATGATTTGGTAGCGGCATCTTGAATGGAATTTTCACTTGGTTCAACATAGGACCGACGAACGGAGCCGCTACTAGAAGATGCCTCCGAGGACCTCCACCTCGAAGAACTCCTTCCAAAGAGGTTCATCATATTCACGTACAATTTTCTGAAGAAATTTTTTTTTTTTCACGAATTTTAGTCAACAAAACCTTATAAGAATGATATCAACTACTCATAGGGATGCATAAAGGCCATATCAAGCATTCAAACTACTTAGAACTCTAAGAATTCAACATGCAAGCTTATCTACAGCAGCACCAAGAGTCACTAATTATTCTAAATATAAACCACTAAAACAAAAACTAATTGGACCAATGGAGGAGGCACATACCAAGCAACAATCCCCCGAAACAGTTTTGGAAATAGAGCTTCGAGCAAAGAGATCTAAATCCGCGGGTTTTAGAGCAAGAACACGAGAGAGAGAGAGAGAGCAATGGTGGTTTTTTTCTGGAGGTAGGTGATGATGTGGGACGAAGAGGTAAGTGAGGGGGCCCACGTGGGGACTACAACCCACCATGGCGCGCCTGGGGGTGCTGGCGCGCCCAGGTGGGTTGTGCCCACCTAGAGCACCTCCCTCTGATGTTATTTGCACAAAAAATTCTTAAATATTCAGAAAAAATCATATTAAATTTTTAGAGCATTCTGAGAACTTTTATTTTTGGGTCATTTTTTTATTGCATGAAAAACTCAGAAAACAGGCAAGGCATTTTATTTTATTTAACTAATAAAAATAGGAAACAAAAAGTAGGGACATAAGGTAGTGCTCACTGAATTCATCCACTTCATACCTCTCAAAAATGATTTATTAATAAGGTTGGTCAAGTCTTATTAACAACCACTTCTGATTAGCATGAAACCGAAGAACTTTCGTAAAACACTAAGTTACCTCAATGGGGATATGGATGTCCCCAACAATAAGCATCTCGTATTTCTTTTTGGCAGTAGGTAGAGGTAGTTGAAAACTTCCAATAGTGATCGTCGGAGATTTTTCAATAACATTAATACCATTCACTTGGAATCGTTTCTTCGGAAAGTGCACCGTATGTTCATTACCATTGATATGAAAAGTGACCTTGCTTTTATTGCAATCAATAACAGCCCCTGTAGTATTCAAGAAGGGTCTACCGAGGATAATCGACATGTTGTCGTCCTCGGGCATCTCAAGTATAACAAAGTCAGTTAAGATAGTAACATTAGCAATAACAACGGGCACATCCTCACAAATATCGATAGGTATGGCAGTTGATTTATTAGCCATTTGCAAAGATATTTCAGTAGGTGTGAGTTTATTCAAATCAAGTCTTTTATATAAAGAGAAAGGCATAACACTAACACCAGCTCCTAAATCACATAAAGCAGTTTTCACATAATTTCTTTTGAAGGAGCAAGGTATAGTTGGTATTCCCGGATCTCCAAGTTTTTTAGGTACTCCATCCTTAAAAGTATAATTAGCAAGCATGGTAGAGATTTCAGCTTTCGGTATTTTTCTCTTATTGGTGATGATGTCTTTCATGTACTTTGCATAACGAGGCATTTTCAAGATATCAGTCAAGCGGGTACACAAAAAGACTGGCCTCAGCATTTCAGCAAAGCGTTCAAATTCTTAATCATCTTTCTTTTTGGTTGACTTAGGCGGAAAGGGCATAGGTTTTTGAACCCACGGTTCTCTTTCCTTACCATGTTTTCTAGCAACAAAGTCTCTTTTATCATATCTTTTATTCTTGGGTTGTGGGTTATCAAGATCAACTGCTGGTTCTATCTCAACATCATTATCTGGTTCTTTATTATTTATTTGAGTGTCTTCATGAACCTCATCATTGTCTTTTTCATTATCAGAAGGTGAGTGTTCACTACCAGATTGAGTTTCAGCATCAGAGATAGAGACTTCATTATCATTATCAGGAGTTTTTTCAACTTCAGGTTCACTAGAGGCATGCAAAGTCCTATCATTTTTCTTCTTCTTTTTATTTTTAGAAGGACTAGGTACATCAGTTTTAACTCTTTGAGAGTCTTGTTCAATTCTTTTTGTGTGTCCCTCCGGATAAAGTGGTTCCTGAGTCATTCTACCTCCTCTAGTCATTACTCTAACAACATGATCATTGATATTATTATTCATTTCATCAAGCAACTCTCTTTGAGATTTAGCAACTTGTTCTAATTGAGTTTGAACCATAGAAGCATGCTTTCCTCCACCTCTAACATCATTTGAGATTCTAAATAACAAGTCACTTAAGCGAGCAATCATATCAGAATTGTATTTCAATTGTTTCATAACATTTGCATTGAAGTGGCCTTGCTTTGTAATGTAATTATCAAACTCATAAAGGCATTGACTAGGATGTTTATTATACGGAATATCACCTTCATCGAACTTTAGTAAAGAATTTACCTCTACCACCTTAGGTGGTGGTGGTGTTTCAAGCCCATGTATTTCTTCGATAGGTGGTAAATTTTTAACATCCTCTGTTTTAATACCTTTTTCCTTCATGGATTTCTTTGCCTCTTGCATATCTTCAGGACTGAGATATAAGATACCCCTCTTCTTTGGAGTAGGTTTGAGTGGTGGTTCGGGAAGAGTCCAATCATCATAATTTTTCAATATGTTATTCAATAATTCTTCAGCTTGTTCAACAGTTCGCTCCCTGGAAACACAACCAGCACAACTATCTAGGAAATCCCTAGAAGCATCGGTTAGTCCATTATAGAAGATATCAAGTATTTCATTTTTCTTAAGAGGATGATCAGACAAAGCATTAAGCAATTGGAGAAGCCTTCCCCAAGCTTGTGGGAGACTCTCTTCTTCAATTTGCGCAAAGTTAAATATTTCCTGTAAGGCAGCTTGTTTCTTATGAGCAGGAAAATATTTTCCAGAGAAGTAATAAATCATATCCTGGGGACTACGCACACAACTAGGAGCAAGAGTATTATACCAAGTCTTAGCATCACCCTTTAATGTGAACGAAAATAATTTGAGAATATAATAATAGCGAATCTTCTCATCATGAGCAAAAAGGGTGGCTATATCATTCAACTTAGTAAGATGTGCCACAATAGTTTCAGTTTCATAACCATGGAAAGGATCAGATTCAACCAAAGTAATTAACTCTGGGTCGATAGGGAATTCATAATCCATATCATCAACAAAGATATGTGAAGTAGCAAACTTAGGATCACATTTCATTCTAGCATTCAAAGTCTTTTCTTTATACTTGCATAATAATTTTTCCGGATCATCTCTATCCTTACAGGCAAGAATGTCTCTAGTTGTCTCCTCATCTATAACATAACCTTCTGGTACCTTTGGCGATTCATATCTAGGAGAACTAGGTCTAATAGGTGTTTCAAGATTTTCAGTTTCAAGCTCTTCATCAGTTTCAACAATTTCATCAGTTTCAGCATTCTCAAAAGCTTTAGTTCTAGCAAGTTGTTCATCAAGAAATTTACCTAGTGGCACATTATCATCAAGCAAGGTACTAGCATCATCATGAGTAGCATTCATAGCAGAAGTAGCATCATCAATAACTTGCGACATGTCAAAATTGATAGCATGTGGTGGTGTTGCAAGTCTACTTATAACAGAAGGTGAATCTAAAGCGGAGCTGGATGGCAGTTCCTTACCTCCCCTCGTCTTAGAGGGAAAAATCTTAGTCTTAGCATCCTTTAGATTCTTCATAGTGATAATTTGATAATAATCCCAAGTGACTCAACAAATATAGCTATGCTCCCCGGCAACGGCTCCAGAAAAAGGTCTTGATAACCCACAAGTATAGGGGATCGCAACAGTTTTCGAGGGTAGAGTATTCAACCAAAATTTATTGATTCGACACAAGGGGAGCCAAAGAATATTTGCAAGTATTAGCAGCTGAGTTTTCAATTCAACCACACCTGGAGATTAATTATCTGCAGCAAAGTAATCAGTAGCAAAGTAGTCTGGTAGTTTTGATAGTAGTAGCAACAGCGATAGTAACGGTAACAGTAATAGCAATGATTTTGTAGCAAGTGCAAGAGTAACAATAGCAGTGGTAACTTAGCAAGAACAATATGAGAGAAATTCGTAGGCATTGGATCGGTGAATTCGTTGGATGATATTCATCATATAACAGTCATAACCTAGGGCGATACAACACTAGCTCCAGTTCATAAATATAATGTAGGCATGTATTCCGTAAATAGTCATACGTGCTTATGGAAAGAACTTGCATGACATCTTTTGTCCTACCCTCCCGTGGCAGCGGGGTCCTATTGGAAACTAAGGGATATTAAGGCCTCCTTTTAATAGAGAACCGGAACAAAGCATTAACACATAGTGAATACATGAACTCCTCAAACTACGGTCATCACCGGTAAGTGTCCCGACTATTGTCACTCCGGGGTAGCCGGATCATAACACGTAGTAGGTGACTATAACTTGCAAGATCGGATCTAGAACATAGATATAATGGTGATAACATAAACGGTTCAGATCTGAAATCATGGCACCCGGGCCCAAAGTGACAAGCATTAAGCATGGCAAAGTCATAGCAACATCAATCTCAAAACATAATGGATACTAGGGATCAAGCCCTAACAAAACTAACTCAATTACATGATGAATCTCATTCAACTCCTCACCGATCAGCGAGCCTACGAAGGAATTACTCACTCCGGTGGGGAGCATCATGGAATTGGCGATGGAGAAGGGTTGGTGATGACGAAGATCGAAGACCCCCCTCTCCAGAGCCCCAAACGGACTCCAGATCTGGCCTCCCGATGAAGGACAGAAGGTGGCGGCGGCTCCATCTCGTGAAACGCGATAATTCTTTTCCCTGATTGTTTTCTCCGAAAATATGACTTTATAGCATCAGGGTTGGAGTCTGCGGGGCCACCTGGTGGGGACAACCCACCTGGGCGCGCCTGGAGGGGGGCGCCTTGGTGGGTTGTGCCCACCCAGGTGCCCCCTCATGTGGTTCTTGGCTCCAGAAATTTTCTTTTATTATATACAAAATCCTCGAGAAGTTTCGTTCCAATCCGAGAACTTTTATTTCTGCACAAAAACAACACCATGGTAGTTCTGTTGAAAACAGCGTCAGTCCGGGTTAGTTTCATTCAAACCGTGCAAATTAGAGTCCAAAACAAGAGGAAAAAAGTTAGAAAAATTAGATACGACGGAGACGTATCAATCGACACAGCGGGCAGCCGGTGAGGGCGGAGGGTGGAGCGGGAGCAACGCGGCCAGGCGCGGGGCGGATGCCTGGAGTGGGGTGCAGTGTGCTGGTGGCGGGACGGCGTGGGCAAGGCGAGGCGGCTTGTAGCGTGGCGGCTCATGAGGCGAGCGGGGCCGAGTCAGCTCTCTGTAGAAGAAACGACGAGGCGAGGGCGCTCGGTGGCGCGGAGCGCTTGGTGGTCAGGGCGCTTCGTGAGGCGGCTCTCGGGGTTGCTGTAGATGTAGATGCCAAGCCGCTGGAGCCACTTGGCGGTGAGCTCGTGCGAGGCAGCGGGTCAGCGGAGGAGGAATGGTATGGCGGGTCACGCGCAGCGGATGCAGCGGTGTGGGCGGCTTAAAGCCGGTAGCAAAAGAGACCGGCCTCTGGCGAGGCCGAGGCTATGGCCGCAGTGCTGGCAAAGGGTGGGCGCTCGTGGAGGCGGCTTAAGACCGGCTGTGACAGAAACGCCAGCGAGGGGAGGCCGCGACGGAAACGGTTTGGCGAGGTGATGTTTGCTTGAACTACGTCGGTATTTCCCCAAAGAGGAAGGGATGATGCAGCACAACAACGGTAGGTATTTCCCTCAGTGATGAGACCAAGGTTACCGAACCAGTAGGAGAACCAAGGAACACTACGTAAACAACACCTGCACACAAAGAACAAATACTTGCAAGCCGACGTGTAAAAGGGGTTGTCAATCCCTTTCGGGTAACGGTGCCAGAAATTGGCAAGTTGACGGGAGATAAATTATAGTAGATTGGATAAATAGATCGCGAATAAAATAAAGTGCAGCAAAATATTTTTGGGTTTTTAGAAATATAGATCTGAAAATAAAAGTGGCAAATAAATAAAAAGGCAAATAGCAAAATAGATCTAAAAATATATGATGAGAAAATAGATCCGGGGGCCGTAGATTTCACTAGTGGCTTCTCTCGAGAAAAAAAATAGCATACGGTGGGTAAACAAATTACTGTTGGGCAATTGATAGAACTTCAAATATTAATAACGATATCCAGGCAATGATCATTATATAGGCATCACGTCCAAGATTAGTAGACCGACTCCTGCCTGCATCTACTACTATTACTCCACACATCGACCGCTATCCAGCATGCATCTAGTGTATTAAGTTCATGGAGAAACGGAGTAATGCAATAAGAACGATGACATGATGTAGACAAGATCTATTTATGTAGAAATAGAGCCCATCTTGTTATCCTTAATAGCAACGATACATGCGTGTCGGTTCCCCTTCTGTCACTGGGATCAAGCACCGTAAGATCGAACCCATCACAAAGCACCTCTTCCCATGGCAAGAAAAATCGATCTAGTTGGCCTAACTAAACCAAAGATTCGAAGAAGAAATACGAGGCTATAAGTAATCATTTATATAAGAGATCAAAAGACTCAAATAACTTTCATGGATAAAAACATAGATCTGATCATAAACTCAAAGTTCATCGGATCCCAACAAACACACCGTAAAAAGAGTTACATCAAATAGATCTCCAAAAGACCATTGTATTGAGAATCAAAAGAGAGAGAGGAAGCCATCTAGCTACTAACTACGGACCCGTAGGTCTACAATGAACAACTCACGCATCATCGGAGAGGCACCAATGAGGATGATGAACCCCTCCGTGATGGTGTCTAGATTGGATCTGTGGTTTCTGGAACTTGCGGCGGCTGGAATTGATTTTCGTCGACTCCCCTAGGGTTTCTGGAATACTGGGGTATTTATAGAGCAAAGAGGCGGTGCGGGAGGTGGCCGAGGTCGGCACAACCCACCTGGGCGCGCCTGGGCCCCCAGGCTCGCCCTGGTGGGTTATGCTCCCCTCGGAGCCCCCTTAGGTACTTTCTTGGTCCAACTTGTGTCTTCTGGTCCAGAAAAAATCACCAAAAAGTTTCGCTGCGTTTGGACTCCGTTTGGTATTGATTTCCTGCGAAGTAAAAAACAAGCAAAAAACAGCAACTGGCACTGGGCACTATGTCAATAGGTTAGTCCCAAAAAATGATATAAAGTTGCTATAAAATGATTGTAAAACATCCAAGAATGATAATATAACAGCATGGAACAATAAAAAATTATAGATACGTCGGAGACGTAACATCCCTCTCCTCCTAGGAATTAAAGTGAGAGGCGAAGAGGGCAAAAGGAGTGCCTGGGCAGAAGCCCAGCCCGACCCCGTCAAGACCTGCACGACGCAGTCTGACAAGATCGAGAGGGCACAGACGAAGGTGATGGGTGGGGAGAGCGCCTAGGCGACTTGTGGCAACGAACGAATCGTAACCCTAATTTTTTTCTGGAATTCAAGGTTGTCCCATGCCGGGTTATCTTGCGCGATTACTCCGTGTCTACTTCTTCATCCGAAAAATTGCGAATTTCTCGACCCCTGGGAGAGATCCCTTCAAGAACTCAACGCCATCGTGCATGGCCCCACGGTGGGCGCCAACTGTCGTGGTTTTGTTACGGCAGATGTCCTAGTGTGAGGACTTGGTCGTGAGGCCATCGCAAGTAGGTAGTAGCTTGAACGGGGTTGATCGGAATTGAGAGACGCGAGTTTTACCCAGGTTCGGCCCCTCGCGGTGGAGGTAAAAGCCTACATCCTGCTTGATTGATATTGATGATGATGATGATCTCGGTTACAAGGGTGGTGTTTCGCTCCCTCTATCTCGAGAGCATCTACTTTGATCTTGTCTAAGACTCGTCTGTCTGTCTAAAACTTGTCCCTCTTGGGGTGCCCTGCCCCTCCTTATATAAGTTGAAGTGGCGGCTTACATGTAGAGTCCTAGTAGGATTAGGACTAGTCTATTTGGACTTATCACGGGCGACTTATCACAGACAACTTATTACAGGCGACTTATCACAGGTGACTTATCACACGCAACTTATCACACGCGACTTATCGCTGGCTCCTTATCCCTGGCTCTTTATTCTTCAGAGATGACTTAACTCCAGAGATTACTTAACCTTATGAGCCGGGTCTAGCCGTGGGTAATTCCCCCGACAGACCCGTAGGTCTATGGTGAAATACTCACGCATCATCGAGGAGCACCAATGAGGATGATGAACCCCTCCGTGATCGTGTTCCCCTCCGGCAAGGTGCCGGAATAGGGCTCTAGATTGGATCACGTGGTTCTGGAACTTGCGGCGGCTGGAATTGTGTTTCGACGACTCCCCTAAGGTTTCTGGAATATCTAGGTATTTATAGAGTTGAGAGGCGGTGGAGAAGACCTCCGTGGGCCCCACCACCCATCAGGGCATGCTAGGGGCCTCTAGCGCGCCCAGGTGGGTGGTGGGCCCCACGGGCCTCCCCTCGTGCACTTCCTTGGCTCCCAAGTGGTCTTCTGGGCTGAAAAAAATCTTCAAAAAGTTTCACTGCGTTTGGACTCTGTTTGATATGGATATTCTACGAAGTAAAAAACAAGCAAAAACAGCAACTGACACTGGGCACTATGTCAATAGGTTAGTCCCAAAAAATGATATAAAGTTGCTATAAAATGAATGTAAAACATTCAAGAATGATAATATAACAGCGTGGAACAATAAAAAATTATAGATACGTTGGAGACATATCAACCACCATGCGGGAATAAGTATGGGCACTTTGTGTCGTATGTATCAGTGTAAAGCTCTTCGGACGTCAGCGATGAAGCGACGCACGCCGGGTTGGACTGGTTAAGCCTGCGCTTGTATAAGGGGGCTAGGTCTGCTCACCGGCCGCGTACGCAACATGCAGGAGTGCAAAGGGTGATGTAGACCGGCGTGTTGGCCTCTCTCTTGTTCCTATGTAGGACTACGGCGTGTTGATCGGCTGAGTCCAGTCATGACCTGATGGCGTGTTCGGACGGAGTTGATCGAGCGTATTGAGTAAGTTTGTACACCCCTGCAGGGAAGTATATCTATTCGAATAGCCGTGTCCACGGTAACGGACGCTCGGAATTGTATCCCGATCGATACAACTAGAACTGGATGCTGAGGCATGAAATGAATATGATGGCTCCAGAATTGCTTTCTCGTAGGGAGTCGAGAAAGGATCTCTGGGCGCTAATACTACAACATACTTACTGATTATAATATGCTATTCTGTAATCTTCTAATGATGCAAGATGCTTGAAGATGCTAGTCTTTGATAGGCTAGGCTTTCCCTTCTCTTCTGGCATTCTGCAGTTCAGTCCACAGATACAATCCATTCCTTTGATACTTATGCATACTTAGTTTAGATCTGATGTAAGTCTTGCGAGTACTTTAGATGAGTACTCACGGTTGCTTTGCTACCTCTTTTTCCCTCATACCCGATTGTTCCGATCAGATGATGGATCCCAGGACCAGATGCCACCACCGACGGCTACTACTATCCCGAGAGTGCCTACTACTATGTGGAGGCCGCCGACGACCAGGAGTAGTTAGGAGGCTCCCAGGCAGGAGGCCTTGCCTTTTCGATCGTTGATGTTATTTGTGCTAGTCTTCTTAAGGAATACTTGATTAACTTATGTCTGCACTCAGATATTGTTGCTTCTGCTGACTCGTTTGTATTCGAGCTTATGTATTTAAGCCCTCGAGGCCCCTGGCTTGTAATATAAAGTTTGTATGACTTTAATTTGTGTCTAGAATTGTGTTGTGATATCTTCCCATGAGTTCCTGATCTTGATCATACACATTTGCGTGTATGATTAGTGTACGACTGAATTGGGGGTGTCACAATCGACAACGAGGCAGGCCTCGCACTCCCATCCCATCTACTTATTTACGGCGGGCACACCTGTCCCTATAACCCTTGTACTCCTCTGGACCGGAGAAGGGGTGGAAGATGGACCTCGAGCTTCCAGCCCCGCCGAATTCGAGCGCGTGTTGTGCCGACACAGTGGATTCATGCCGGATGGAATCCGACCAGGGTCGAGCGCAGTCCTCCCGGGAGCGGCCGAGGGCCATGCAGATGGCCGCAACCTCCTACTCCCGCATGGGACGACGCCCCAATCGATGGATCGGGAGTGGTCGGAGTTAGACCCGTTGCCCGCCATGTTGGAGACGACCGGAGATCGCCGAAAGGGAGCTTGAGGGCAGAGCAGAGTGGTGTGGAGTGCCGGTTTGGTCCGGTGAGCGGATGATGATGAATATATGTGGGGTCGAGGTGGGTCATCATGGGCCAGATCCGACGAGGTGGATGCGCCCGATCATCCCGAAATCCGTCCTAAATTTGAGCTGGATATGAGAGATGCCGGTCAGTCCGAACATTTGAGGCCGGTAGGCGTCTATCTGGGTTAGTTTTTTAACGGTTAGTGATTGGGCCGTCCACGTGGACATATAGGGTGTTTGAGCCTTCCGGCTGTAGGTGCTCTCGCTATGTTTTTCGCGCAAGTATACTGCATACATATGTAAGAAAATAAATTTGAAATCCCAAAACAATATTTTTAGTTACTGGTGTACATGCATGTGTAGGCCGTGTACAAAGAACAAATGGAAGAGCACATCCAGTCCTGTTGGCTGTCGCTGCCACCTGCCAGGGAGCTTTAATTTGCGGCGGCCGGCGGCAAAGTGTCGTGGAGGTGGTCGCCCTCGTAGGTGACGATGAGCATGGCGGGCTCGTCGGTGGCGCGTTCCACGTGCTTCCGCGCAGGGCAGCCCTTAGCGGTGCTGCACCTATAGTAGCATCGGGGGTAAGGGGACCCCTTGATGGGCTTCTGCCCGTACTTGCGCCACGAGTAGTCGTCGCCGGGGATGTCCGCCGTGCGCGAGCTCACCGCGGGCACGCGCGTGGTGTACTTCACCCGGTGCTTGCGCTTCTTCGAGCAGTGGCACCGGTCGCCGGCGGCGGCCGCCGCGTCGGAGTGCGCGCCGCTCGCGCATGGCGTCTGCTGTTGCTGTTGCTTGCGTTTGGTACCAGCCGCGAGCGGCGGCTTTCCGGAGGACACCAGCTGGGTCGGGCCCTTGGAGACGCTGCCCTCGCCCCCCGCCGTCACCGACGAGAAGAAAGACGTCGACGTCACCGAAGCAACGGCTGCCGCTGCCGGCGCCTTCAAAGGCTTGGTGAAGTCCAGCGTCAGGCTTTTCTGGGGCGCCAACTGCTGCGAGGCTGCCGATGCCGGTGCCTGGGCCGGCATCCGAGGAGGAGAAGAGACAGGAGGGGAAGTCAACGAGGCGGCGCCTCCTCCAACAGGGCCGCGGCGGAAGCGGGCGTGGCCGGTGCGGCCGAGGATGTCGATGACCTGGCGGAACCCTGATAACGCTTGGTCGGCGATCTCCCCGAGCGGCGGCGGCGCGCAGTCGGCGCGGGGGGAGAGCGCCGAGACGAGGAGCTCGAGGCTGCTGAGCCCCGCCGCGGCGGCCTCGTGGAAGGCCAGCTGCTGCTTCCCGCCCGCGAGGGCGAGGCCACGAGGGGCGTAGCCGCGTCCCACGAAGTCGACGGCCATGGTCGGCGCCGGAGAAGGACGGGGAAAGGCGCGACGTTGGCTGCTGCTCGCGGCGGCTCTCGGCTTGGTTGTGTGACTCTGAGATTTGAGGTGGAAATGGATGGACGGAGGCCGAGGGGTTTTATAACCAAAGTTGAAATGGGAGGAGCAGAGTATGGATGCAATGCAAGTCAATGGATTGGTTAGCAGCAAAAGGGAACACAAATCACTGATCTCAGGAATGGGTTGGACTTTGGAGATGCGCATAGAATAGAATACAGCCAAAATGTCATCTCGGTCTCCTCCTTTTTAATATTCGGCGGAGGTGGAGTGGAAATGCGCAATCTGACTTGCCTTGGAAGTCAGCCCTTGGAAACAGGTGGCAAGCTTCCTAGTCCTACAACTACCTCTACCTCAGAGTAGTTTATTATAGTCAGATACAACAAACCCGATCCTCAAATGTCCGCCGACGCGGATAGTCATTTAGTCCACGGACGCGCGTCCACAGACAATGACCAGTTATCAACGGATACCTCATTTAGCATAACCTCAAATCCATACTATCACATGCATCGTAAACTATCTCTACAATCTCTATGATGCAACATAAAGCGTCCGGCCACTACATCAGCACATGCCATCGGATCACCAAAAATTGGCATGTACTACCTACATACATATTCGTAAAAAAATATACTAGCTGTGGACAAAGATCATCCATGACTGCCATTGCCCTTCCCGGCTCTGTGGCGGAAGTACCACTCGAAGACGCAAAATGTATCGAAAGGATCTGCTCATTGCCGGAGCTGTTGGACCCGTCGTGTTGTCCTCCTTCTCCTCTTTTGAGAGGGGGTGGGGGGGGGGGGGGGGAGTCTGACCATGGCACAGACCGACTAGTTTTGCTCTCGAACGAGGGCGCGCGTGTTCCTCCTATGCCGCTTTTGTAGGATGCGCGCACAGATGGCTTCCTCCTCCAAGGCAGCGGGCGCCGCCGCATCCGCCATCTTCGCCTCCCCCTCAATCATGTTGGCAGCGAGGTGGGCCTCAGACACCTGCATCCTCTACTTCCCATGGCGGGCACACCGGTCCCTATAGCACTCATACGTCGGTGGACCGGAGATGGGGCGATGGACGAACCTCGAGCCTCCAGCCCCGGCAGATCCGACAGCCAGTTGTGCCGACGCAATGGATTCGTGCCGGCTAGATTCTGACGTCGGTCGGACGCACTCCTCCTGGGAGCGGCGGTGGGCCATGCGGACGATCGTAGCCTCCTCTGGCCTGCATGGGACGATGCCCCAGTCGACGGATCAGGAGTGGTCTGAGTCAGATCCAACCGGCATGTCGGAGAGGGCCAAAGGTCACCGAAGAGAGCTTAGAGGCGAAGCGGAGTGGAATGAAGTGAAGTGGCTAGGTTTTGGATCCGGGAGCGGATGCGATTATATGGGGTCGGAGTGGCCCAGTATGAATCGGTTCCGACGTGACGAACACGTCCGTGCGTCCCCGGGCCTCTTCATATCCGTTCAAGTTTTGGTTGGATATGAGAGGTGTTAGGCACGCTAAGTGTTTAAGGACGTATAAATCATCCGTTTGGGTCGGGTTTTTTTAATAGTCAATGACGGAGTCGACCTCTCGGCCGCGCCCGGCTGTAGATGATGTCAAGGAGCATAAACTAGCGTGATTTTCTATCACCATGGCGGCTTGGCGAGTGCGCCGTTGACATTACGGCTCCCGATCTGTGCATTAGTTTGGGCCTGCATCAGGGTGGTCAGAGTCAGAGGAGAGGCATGTGGTGCATGCGCGGTTGGGGCTTTCTACACGCCTCTAGTTTATCCCGTTGACAAATTGCTCCTGCGTATGGTGCCTCAGCTGACCAGCTAGGTGCCACCCGGAAACATCTTTGACCCGAGCATTACTACGTTGCCTGCTTTGATGAAGGAATAAAAGGGGAGGACACGAGCGTCAAGGCTCGCCCGCTTTGTGATTGGGAGCTTGTGGGTCTTCGACTCGTCGTTATCATTCGCATCGCCTCCCTTTAGTGGTTTCGACCTTTTCTCGTTGGCCAATTAGCTGACCATCCGTCCACGCGTAGAAAATGGCATGCTGTCACGGCGGCAGACTTAGAGCATCTCCAACATGTGATATAAAATTTAGTGATGTAAAAATCATAGTATGGTAGGAGGGAAAATATTTTACATCGCCACGGCTGCTGTTTGCTTTAACAGGTGATGTGAAATTTTATCTCCCCTCCCTGGCCGCCTTTTTCTATCAGTCATTCTGTCGAACATGTCGAGGAATTCAGTGGTCGTGGCAACCAGTGCGGACGGCTCCAAGACGTTCAGGAGCTGCGGCGGCAGGTAGGCAAAGGAGAAGGGCCTAGGTTGTTCACAAGCTGCGGTGGTGGCCTTGGAAGGGGTCGGTGGCAGGGGGCAGCCTTCTTCTTGTTTCGGGCATCAACCGTGCCCGACGGATCTTGCGGCGGCCTCTTCCCGCCAACGGCGGTGGCGGACGCACGCAACTTTGGGGGAGCCTTGGCGTTGCCAGACACATCCCCACCGGCGGTGGCCCGTGGCGACACAAGACCTACATGGCGGACCGGCAGCTTCGGCTTGGTGCCACCTCCAGCGAGAACCACGACATGGACCGTTGTGGGGTAGGTGGGACGAGCGGTGAGGTGTTGAGTAATTAGGCACAATTTCCATAATTAATTTCAGAATATTAAACATGATGATTGGAACTACTAGCATGTGAATCTCAAGCATACTAGATGCACTAAACAACATGAACAGTAGCAACACAACATCGCAAAACATGAAACTGGCAAACATGTTTAACCAACGAACTAGGACACTGCAGTTATACCGATCGTTCGCAGATGAGGTAGCCGTTGGTGCAGCGATGTTGTTGATGACGACGTTGGTGAAGACCGGTCACAGAAGACGACGTTGTAGACGACGACGAGCAAGGTCGCCCGACCTAGACGGTAGGCAAGCCGTGATGAAGACAGTGAGCAGTCGCGCGTTGCACTTCTCAAAAACCTAATTAGCCCTCTCCCGTACAGGATCACAAAGGCGAGTGGTTTCGGAGACCTACTCTCCCGTTCGCCGGCGCTCGGGATGGAGTGGACTACGGTGGCGATGCAAGGAACGAGAGGTGGCAAATCTAGATTGGTTTCGGTGTGTGTCGCGACGCCCGCAACATGTCCTTTTATAGCGGTTTGGAAAACCCTAACGGGTGCAAAGTGGGAGGCCCACACCGCACGTCCGAGTCAATTGCGGGAGCGACCCGAACCGACTAAGTTGTGACGCATCCGTCACGACTTCAAACTCAGTTTTCCAAAACAGCAAAAATAAAGACAAATTTTGTCTTGGCTCGAGGCTCAAATTCACGAAACGCGATCGCGATCGCCATGTGTCGAGATGAGCAAGCGGCGGCGGAGGAGGAGGAGGATGAGGAGTGCGCAAGAGGCTCTCTTATTCTCACTCACTTACAAGTGCTACAACACTCCACCTTATAAGGTGGTGTGAAACTCCTCCAACTTCCCAGGTGGGACTTAACTTCCCACTCCCACCACTTGCTCACACACATGGGCCTTTGAGATTTAAGAAATTGCCTATTGGGTTGCCCCATAAATGGGCTCAATATTCTAACAATCCCCTACCAGATCTCAAATGCCCATTTGAAGATTTACCAAACCTCGCTACTTGTTTATATACCAGTGTTTCAGCAGAGACTGTTAAGTTGAACTTCCGCCTAGAGCCTTAAGCTACATCTATTAGCAACTTGAACAATGGGCTATGCCTTGAATTGCAAGTTTTGCGCCAACATACTTCACTCAAAGTCATAACCAGTACCTGGCTGCCAGTAGCCTACCCCGCGGTTGGAGCATATACGTCGTACTCCCTGGTATCTTCATGAGTTTACTAGAGATCACCCAAATCTCATAGACTGCGACGTTTACAGTTGGACTCATATAGGTGTGTTCTTTCAAGAATGCTCTGTAGGACAGCATCTTTGCTATCAATAGCCGTCATAAACACATTAAGGCATGTTGCCAACCTGCCTTACAGCTCTTTGAGAGTTATGCATCTTTACTTAGAGAGGGTTTACTAAATACTCTGCCCAGTCAAACCACTAGCTTGTTCTTCCCAGGTCCTAATTCACGGGATTTCCGATCACATAGGTTGGGTTACCACTATGGTGTTGTTGGAAATATGCTCTAGAGGCAATAATAAAGTGGTTATTATTATATTTCCTTGTTCATGATAATCGTTTATTATCCATGCTACAATTGTATTGACCGGAAACTCTAATACATGTGTGGATACATAGACAACAACATGTCCCTAGTAAGCCTCTACCGGACTAGCTCGTTGATCAAAGATGGCTATGGTTTCCTGGCCATAGACATGAGTTGTCATTTGATAACGGGGTCACATCATTAGGAGAATGATGTGATGGACAAGACCCAAACTATAAACATGGCATATGATCGTATCAAGTTTATTGCTATCATTTTCTGCATGTCAAGTATATGTTCCTATGACCATGAGATCATGCAACTCACTGACACCGGAGGAGTACCTTGTGTGTACCAAACATCGCAACGTAACTGGGTGACTGTAAAGGTGCTCTACAGGTATCTCTGAGGGTGTTTGTTGAGTTGGCATGGATCAAGACTGGGATTTGTCACTCTGTATGATGGAAAGGTATCTCAGGGCCCACTCGGTAATACAACATCACAATAAGCTTGCAAGCAATGTGACTAATGAGTTAGCGACGGGATCTTGTATTACGGAACAAGTAAAGAGACTTGCCGGTAACGAGATTGAACTAGGTATGGAGATACCGATGATCGAATCTCGGACAAGTAACATACCGATAGACAAAGGGAACTGCATACAGGATTAGCGGAATCCTTGACATCGAGGTTCAACCGGTAAAGATCTTCATAGAATATGTAGGAACCAATATGGACATCCAGGTCCCGCTATTGGTTATTGACCGTAGAGGTGTCTCTGTCATGTCTGCATAGTTCTCGAACCCGCAGGGTCTACACACTTAACGTTTGGTGACGATATAAGTATAGTTGAGTTGTTATGGTGGTGACCGAAGATTGTTCGGAGTCCCGGATGAGATCCTGGACATGACGAGGAACTCTGAAATAGTCCAGAGGTGAAGATTGATATATAGGATGAAGGGTATCGGATTCCGGAAGTGTTCCGGGGGTACCGGGTGATGGCCAGGAAGACGAAAGGGGTTTCGGGGGGGGGGGGGCAAGTGTTTGGGGCCTCATGTGCCAAGGGAAGGGAGCAAGCCAGCCCGCAAGGGGCTGTCCGCACCCCCCTCACCCCATCCCATGCGGCCAAGGGTGGGGGAGCCCACCTAGGGCAGGCACCCCACCTGGCTTGGGGGGAGGGGGCGCAAGTCACCCTAGGGTTTTCCTAGGGGCGCCGCCATCTGTGGTAGCCGCCGCCCCCCCCCTAGGGGAAACCCTAGGTAGCCCCCTTCTCCTCCCTTCCCCCTGTATGTAGAGGGGTAGAGGGAGGGCAGCCGCACCCAATCTCTGCCACGACGCTGCCCGTCCTCTCCCTCTCCGCGTAGCTTAGTGAAGCTCTGCTGAGATTGCTCCACCACCACCGCCGCCACACCGTCGTGCTACCGAAGGACTCGATCTACTACTTCAGCATTGCTCGCTGGATCGAGGAGGTGAAGGCATCATCAAGCCGCACGTGTGTTGAACGCGGAGGTGCCGTCCGTTCGGCGCTTGGATCGGGAGTTCGTGGATGGATCGTGATTGGATCGCGAAGACGTTCGACTACATCAACCGCGTTTCTTAATGCTTTCCCTTAGCAATCTACAAGGGTATGTAGATCCAATCTCTCCTCTCATAGATGGTCATCTCCTAGATTGATCTTGGTGAGCGTAGGAATTTTTTTGTTTCCCATGCAACGTTACCCAACAGTGGCATCACGAGCTAGGTCTATGTGTAGATGACATCACGAGTAGAACACAAAGGAGTTTGTGGGCGTTGATATTCAGATTGCTTCCTTCCTTGGTCTTTTCTTGATTCGACGGTATTGTGGGATGAAGCGGCCTGGACCAACTTTACATGTCCACGTACATGAGACCGGTTGCATCGACTGACATGCAACTTGTTGCATAAAGATGGCTGGCGGGTGTCTGTCTCTCCCACCTTAGTTGAATCGGATTCGACAAAGGCGGTCATTGTAGAAGGTTAAATAGCAAGTTGCATATCACCATTGTGGCTTTGCGTAGGTAAGAATCGTTCTTGCTAGATACCCATAGCAGCCACGTAAAGCATGCAACAACAAATTAGAGGACGTCTGACTTGTTTTTGCAGGGTATGTTGTGATATGATACGGCCAAAGACATGATGAGATATATTTGATGTATGAGATGATCATGTTTTGTATAGATTATCACGACTTGCATGTCGATGAATACGGCAACTGGCAGGAGCCATAGGGTTGTCTTTAATTATTGTATGACTTGCGAGTCAATCATTAAGCGTTATGTAATGCTTTACTTTATCACTAAACGGTAGCAATAGTAGTAGAAGCATAGTTGGAGTGACAACCCCGAGGCGACACAATGATGGAGATCATGGTGTCATGCCGGTGATGATGGAGATCATGCCGGTGCTTTGGAGATGGAGATCAAAAGCACAAGTTGATGGCCATATCATGTCACTTATGATTTGCATGTGATGTTATTCCTTTTATGCATCTTATTTTGCTTAGGACGACGGTAGAATTATAAGGTGACCCCTCACTAAAATTTCAAGATAAAATTATGTTCTCCCCAAGTGTGGACCGTTGCGAAAGTTCGTCGTTTCGAAGCACCACGTGATGATCGGGTGCAAGCCAGTTTTGCACATGCGGAACACTTGGGTTAAACTTGACGAGCCTAGCATGTACAGACATGGCCTCGGAACACAAGAGACCGAAAGGTCGAACACGAGTCATATAGTAGATATGATTAACATGGAGATGTTCACCATTGAAACCAGCTCATCTCACGTGATGATCGGACTTGGGTTGGTGAATTTGGATTGTGTTACACTCGGACAACCGGAGGGATGTTGATTTGAGTGGGAGTTCTTAGGTAATATGATTAGTTGAACTCATTTATCATGAACAATAGTCTAAACTATCTTTGCAAATTATGTTGTTAATCAATGGCTTGCGCAGTAGCTCCCCTGAATTTTAGTGCGTTCCTAGAGAAAGTTAAGCTGAAAGATGATGGAAGCAACTTTGTAGACTGGGCCCGTAATCTGAGGATTATCCTCACTGCTGCCCAAAAGTCTTATGTCCTTGATGCACCGCTTGGTGCGCCACCCCCTCCAGCGACTATTGATGTTGTGAACGCCTGGCAGTCGCATGTTGATGACTACTCAATAGTTCACTGCGCCATGCTGTATGGCTTAGAAACGGGACTTGAAAGGCGTTTTGAACGTCATGGAGCATATGAGATGGTCCAGGATTTGAAGTTTATCTTTGAGAAGAATGCCAGGATCGAGAGGTATGAGACCTCCGATAAGTTCTATGCCTGCAAGATGGAGGAGAACGGGTCTGTTAGTGAGCACATACTCAGAATGTCTGGGTACTACAACCGTCTGGCTGAGTTGGGAGTTGAGCTCCCGCCAAAGGCTGTCACTGACAGAGTTCTTCAATCGGTACCACCTAGCTACAAGAGCTTTGTGTTGAACTATAACATGCAAGGGATGAACAAGTCAGTCTCTGAGCGGTTCACGATGCTGAAAGTCGCTGAATCAGACATCCAGAAGGAGCATCAAGTGTTGATGGTGAATAAAACCACTAGTTTCAAGAAAGGCAAGGGAAAGAAGGGAAACTTCAAGAAAGGCGGCAAAGCAGTTGCTCCTCCCGTGAAGAAACCCAAGGCTGGAATCAAGCCGGAGACTAAGTGCTTCTATTGCAAGGGAACTGGCCACTGGAAGCAGAACTGCCCCAAGTATCTGGCCGACAAGAAGGGGGCCAACGTCAACAAAGGTATACATGATATACATGTTATTGATGTGTACCTTACCAACTCTCGTTGTAGTGCCTGGGTATTTGATGCCGGTTCGGTTGCTCACATTTGCAACTCAAAGCAGGAACTACGGAATAGATGAAGGCTGGCGAAGGACGAAGTGACGATGCGCGTGGGAAATGGTTCCAAGGTTGATGTGATCGCCGTCGACACGCTCGCTCTTTGATTACCATCGGGATTAGTGATGAACCTGAATAATTGTTATTTAGTGCCTGCGTTGAGCATGAACATTATATTTGGATCTTGTTTAATGTGAGATGGTTACTCATTTAAATCAGAGAATAATGGTTATTCTATTTATATGGGTAATATCTTTTATGGTCATGCACCCATTTTGAGGGGTTTATTCGTATTGAATCTCGATAGTGATGATACACATGTTCATAACATTGATGCCAAAAGATGTAGAGTTGATAATGATAGTACCACTTTCTTGTGGCACTACCGCTTAGGTCATATTGGTGTAAAGTGCATGAAGAAACTCCATGCTGATGGACTTTTGGAGTCACTTGATTTCGAATCACTTGACACATGCGAACCATGCCTCATGGGCAAGATGACTAAGACCCCGTTTTTCGGAACAATGGAACGGGCAAGTGAGTTATTGGAAATCATACATACTGATGTGTGCGGTCCAATGAGCATTGACGCGCGTGGTGGATATCGTTACTTTCTCACCTTCACCGATGATTTGAGTAGATATGGGTATATTTACTTAATGAAGCACAAGTCTAAGATGTTTGAAAAGGTCAAGCAATTTCAGAGTGAAGTTGAGAATCATCGTAACAAGAAGATTAAATTCCTACGATCTGATCGAGGGGGAGAGTATCTAAGTTATGAGTTTGGCAATCACTTAAAACAATGTGGAATTGTTTCACAGTTGACACCACCTGGAACACCACAGCGTAATGGTGTGTCTGAACATCGTAATCGAACCCTATTAGATATGGTGTGTTCTATGATGTCTCTTGCCGATCTGCCACTATCATTTTGGGATTATGCGTTAGAGGCAGCTGCATTCACTTTAAATAGGGTACCATCTAAGTCCGTGGAGATGACACCGTATGAACTGTGGTTTGGCAAGAAACCTAAGTTGTCCTTTCTTAAGGTTTGGGGATGCGATGCTTATGTCAAAAGGCTTCAGCCGGAAAAGCTCGAACCCAAAGCGGACAAATGTGTCTTCATAGGATACCCAAAAGAGACGGTTGGGTATACCTTTTATCTCAGATCCGAGGGCAAAGTGTTTGTCGCTAAGAACGGGTCCTTTCTCGAGAAAGAGTTTCTCTCGAAAGAATTGAGTGGGAGGAAGATAGAACTTGATGAGGTTATTGAACCTTTACTTCAACCAAAGAGTAGTGCAGCTCAGAAAGATGTTTCTGTGGCAACTACGTCAGTTGAAGAGGAAGCTGATGATGATGATCATGAAGCTTTGGATCAAGTTACTATCGAACCTCGTAGGTCGAAAAGGGTACGTGCAGCTCCTGAGTGGTACGGTAACCCTGTCTTAGAGGTCATGTTGTTGGACAACGGTGAACCTACAAGCTACAGAGAAGCGATGGTGGGCCTGGATTCCGACAAATGGTTAGAGGCCATGAAGTCTGAGATGGGATGCATGTATGAAAACAAAGTATGAACTTTGGAAGTATTACCTGAAGGGCGAAAGGCCATTCAGAATAATCTTAAAGACGAAGACGGACGCGGACGGTAATGTCACCGTCTATAAAGCTCGACTTGTGGCAAAGGGGTTTTCACAAGTTCAAGGAGTTGACTACGATCAGACTTTCTCACCCGTAGCGATGCTTAAGTCCGTCAGAATCATGTTGGCAATAGTTGCGTTTTGGATTATGAAATCTGGCAGATGGATGTCAAAACAACGTTCCTTAATGGTTTCCTTAAGGAAGAGTTGTATATGATGCAACCGGAAGGTTTTGTCGATCCAGGGAATGTTGACAAAGTGTGCAAACTCCAGCGATCCATTTATGGACTGGTGCAAGCATCTTGGAGTTGGAATCTTCGCTTTGATGAGGTGATCAAAGCATTTGGGTTTATACAAGTGTTTGGAGAATCTTATATTTACAAGAAAGTGAGTGGGAGCTCTATAGCGTTTCTAATATTATATGTGGATGACATATTGCTGATTGGAAACAATATAGAACTTTTGGAAAATGTGAAGGAATATTTGAACAAGAGTTTTTCAATGAAGGACCTAGGAGAAGCTGCTTTCATATTAGGCATCAAGATCTATAGAGATAGATCGAGATGCTTGAAACGTCCATTTTGCATCATGATTTCCTACTGTCATTTACAATGTTTTTATGCATAATAAAGCTTTATGGAGTAATTCTAATGCCTTTTCTCTCATAATATGCAAGGTTTACACAAAGAGGGAGAATGCCGACAGCTGGAATTCTGGACCTGAAAAAGCTACGTCAGAGTTACCTATTCTGCACAACTTCAAAAAAAGCTGAAACTTCACAGAGAATTATTTTGGAATATATGAAAAATATTGGAGCAAATAACTACTGAAGGGGGACCACCTGGTGAGCACAATACACCAAGGCGCGCCAGGCCCCCCAGGCGCGCCATGGTGGGTTATGCTCAGCCCAGCCCACCTCCGGTGCCCATCTTCTGGTATATAAGTCATTTTGACCTAGAAAAAATAAGGAGAGGACTTTCAGGATGGAACGCCGCCGTCTCGAGGCGGAACTTGGGCAGGGGCACTTTTGCCCTATGGCGGAGCGATTCCGCCGAGGGAACTTCCCTCCCGGAGGGGGAAATCGAAGCCATCGTCATCACCAACAACCCTCTCATCTTTGGGAGGGCAATCTCCATCAACATCTTCAACAGCACCATCTCCTCTCAAAACCTAGTTCATCTCTTGTGTTCAATCTTTGTACCAAAACCTTAGATTGGTACTTGTGGGTGACTAGTAGTGTTGATTACATCCTGTAGTTAATTACTATATGGTTTATTTGGTGGAAGATTATATGTTCAAATCCGTTATGTTATTTAGTACACCTCTGATCTTGAGCATGATTATCATTTGTGAGTAATTACTTTTGTTCTTGAGGTCACGGGAGAAGTCATGTTGCAAGTAATCATGTGAACTTGATATGTGTTTGATATTTTGATGATATGTTTGTTGTGATTCCCTTAGTGGTGTCATGTGAACGTCGACTACATGGCACTTCACCATATTTGGGCCTAAGGGAACGTATTGTGGAGTAGTTATTAGATGATGGGTTGCTAGAGTGACAGAAGCTTAAACCCTAGTTTATGCGCTACTTCGTGAGGGGTCGATTTGGATCCAAATGTTTAATGCTATGGTTAGATTTTATCTTAATACTTTTCTCGTAGTTGCGGATGCTTGCGAGGGGGTTAATCATAAGTGGGAGGTTTGTTCAAGTAAGAACAACATCCAAGCATCGATCCACCCACATATCAAATTATCAAAGTAGCGAACGCAAATCAAACCAACATGATGAAAGTGACTAGATGAGATTCCCGTGTACCCTCAAGAACACTTTGCTTATTATAAGAGGCCGTTTTGGACTGTCATTTGCCACAAAAGGATTGCGCTACCTTGCTGCACTTTACTTACCATTACTGTTACTTGTCCGTTACAAATTATCTTGCTATCGAATTACCTGTTACCGACTATTTCAGTGCTTGCAGAAAAATACCTTGCTGAAAACTACTTGTTATTTCCATCTGCTCCTAGTTGGGTTCGACACTCTTACTTATCAAAAGGACTACGATTGATCTCCTATACTTGTGGGTCATCAAGACTCTTTTCTGGTTCCGTTGCTGGGGAGTGAAGCGCTCTTGATAAGTGGAAATTGGTAAGAAAAAATTATTACTACGTGCTGAAATTTATTGTCACTTGTTACTATGGAAAACCATCCTTTGAGGGGTTTGTTCGGGGTATCTTCACCTCGATCGGAAGCACAATTAGTTGCCCCTCAACCTACTGCACCTACTGAAAATATTGGTTATGAAATTTCTTCGGGTATGATAGAACAACTGCTAGCTAATCCTTATGCAGGAGACGGAACCGAACATCCTGATATACACTTGATATATGTGGATGAAATTTGTGGATTATTTAAGTTTGCAGGTTTATCCGGAGATGAAGCTAAGAAGAAGGTTTTCCCTTTATCTTTGAAGGGAAAAGCATTGACATGGTATAGGCTATGCGATGATGTTGAATCTTGGAATTGGAATCGAATGAAATTGGAATTTCACCAAAAAAATTATCCTATGCATCTAGTTCATCGTGATCGGAATTATATATGTAATTTTTGGCCTCGTGAAGGAGAAAGTATCGCTCTAGCTTGGGGGAGGCTTAAGTCAATGTTATATTCATGCCCCAATCATGAGCTCTCTAGAGAAATTATCAATCAGAATTTTTATGCTCAGCTTTCTCATGATGATCAATCCATGCTCGATACTTCTTGTAGTAGTTCTTTTATGAAGAAGACTATTGAATTCAGGTGGGATCTTTTAGAAAGAATTAAACACAACTCTGAAGATTGGGAACTCGACGAAGATAAAGAGTCAGGTATTAAGCTTGAGTTTGATTGTGTTAAATCTTTTATGAATACCGATGCTTTTGACAAGTTTAGCACTAAATATGGACTTGACTCTGAGATAGTAGCCTCTTTCCGTGAATCATTTGCTACTCATGTTGATCTCCCTAAGGAGAAGTGGTTCAAATATCATCCCACTATTAAAGAAGAAATTAAAAAACCGGTAATAGCTAAAGATGAAACTATTATTTACAATGTTGATCCAGTTGTGCCTACTGCCTATATTGAAAAACCACCTTTCCCTGTTAGGATAAAGGAACATGCTAAGGTATCAACTGTGGTTCGCAAAAGTAATATTAAAGCACCTAAACCTCCTGAACAAATTAAAGTAGAACCTAGTGTTGCTATGGTTAAATATCTCTTGGTAGAAAATATTGATGGGCATGTTATTTACTTCTGTGATGAAACTGCTAGAATTGCCAAACCCGATGAAAAAGATAAACATAGACCTGTTGTTGGCATGCTTGTTGTCTCAGTTAAAATAGGAGATCACTGTTATCATGGTTTATGTGACTTAGGTGCTAGTGTGAGTGCTATTCCTTTTACCTTATACCAAGAAATTAAGAATGATATAGCACCCGCTGAAATAGAAGATATAGATGTTACTAATAAACTTGCTAATAGAGACACCAGCACACCACTTGGGATTGTTAGAGATGTTGAAGCCTTGTGTGGGAAAATAAAATATCCTACTGATTTTCTACTTCTTGGTTCCCCACAAGATGACTTTTGTCCCATTATGTTTGGTGGAACTTTCTTGAACACCGTTAGTGCTAAAATAGATTGTGAGAAACAAACTGTCGGTGTTAGCTTTGGTGATGTGTATCATGAATTTAATTTCTCCAAGTTTAGTAGACAACGCCGTAATAAAGAATTACCTAGTAAGGATAAAATAATTGGTCTCGCTTCTATTGCCATGCCTCCTACCGATCCACTAGAACAATATTTGCTAGACCATGAAAATGATATGCATTTACGTGAAAGAAATGAAATAGATAAAATATTCTTTGAACAACAACCTCTGCTTAAACACAATTTTCCTATTGAAACTCTAGGAGGTCCTCCTCCACCTAAAGGTGATCCTGTGTTTGAATTAAAGCAATTGCCTGACACTTTGAAATATGCTTATCTTGAGGAAAATAAGATATATCCTGTTATTATTAGTGCTAACCTTTCAGAACATGAAGAAGAAAGATTATTGAAAATTCTGAAGAAGCACCGTGCTGCTATTGGATATACTCTTGATGATCTTAAGGGCATTAGTCCCACTCTCTGTCAGCACAAAATTAATATGGAACCTGATGCCAAACCAGTTGTTGATCACCACTACGATTAAATCCTAAGATGACGCTGGTACAGCGAGGTGCTATACACATGTTTTTAACCCCTTTCCGTGATGGCGTTTTGAACCGTCGCCAAGTGAGTGACTGCGATTGGGGGGTCCTTCCCACATGACCCAGAAACCGTTGGAGATAGGCCCTCTGGTCACACACGCTCGGCAAAATGAGGTCGTGTGCGACGGGCGAGCGATCAAATACGGTTATACAGGCCCAATCGGTTCCGGTCGTAAGTACATCCCACACAGTCAGTCCCAAACAAACATTTCCGTTTGTTATGTACATTCCACATAGTCAATCCAAGGAATATGTTTCTGTTCTTATGTACATCCCACACAGTTAATCCAGGGAAAACATTTCTGTTCGTATGTACATCCCACACAGTCAATCCAGGGAAAACGTTTCCATTTGTACATACATCCCACACAGTTTTATGTATAGCCTCGTGTGTGATCGGTGTAACTATCACACACGCTCTGCCTCGGTTAACCGTTTGCTTTTATTCAACTATATCACACACGATTTGATGAAGAAAACTGTATGGCATTGGGCTATCCATCACAAGCGCTTTTACTGCTAGAACCGTTTGCAAAGCTCCATGACCCATTTAGCAGGTTTATTAGTTTACAATTAATAATTCTAGTATTACGCAAATTCACATTTCATAACGAACAGCTGTTTGCCAATTTCATATCAGGCACATAAATATATTTTAACATCACAGTACGATAGTTACCTGAAAATAGCACAGTACAACATATAGCTAGTTCACCTTCATAAGAACAATATTAGAACAATATATTCATTTCCCTAATCGAGATCATCCAGGCTCGTCTTATCCCCCTCTACTTTTAGTTCAGTAAGAACCTGTTTTGCACTGGCCAACTGGGAAAGTGCCTCCTCCTTCGCCAACACCATCTTAGCAAAGTCTAATTTAAAAAATCTGAGCTCATTCTCTATCTTCCTCTTTTTATCCCGCATCTTGAAATATTCTTCAGCGTTGACAACACTTTCTCTAAGCCTACCTTTGTTCTCTTCCTCATACATGCTCCAGAGCTTTGCTAGACACATCTTCAAAGACTGTGGCCACTCTTGATCAACCCACTCTAGGTAAGAACACTTCCATTCATCCTATTTAAAACTATATCAGTAACAATTGTAGGGGAAATGGGTTTCTAGCAACATAGAAAATCTCCAAATACATATTTTGAAAAACTAAAGAAACAGGTTAATTATGACATATCTTCTCAAAAAGTTCAATGTGCAAATGAATTAATTGATACTGAGACAACAACCAAATTTTGAAACATCAGAAGCTATAATTAACTACAACAATGCTACAAGTTCTTAGTCATGTACTATAAATAACAAATTGAACATTTTATGAGGAAGCTAAATATAACTGCAACAGCATAGCGACAGTGTTTGGATGATAGCAAATTGATACTAACAGGTGTGTACATGCACAAATTTAGTAACATAGAACTAATAGCACTAAGGTCATCCACTATGTATGCCAAAACCGGTGTAAAGACAACTGTTGCTACATTTGGCACCTGTTCACTACTAGAAAAAAGGGCTATAGCTAATATAGACATTAGTGGCGCACTATGTATGTGGTGCGCCACTGCCAAATAGCAGTGGCGCACCACACATGGGTGCGCCACTAATGTTTATATTACTAATGGCGCACCTTGTGTGTGGTGCGCCACCGCTAAGTTTCTCCTGGGCACACCCCCTCCCCAGACTTACCAGTGGCGCACCGTGGTTTGGTGCGCCATTACTAGTTTTAACTAGTAATGGCGCACCACACCCACGGTGCGCCACTACTAACAATTTTTTTTTCAATTTTTTTTTCAAAACTAGTAATGGCGCACCACACACCAGGTGCGCCATTAGTAACCCTGGTTACCAATGGCGCATTCTTAGGAGGTGCGCCATTGGTAACCTGAGAGCAGCTAGATATTTTTGACAGCCACCTACCACACTCACTTTCCCCACTTCATTCTCTCCACCTCTACCAAGCTTGGTCTCGGCTGCCTCCTCCTCCTCATCTCATTTGCACCATAGATTCACCCAAATTAAGTGGTTAAATTTCCTTTTTTTGATAGGTAAGTAAGGGGAAAGCTTTCTTTATGTTCTAGATCTACTTTTTTCTCCCTCCAACAACGTACACACTTTTTATGGCCTAGATCTACGTATGTTTGTGGTGTTGCATATGTTTGTGTTTGCAGGTACCGGTATTTGAAATGCGATAGTTGCCAATATTTTGTCGGAATGTTGATTCATTTCCGTTTCGGCGAGAATTTGGCACTATGCATTCTTTTTGGTCCTATTTTTAGGCAAAGTCATGCCAAATTTTTTTTTTGGTTCTAAAATATCGTTTTGCTCTACCCCGCAGGCGACCATGGTCCGCACGATGACCGAAGGCATCGTGAATAGGTTTTTGAGCTCCGCGAAGGCCGAGATGCTTCAAAAGAACGAGACGGAGATAAGATGTCCGTGTCGAAGATGCAAGCTGAAGAGCCTTATGGACCCGGATTCCAGACAGGTGCGGGACCACCTGCTCTTGCGTGGTTTCATGGATGGCTATCGGTGGCAAGGTGATGAAGATGATTATGAAGTCGTCCATGGGGGCCGGGCAAGAAATAAGGAAGGGCAGCAAGACAATAGCGGCGAGGGCGGGCGAGAAGACGAAGAATCTCCAGGACATTATCACGAAGTAGATGCAGGACACAGTCATCATGTAGAAGATGCCGGACATGATGATGAGGAAGATCAAGACGAAGGGCATGATCATGAAGATGAAGATGCCGGAGCAGACGACGATGGACCATCGATGGGCTGGGTGCAGGACCCTCATATTCAAGAGCTGCTTCTCAAGCAGACGGGTAACGCAAGAGCTGCCGCCCGAGAGAAAGCCAAGCTGGATCAACTGGAGATAGACGCGGTTACTCCATTGTATGAAGGATGCAGGCCCGAGGATACCTGCCTGAAAGTAACGCTCATGGCTCTGGAGATGAAGGTAAAACACAAAATGACCGACGCATGCTTCGACGAGAACATGTCATTCTGGCACAAACGTCTTCCCAAGGGGAACAAGTGCCCGACCAGTTTCGAGGAGGCGAAGAAAATCATGTGTCCTCTGGATTTACCGCACGTGAAATACCATGTGTGCATGAACGATTGCATCATTTATCGGGACAAGCACGCAGAGTCTACCATATGTCCGGTGTGCGACGTCACTCGATACAAGAAGAGGAAGAAAGCTCCTCGAAAAGTGGTGTGGTACTTTCCGATCACTCCTCGTCTGCAGCGGTATTTCGCGGACCCTAAGCTAGCAAAGCTCCTGTGTTGGCACGCGGATAGGGAGGAGAAGAAGCGAGAAGATGACGGAAATGATCCGGAGATAAATAAAAAAGACAAGATGCTGAGTCACCCTAAGGATGCGAGCCAGTGCCAAGCGTTGAACTTTGAACACCCAGAATTTGGGGACGATCCAAGGAACATCATGCTGGGCACGAGCACCGATGGAGTCAATCCGTTTGGCAGCCAGAGAAGCACACATAGCACCTGGCCTGTGTTTGTGTGGATGTACAACCTTCCCCCTGGATGTGCATGAAGAGGAAGTACATTCACATGAGTATGCTAATTGAAGGGCTGAAACAACCAGGGAACGACACCAATCTGTATCTGGGCTACTGAAAGAGGAGGTAGACACGCTGTGGAAAACGCCAGCCAATACGTGGGACGCCGCAGCGAAAGAATATTTCCCTATGAGAGCCGCACTGCTCACGACGGTGCACGACTATCTCGGTTACGGATATGTCGCGGGGCAGGTGGTTCACGGATTTTGTGCATGCGTCAGGTGCATGGATGACACAACGTATCGCCAGTTAGATAGAGATCCTGGGTCTTCGAAAACCATGTTCATGGGACATCGAAGGTGGCTTCACGACGATGACGCATGGAGAAAACGCAAGGATCTGTTCGATGGTGAAACCGAACCCCGAAGACGCCCGCGTACGAGGAGCGGCGAGGAAATAGACGAGCTGTTGAAAAATTGGAAAGAGTGCCCACCGCCGGGAAAGAAGCGAAAGGTGCCAGAGCCGCTACTGAAGGTATGGAAAACGAGGTCTGTTTTCTGGGACTTGCCGTACTGGAAGATCCTCCGTGTGCCTCACAGCCTTGATGTCATGCATATCACGAAGAATGTGTGCGAGAGTCTGCTTGGTACCCTGCTCAACATGCCAGAGAGGACCAAAGATGGGCCGAAAGCAAGGGAAGACTTGCAATCAATGGGCATCAGGGAGGAGCTGCACGCAAAACGCCCTAATGATGATGATGAGGCGAAGGACACGGAAAGTCGTCGCAAAGGCAAAAAGGCCAAGAATATCGAATATGACTGCCCTCCCGCGTGCTTCACTCTAAGTCAGGAGGAGATCGAGCAGTTTTTCACCTGCCTCGTAGGAGTAAAACTTCCTTATGGTTACGTGGGGAAGATAAGCAGATACCTAGACTCAGCGAAGCAGAAGTTCAGTGGGATGAAGTCTCACGACTGTCACGTGCTGATGACGCAGATACTTCCAGTTGCAATCCGTGGGATCATGGACGCGCACGTCCGTGAAACGCTATTTGGCCTATGCAACTTTTTCGACGTCATCTCTCGGAAGTCGGTTGGCGTGAGGCAACTCAGAAGGCTACAGGAAGAGATCGTGGTGATACTATGCGAGCTTGAGATCTACTTCCCGCCCGCATTCTTCGACGTTATGGTGCATCTGCTGGTCCATATCGTGGAGGATATCATCCAACTCGGGCCGACGTTCCTGCACAGCATGATGCCGTTCGAAAGGATGAATGGTGTCATCAAAGGATACGTTTGCAACAGGGCACGTCCAGATGGAAGCATAGCCAAGGGCTTTCTGACCGAAGAGTGCATCTCCTATTGCACGAATTATCTAGGCATCGAGAACCCCGTTGGCCTGCCCGTCAACAGGCACCTCGGCAGGCTCGCTGGATGGGGTCACCGCGAGGGTCGCCGCGAAATGCATGTCGACTTCAAGGGTCGACTCGCCGACTTTGAAAGAGCAAACCTAGTCGCGCTACAACACATAGACGTGTTCGATCCTTGGGTGGTAGAGCACAAAACCTTTATTGAGAAGACGTACAATGACCGAGGCCAACAGAGGACGGAAGGAGATATAATCAAAGAGCACAACTCATGTTTCACGCGTTGGTTGAAGGAGAAGCTTCTGTCGTACCCTTTACATGAGGATTCTTCCGCGGAAGAAAAACTCATATTCGCCTTGTCACAGGGCGCCGAGCACAACCTAATGACCTATGAGGCGTACGATATCAACGGCTACACATTCTACACCGAGGAAAAGGACATGAAGAGCGATTATCAGAACTCCGGGGTAACGATGGAATCCTACACCGGTAACGACAAGGACAGATACTACGGAAGGATCGAGGAGATCTGGGAGCTGAGCTACGCTGGAGAGAAGGTCCCGATGTTCTGTGTCAGATGGGCCAAGAGCGTCCTAAAAGAAGACCGGTATTTCACCACCATGGTTATACCCGAAGCCAAATCCAAGACCGCGGGCGCAAACGTCACCGCGAAAAATGAGCCATGGGTACTGGCTTCCCAAGTGGCCCAATGCTTCTTCATTACCGACCCGTCAAAGCCCAATCGTGTTGTCGTGAGGAGAGGCAAAAGGAACATCATCGGAATGGATGGAGTCGCCAATGAGCAAGACTTCGACAAGTACGGCGACCCGAAGATGGAAGATGACGACGACGATGCAGTACCATACACCACAAGAAGAAGCAGGACCACCCTACCTAAAGGACGTCCGTTCAAGAGAAGAACTCCATTTGTGAAAAAGAAGGGCAAGAAGATTGTGAAAAGATAGCTAAGATCGAATCACGACGTGTCGGCCGCGTGTGTGTGTCAGTGGCAAGCTCAATTATTACATGCAACTAAATTATTACATGTATCACTTGATTTCAACCATGTCATCTAATTCTAAATCTTTGCACAATGGTTTTATCACTCCATTTGCATTTTCCTTTTCTTTTATCTCAAATCTTAAATTATTACATGCAACTAAAAATCCAAAAAAATAAAAAAAAAGTTAGTAATGGCGCACCAGGAGAAGGTGCGCCATTGCTATCACGGTGTTTACGGCGCACCCCTAAAAGGTGCGCCATTGATATACCCCTTTTTATGGCGCACCCCTAAAAGGTGCGCCATTGCTAACCCTCCCCCAGTAAATCCAAGACCCAGCCGCCCCCTCACCCACATTTCCATTCTTCCTCTCCCTCCCCCGCGCCGCCACCCCCACACCCGCGACCTCGCTCCCGGTCTCCGCCGCCCCCACCCCCCCTACCTCGCCTTCTCTGCCCCCATCGAGCAGTAGGTCAGGCGGTGGCCCTTCCTTCCCTCCCCTCTCTCTCCCCCCGTTTCATCTTCACCGAGTCCAGCAGCTCGACGAGCATGCGGCGGCGGAACCCCAGCGGCGACGGCGGCCCAGGTAAGCTTCTACGCTCCCGCCACCCTCGCTCCTCCCCGCGCCTCCTCGTGCTCCTCTCCCGTGGCGCCTCCTCCCTCCCTCCCTCCCACCAGTGGCCCCCTCCCATGGTGCGCGCCCCCCTTCGTCCCCATCCCTCGGCCCATGGCGGCCCCTCCCGCCTCATTCCGTCCACCCGTGGCGCCGCCTCCTCTCCGCCGTGGCTCCTCTCACTGCTCTTCCTCTCTCCCCCCTCTGAACCCTAGAACGGCACGGTCAGCATGGCCCCTAATCCTAACTAAAGCATGTTTTTTCCTTTGTGGTCTGATGATTGGAACTCATGTATGCTCATTTGCGCTCTCTGCTTAATTAGATTGCTGCTGAAAGAAGTTTGTTCTTTCGATAGTGCAGCAGAAAGAAGTCGAGCTGCAGATACACCTAGCAGGCTGTTAGCAACGTGCTAAGTCAGACAGCAGTACTTGTTTGCAGCTTGTACGTGCTTCATCAGGTATACAATACAACCATATATAATTGTGTACCAGCTGCGTCAGGCCTCAGGCCTCTCTCATGGCATGTGACGATAGACACTGTGTCAACCATCAGGCCTCTCTCATGGCATGCCACGATGGCCACAGTGCCGCTGCTGAAATGTTGACAAATAGTTACCCCTTTCTCCTGAAATGTTGATTAATTTCCGTTTCGGTTGAGAATGGGGCACTCCTAGGTCAAGAAAATTAGCAAAGGTCATGCCCAATTTTCTTGACCTAGAAGGTGCCCGATTCTCAACCGAAGCAAATCAGCAAATCAGCAAGTGAGTTAAGTTAAATCAGCAAGTGAGTTAAGTTAACTGAATGGGGCATTTCTGTTTTGTCCAACTGCAGTTTCATTCATGGTGTGAAGTTTGTTGTTGTCAGCCTGAGTTAAACTTGGCATTGGTCTCATTCTAGTGAGTAGGGGTATGCATTAGGCATTGGTCTCGTTCTTAGACCGTCGCACTTGGCAGTGCACCTCGCTGCCCAGGCTTGTTGCGACACATTGCTGCCCAGGCTCACCGCGACACGATGCTTTAGGACTGCCCTTGAGGATGTTAAGACTGTTAGCTATGCATACATAGTGAAAGATCAGCTAGGTTATGCTGGCATAGATGAGAGGCACAAATGTCTCTTTCTGGGTGGCATCTGATACACTCAGGCAGCATCTGATACCCTTTACCCATCCACAGAATTGGCATAGTTCTACAAACCAGCATCTTAAGGTTGCTGGTAAGCACAAATCTTCAAGCCAAGATCATGTGCTGGCATCTGAAAAGGTCAGAATGGCCTCACAAGTTGGATTCATGTCGACGTCTGAATACAAACACAGTTTTTGCTTAGTTTAACTAGTACATGGCCCCTGGTTTCGACCTTGTTATTACCCAGCCGCTGCTGGCTCAGCAATGTGACGAACACCTAGGCGTCCTCACTTGCGTACGTGGCAAAATGCTTTCGCCGCCGTCTTAAAATTAATCATTCTAGCCTTTTTTCCTATTTAGAGCGAACATGGCCGACAACGATGAGGCCGGTGGTTTGGGCAAGTCATTCTGGGAGCTGTCCCAGGAGATGGAGGAAGAACCTCACCGCTATGAGGACACCACGGAAGACACCGATCCCGACTACACAACCCCTAGTGGCATCGGGGATGACACCACTAATGGTGCCGTTGGGGATGCCACCACTGATGATGGCAGCGCACGCACAGATGGCAGCCAACCGAAGAGGCAACGGAAGGACCGGCGCCCGAACGTGCTCGGCACCGTCAAGGAGGAATTTACTGAAGTGTCCTCCAGTGGGCATCCAACGGCGCCCAAAGAATTAGTCAGTGGGTACGCGGGACAACTCGGGTGCATTCTCCGGAGCACCGTCTCGTTCAACACCGAGAACCTAAGGCATCATGACCGAGAGAATTTGTGCAACCTCCTCTTCACGAAGCTGCATGAACGATACAAGTTCCCCGGTGACTTCGCAAACACACGCCTCTCAGGGAATAAAGTGAACAGTGCCGCCCTCACGAAGATGAGCACGGCCCTGGCTACTTGGAGAGCCGCGGTGATGTCGGGGCACGACACCTATGGGATCCCGAGAGATCCCTTTACGATTCGGCGGGGGGAGAGGTATACGCAATGAGCAGAACCAACAATCGACGCGGGAAGTTTTTACCTAGGTTCGGGCTGCTGATCAGCGTAAAACCCTACTCCTGCTTTGTGTTCTTATTAATGTTCTTGAGTCCAGCCTTCCGGAGCGCTCGCAATGAACAGTATGTTCAAAGAGCAGCTACGCATGCAGAATGGGCCAGAAGTTCTCCTCCCCTGTAGCAGTTGCCTTGGGCCTCCTTTTATATGCTCAAAGGGGTCACCACAGTGGCAAAATGTACATACATTGAGGTGTAAAGTAGCTATAGGGTATCATACCTAACCCCTGACGGATTAGGACAAACACATTTAATGCACCGTGAGGTGTCCGTTTAGGTGTCCTCACTTTCTTGGGGATGGAAAAAAGGGCCATCCCATCAGCACCGCTTAAGCTCTCCTCCACTGGTGTGTTGCCACGCATCCAGAGAAGGACCCAGATTGTCAGGTTTGTCGCTATGCTGGAGTAGTGGCAAAGCGACAAAAACCTTGCCGGGCGCCGAAGCTTGCCGGGCGCCGAAGCTTGCCGGGCACCAGACCTTGCCGGGCTCCGCAGGCCATCCCGACAAGGATCTTGCCGGGGAAGCTGTCCTTCGGATTCCAGCTCTGCTTATCTGTTGATCCCCAGATCTCTGACTTGATGATTTCTTTGGTGGCTTGAATCGACCTCGAACTGTTCCCGGCAAGCCTTGCCGCGAGGATGGCTACAATTGCCCGTGCACAAGTACGGGGTACTAGTGGCCCAATACTTAGTACACCGACAGGAGCCCCCGGGCCTAGGCCATACACGAGTGCGAGGCATTGTTGGGCTAGGCCCAAACAGTGCACGGGCACGCGTGGCAGGGATTAACTGCTCGTAAATATCTCATTTTACTGTGCCCCCCACTACACGCATCGAGCGCGCGATGTGGGAAGCGTGCCCCAAAGGCTGCAACTGCAACGCGCCAATAGAGGCGCATTCACATTGGGGAATAAAAGAGGCGGCCCCGCTCCTTCCCCATAAAAAGGAGAAGCCGCAGAGGCACAAGCCTATTTACCCCCCTCTTCTTCTCAATCTGGCCGTCGCCATCGCCTTCCTCTTCTCGAGCTCAGAGTGAAGCTTTTTCCTCTTCCGCACACCGCTTCCACGCCCGCTCCACCTCCGGCTTCCGCTCTCACAGCCGCCATGCCGCCCAAGGCCAGCAAAGGCAAGGGCAAGGAGGCGAAAGCCGACATCTCGGAGAGCGAACTGGCGAAGATGCGGAAGAGGCTTGTCGTCTTCCCCCCATCGCTCGATGCTGAAGCTCTGAAGGGGCGGTACCAGTGCATGTGGGCGAAAGAGACGCAAGCTCATCCCGCCACACGCGTAATCCCAGGTGCTTGTTCCAAAGGTGGATCGGACAGATACCCTTTCTTCACTGCATATTTCTATTGCGGGCTCTGTCCCCCCTTTTCCGACTTCTTCAACGATATCATGTACACATACGGCTTTCATCTTCTTGATTTCACGCCGAATGCGGTACTTTGCATGTCCATCTTTGCCCATCTCTGTGAAAACTTTGTCGGCGTGATCCCCAATTCTGCTCTTTTTCGCCATTACTTCTTCCCTCGCATCCAAAAAGGAGAGGCCCTCTCTGGTTCTATCGCCCGGATTCCAAGGGCTTGGAATAAGGAAATATACCCAGAAGGAGTTTACCGCGAAAAGTGGGACGAGTGGCGGCCTGAATGGTGCTGGATCCAGGAAGCAGATCCCCATCCGTTTTGTCTTCCCCGGCAACAGAAGGTGGTCCGCAGCAAGGATTGGAGCGATCTCGCTGCAGAGGACGAGAGGCTCACAATCTCCACCACCAGGATCCTCCATCTGAAGGCTGCCGGGCTGACGATGGAGATGATTGGCTTCGACTTTCTCCGCCGCCGCATCGCCCCTTTGCAGAACAGGGGAAGGCCAGCTTGGGAATACAGGAACACGGCAGATGTCATGAGATTGCGCCCCGGGCTGAATAACAATCTGACTGCTATGCAGCTTGGCGCTCTCCGTCAAAAACTATTCCAGCGCGAAGACAAGCACCGGCTGCCGGCAAGGATTGTCCCCTTGTGCAACAATTCTGCCTTGGGGTCAATCATCGCCTTCCTGCCGATGTTCAATGCCCACGGTCTTGACCCGACCTGGGCCGAGCCAACCGAAGAGGAAGCGCAGAAGTTTTTTGACACCTTGACGGAGAGGCCCGTTCGGCAAGAGTCAGATTTCATCCGAGCCACCACCGACCAGGAAGTAGCTTACATTGCTACTAGGGTGGAGGAGGCAAATCTTGCCGCGGAGGCCGGCAGCGTCGGCTTCACAGAGTGGGAAGCCAGCGACGCAGAGGTAGTAGTGGAGGTAAAACCTGCCAGGGAGGAGAGAGCTGCCAGGGAACAGAGCGGCACAGCCGCTGAGAGCTTGTCCGGCGAGGACACTGCCGAAGAAGAAAACCAAGAAGAGCTCCCAGCCCCGAAGAAGACAAAGCGTGTTCTTCGGAAGGCTGCGTCTGGCATCCCGACAAGCCAGCCTTCTTCGAGCGGCGAGGCTCCCGGCAAGAAAGTGGCCGGCAAGACTGGACCGCGGCAGGGGGCTCGTCAACAGCCTGCGTGGCGCGCGAGACCCACACCAGCGGCCACTGCTGGGGCGGCAGGGGGGTCTCGTACTACCGCACCGAAAGCTGCCCCGGCGCCTGCCAGAGCCAAGCGGCCCAGGACTCCTCCTCCGCCTCCCCACTCAGACATCGTAGCGGAGGTCGACTTCGACATCTCCGGCTTTAGTACGAAGCGAGAAGAAGAAGAGTGAGTACTTTGCCACAGCCTTTTATATTCCAATCTTGGATCGATCTTACTAAGTTGCTCGTATTGTCTCTGCAGTGACACAGAAACATTGTTGGAGAGGATGGCGAAGAGGCCAAAGACTTCTACGGGCGACGAGCCCCCGACAGGCTCCACGAGCGTGCCAGAAACAATCGTTGTCAGCCCAGAGCCCAACCCTCAATGCAGCCCCCAGCACAGCCCCCAGCGTAAGTTCACTGTTCTTTTTCCGCTGGCAGGTGCTAAGGCTTTCATTCTTGCCGCTGATATCTTTGGGCTCGCAGGAGAAGAACGGCAACAAGGAGAGATGTCAGAAGACATTCCCGTCGTGCCACCTCCATCGACCACGCCGCCCACAAGCACGTCCCCGGCAAGAGATCCTACCGATGAGCCCATCCTAATCGAGGAGGAGCCGGCAGGCGCGGACTCCGGCAACCCACCCCCGGCAACCAGAGTTGCCGGGAGGGGTGAAGCCACCTCCAACAGCCCGACGCAGGTAATCAGTTGCCTCAGAGTGCTTGTTACTTTTTGCCTTATCTCTCTGTCTTTTAGTCGCTTCAATCTTGAATCTCGATCTTATTCTGTTTTCCTCCTTCGTCCTTCAGAGTTCCCCGTAATGGAACGCATGGACGTCGACGTTGTCATCGAGGAGACCGCCAGGGAGGCTGCTGCCGAAGCAGACAGGATCCCTGCCAGCGAGGCCACCAAGGATGACACTGTCGAGGCTGGTGGTGCTCTTGACGGGGAGGCCACCAAGACTGCACAAGAGGAACCCGCCAAGGAACCTGCTGAAGGAGGTGACAGGGAGGCCGATGACCGTACTAACGGCATTCCTGCCGCAGGAGCGCCAGGCGCTGCATCGGCCACAGAGCCCCCTGCCACTGGTGAGGCGGTCACTGAAGACCAGCCGTCGACATCCGAAGGCCCCTCATCCAGCAAATACCTCAAGGTTGGCGAGAACCTGTTCGTCAACTTGCCGGGGACGGCAAGCACTGGGGCACCAGCCGAAGGAGAAGTTTTTGAAGAAATCATCACTGCTGTCGGGCTCGAGGTTGTTAACGATCCCAGCGCTAGCAGCGGCAATTCTGAAGAGGATCAACTCCTTCAAGCCATGGGCGAGAACTTCCGCAAGCTGCAGGCTCTCCACCGTGCCCGGAAAGACAAGGCGGATTCCAGAATGGCAACTGTCGAGGCAGCCAAAGCAGATTTTCAAAGGCGCGTCGCACAAATGCAGGTCTGGCACGCCGAAGCCCTCCAAGAGTTGGTTGCTGGCCGGGAACAAGTGAGCCAGCAGTGGACTGAGATCCTCTTGAAGCAATCCGATATGGAGAAGGCGCATGATGAAGCTACCCAAAGGATTGCCGCTGAAGATGCCCTCCTAACGGGGCGCCGCGTTGCTCTTGATGCTTATGAGGAAGATCTCACCGCACGTGAACAGGTGCTCGCCGCCAAGCTTCGCAGCAAAGACGAAGATATCGAGAATCTTGTCGCGCGGCGGACCCAGGAGCTTGAGCAAAAACATAAAGAGGCGCTCGAAGCTCTGACTGCATGTCACGCCGGCAAGCTCAAGGAGGCCGTCGATGCTGCCGAAGCTGCAGAGGCCGCCAAGAACGAGCTAAGCGACAAGGTGAAGAGGCTGGAAACAGATCTCGAAGAACACGGCAAGGAGCTCTCCACGCTCAAGGGTGACAGGGAAAAAACCCTCCACTCCTTGGCGGAGATGCAAGTTGCCCTGTCCAACAAAACCAAGCAGCTCTCCTCTGCGGCTGAAGACATTGCAGTTCTAGAACTGAAACTGACCATGTTGCAGAAGTCTCTCGAGGCCGGTAGGGCCCGTGAGAAGGCTCTACTCAAGGATCTCCAAGAAGAGAGGAACCTGCTCAAGAGCGCCGCCGCCGCCCAAACCGAATATGAGAAGGGGGTGGAGATCTGGACTGGACGTCTCATCGCCACCGCGGAGAAGCTTACCGCAGAACTGTCAACCATGGGCCTGTCGAACTTCAGGTATTCTTCCGAGGAAAGAATATCTCCAAGTGCCAGGTTGACGATGTTCTTTGAAAGCATCATCAACGCCTTGAGTGTGCTCCAGTCTAGCCGGGCGACCCAATTGGCCAACGAGACTCACCGGCTTTGCCGGACCATCCTCCGCAAAGTGCTCATCAAGGTGGTGCACAGCAATCCCAGTATCGACCTCTCCAACGCGCTCGGCCATCTACCAAGGGACGCAAATGTTGAGGCGCTTGAAGAGTGCATCGCGCCTATCCTTGAGAAGGTGGACTCCATACATAAAGGAATCTGACAAGGAAAATAGCAAGCATGAACCTAAACATAGGCAAGTTATATTACATTCATGAGTTGCCGCAATTCTAACTTGAGACTTAACTGTCTTTTACATGGAATGATGACGGCAAGAAAGGGGGAGCACTCAATCCCTGAGATGTCGGGGCATGACACCTATGGGATCCCGAGAGATCCCTTTACGATTCGGCGGGGGGAGAGGTATACGCAAAGAGCAGAACCAACGATCGACGCGGGAAGTTTTTACCCAGGTTCGGGCCGCTGATCAGCGTAAAACCCTACTCCTGCTTTGTGTTCTTATTAATGTTCTTGAGCCCAGCCTTCAGGAGCGCTCGCAATGAACAGTATGTTCAAAGAGCAGCTACGCATGCAGAATGGGCCAGAAGTTCTCCTCCCCTGTAGCAGTTGCCTTGGGCCTCCTTTTATATGCTCAAAGGGGTCACCACAGTGGCAAAATGTACATACATTGAGGTGTAAAGTAGCTACAGGGTATCATACCTAACCCCTGACGGATTAGGACAAACGCATTTAATGCACCGTGAGGTGTCCGTTTAGGTGTCCTCACTTTCTTGGGGATGGAAAAAAGGGCCATCCCATCAGCACCACTTAAGCTCTCCTCCACTGGTGCGTTGCCACGCATCCAGAGAAGGACCCAGATTGTCAGGTTTGTCGCTATGCTAGAGTAGTGGCAAAGCGACAAAAACCTTGCCGGGCGCCGAAGCTTGCCGGGCACCAGACCTTGCCAGGCTCCGCAGGCCATCCCGGCAAGGATCTTGCCGGGGAAGCTGTCCTTCGGATTCCAGCTCTGCTTATCTGTTGATCCCCAGATCTCTGACTTGATGATTTCTTTGGTGGCTTGAATCAACCTCGAACTGTTCCCGGCAAGCCTTGCCGCGAGGATGGCTACAACTGCCTGTGCACAAGTACGGGGTACTAGTGGCCCAATACTTAGTGCACCGACAGGTGAAGAGAAGGATTCTAAGTGGTGATAGTTATGAGAAGATCAAGGAGACAAATCCTTCGATCAGCGAAGCTGACTACCTGGAGTTCAAGATCAAGTGCGAGAGCAACGCATCCGCGGAATCAAGTCAGTGGGGGAAAGATATGCGGGACTTGAACTTAGGGGTCCACAAACTCGGTCCCGGCGGTTACAGAGTAGCGGAACCTATATGGGACAAGGAGGACGCGGAGCGTGCGGAGCAAGGCCTACCGCCCCTCTTCGATAAATACCATGAAAAGCAGACCAGGAACTATGTCAGGGCCCGGTACAAGGTGGACCAGGTAGCAAAGGAGCTTGCCACAGATCCGAAGGTGAAGGCGCTTGAGCTTGTTCTGGTAAGGAATACACCCCCGCATAATTAGCTCCATATGGTTGCATTCTAATTAATGAAGCCAAATTTCTAAATGGTTCACGTTCCTTCCACAGGAAACTGAAAGCAGTAGCGCGGGGTCTCAGAGCTCCCCGTCTGCCCCTTGGGACACCACTTTAAATAGGGCATTGAACGTAATGAAACACAAGGATAAGTCCAGTAAGCCATCGTCAGCTGGTCGTGTGGCCGGCAAAGGCTTGTCCATGAAATGGTCGGAATACTATAAGGCTGGGCGAAAGGAGAGAAAGACTAGCTCGGAAAGCCAGGAGCGCGAGGTTAAAGAACTCAAGGCACAAGTGGCGCGGATTCCGGAGATAGTCCAAGAGCAAGTGCGAGACCAACTGGGAGCGACGATCACCGCCATTATGCCTACCTTGCTTGAGGGGCTGCAGGCGTGGATTGTGGGCAGCCAACAGGGGCCGCCCCCGATTCCCAGCTTCACGGGTAGCAACTCGCACAACGCGCCGGCATTGGTGTCTCCGGCGTCGGCGCCGGCATTGGAGCTTAATGCACCCGGGTGTGGGAAGAATACGCCGGCCGGCACCTCGGCAGCAAGCGGCCCCTCCGTCACTTGCACGCCCGCCGTTGGCGGTGCCTCGACATTAGCCGAGCTCGACGCCATCACGGTAACTAAGCCTCGGCCGATGACTTCATCTCCTTGCCTTTGACTGGGCATCCCTGACGCCCTACATGTTTTCGCAGGGCACCACCGACGTTCCATGCACTCTCCTGCACTTTGTGGACGGCGAGTTGATCGATGTCGCCAAGGCCAAAATCATTCAACCGGGCAATCGCGTGTTCCACGGTAATCCGATGCCACCCACCGTGTATAGGGTTCAACTGGTTCGGGTGCTGCGGGGCTGCGATGACTTGTTACCTCTGTTTCGACCCCCTGGGGCTGACGAAGATGATGTGATGACCCTCAGCGCCTGCTTAAGCTGGTCCATGCTTTGGCCGAAGAGCCAGATTCGTTTGGGGGCGGGGGACACCACCCCACAGACAGTACCGCCAGTGGTGCCGGCTCCAAGCCATGGCAAGACCGCCGCAATGCTACCACCGTCAGCTGATCCGGACATGCATATGGCATAGGATCCAGACGATGACAACGGTACATTTTCCAACATCGATAAGTACTTCAACGAACATGGGTACGGTGACGAATTCTTGGGGCCTCCTTCTCAAGAACCCAACCCTGCAAAAGACGATCGCGATCTAGCTGGTACCGCGGAGAAACCCAATTGCAACAGGCGTCATCTGGCGTTCAGTTCTCAGGAGACGCCTCCAGCTGCCGCCTTCACCGAGACTCAAATAGCCGAGGTGCAAAATATTATCAGCCCCAACACACTCAAGAAGGTGGTCTCGGAGCAGAACTCGATCCCATTACAGCAGAAGAAGCAGAAGGGACGGAAAAGAAAAAATAACAAGGGTGCGAGCCAGCCGGCACCTAGTACGATCCATGCTCAGGACGGGCCACCAATACCTAAGGATATCTCGAGGAGGGTGCATGTGGTGGGTAGGCCGATGCTACCGACTAATCTGCTGAATGCTGCAACCGGTGCTATGCGGAGTCTGCATGACAGTGTTCTTTCTATGGAGAAGCGGCGTCTCTCCGAGAATGATGTGGCATACCCGGTTTTCGTGGCCAAGGTGCCAGAGGGCAAGGGCTTTGTCGATAGCACCATCGGGCGTATGATCGTCCTGCGGTTTGATGACATCTTCTCTATGTTTAACCTTCATCCGCTGCACTACACCTTCATTCGGCTATTTTCGCTCAGTATGGATATGCGGATCATTAGAGACAAGACCCCAGACATCGTGATAGTCGACCCCTTCTACATGCGTGCCAAGATCTTGGGCAGCGCTGGGGACCGGCAAGTCGCGAGTTCATACCTCGAAGGCGTCATTCTGGCGAACCCAGATAAGGATAACTTCCTCGTGCCTTACTTTTCCGAGTAAGTCATCCTCTCACCGCCCCGTAACATATGATTTCTTAGATGTCGATCGTTCTTTTTTTTTTCTAACATTCCGTGTTTTGTGCAGTGACACACATTGCACACTCATCCTCTTAAGCCCGAAATATTCCATGGCCACGTATTTCGACTCGGACCGTCAGTCGAAGAAAGACTACACAAATATGAAGAAAGTTCTTGATGATGCTCTCCCCGGCTACGCCAAATCTGGAGGCACCTTCAGGAGGCCAATTTGTAGGTATGGCAAGCACGTGTTCACCCACGTAACGACGTTCCCCTGCGTCAAGCAGCCGCCTGGCAGTCAGAAGGATGCCTACTACGCCCTCCATCACATGCGGGCGATCGTACGGGACCATAATCACCTTATGCTACCAAATAATCTCAAAGATTGGGCCGCACGCTTGTCGGCAATCCAGGACGAGGACATCAGACAAGAATTCTTTCGCATCCAGTCAGAGTTTGCGGAAATCATCTATCAAGATGTCCTTCGTACCTCGGGGCAGTTCTACCTCAAATATCAACCGTCCAACAGTGAAATAGAGACAACGCTACAAATGCAGGCTGACAACGACCGCACATTCATGACCATCACGAAAGACAACGGCTTCATCCATGCTTCGGTCCCTTAGTCGAGTCGAAAGTATTGATGCTATGTAGTTCTGAAATATCGATTAGCTCATGTTGTAATTAAACTTTAATGAACTTGTATGTCTCTTTAGTTTGGACAGTCGTTCAACTTATATGTAATCGATGCTATTTATTAGTAGGACCATGAATCGTGCTATTAATGTGTTGCTTTTCTCTTCCGATCCTTTTGTTGCATACTTATATATTGCTTATATATTATCTGTGAATTGCTACTAACGTTTTGTTTGTCTAGTGCATAGAGATGCCGTCGTATGTCGTGTACAAGGGTAAGGTTCCCGGAGTCTACGACGACTGGGAGGAGTGTCGAAGACAGGTTCACCGTTTTAGCGGTAACAGTTACAAAGGGTACACCACTAGGGCGGAGGCGGAAGCTAGATACGTGCGCTATCTAGCGGGAGAGAGGAGGGAGCGGAGGAGGAACCGGATGAAGACCAGTTTCATCGCGATGATGCTCATCGTGACCGCAGCTCTCTCCTATGTGATGGTAGTTTAGATGATCGATATCGACTTTGTAATGTGACGACAAACTCGGCTAATATGATGAACTTGGCTAATGTCTCGAGACCTAAACTTGGCTAATGTTTGAACTTTGTTCGCTATTTCAAATTTGGAGACTAATATGATGAATTCTATTGTGTGATGTTTATATTCTGTGCTGTAACGTATTTTGTAACGTGTGCAAATACCAGAAAAGCAAAAAATAATAATTCCTAATATTCATAGTAGTGGCGCACCATATTGAGAATTAGTGGCGCACCAAGATAAATACCAGTGGCGCATTATCGGGCATAGTAATGGCGCACTTGGGGCATAGGTGAAGGCAAATATGGCCCCCAGTTGTGGCGCACCATATTGAGCATTAGTGGTGCACCAAGGCTAAATACCAGTGGCGCATTATGGGGCATAGTAATGGCGCACTTGGGGGCATACGTGAAGGTAAATATGGCCCCCTAGGAGGCATAGTAATGGCGCACTATGTGGTGCGCCACTATTATCTGGGATACTAATGGCGCACCAGAGGTGCGCCATTACTATTTGTTACTAGTGGCGTGTTAATAGTGGCGCACCTATAGTGCGCCATTAATAGCAAAAACTGGTGCGCCACTAACAGCCTTTTTTCTAGTAGTGTTGTTGGGAAACGTTGCATGGAAAACAAAAAAAATTCTACGCACATGCAAGATCTATCCATGGAGATGTATAGCAATGAGAGGGGAGAGTGTGTCTATGTACCCTTGTAGACCGTAAGAGGAAGTGTTTGATAACGAGGGTTGATGTAGTCGAACTTCTTCGCGCTCTAACCAATCAAGTACCGAACGTACGACACCTCCGCGTTCTGCACACGTTCAGTTCGGTGACGTCCTCTGCCTTCTTGATCCAGCAAGACGGCGAGGTAGCGGATGAGTTCCGGCAACACGATGGCGTGGTGACGGTGATGGTGAAGCTATCTCCGCTGGGCTTCGCGTAAGCACTACGAAAATATTACCAGGGGTGTAAACGGTGGTGGGGGGCGCCGCACATGGCTAAGACAATGTTCTGGTGTGCTAGGCCCCCCTCCCACATATATATATAGGTGGGGGGGAGGAGGAAGCACCCAGGAGGGCGCCCCAAGTAGGCCAAATCCTACTTGGGGTCTTCCCCCAAGTGGCGCCCCCTTCCTTATTTGGAGTGCGGTAGGAAGGAAGGAGGAGGTGGCGCCCTCCCCCCTTTTCCTCTCTCTCCTGAGGAGGGAAAGGCAGGAGGGGCCACCCCTCCCCTTTCCTTCCCCTAGGGCCGGCCAGCCAAGGGAAAGGGCGCACCAGCCCCCTTGTGGGAGGGTTTGTCCCCCCCTTTGGCCCATAAGGCCCATACACTTGCCGGGGTGCCCGGAACCCCTTCCGGTGACCCGATGAGTACCCGGTGCACTCTGAAACTATTTCAGTGTCCGAATACCATCATCCTATATATCAATCTTTACCTCTCGACCATTTTGAGACTCCTCGTCATGTCCGTGATCTCATCCAGGACTCCGAACAACATTCGGTCACAAAACATATAACTCATATAACACTATATCGTCAACGAACGTGAAGCGTGCGGACCCTACGGGTTCGAGAACTATGTAGACATGACCGAGAAACCTCTCCGATCAATAACCAATAGCTGAACCTTGATGCCCATATTGGCTCCTACATATTTTACGAAGATCTTTATCGGTCGAACCGTTATGACAACATACGTAATTCCCTTTGTCCATCGGTATGTTACTTGCCCGAGATTCGATCGTCGGTATCTTCATACCTAGTTCAATCTCATTACCGACAAGTCTCTTTACTCGTTCCGTAATAATTTATCCTGTAACTAATTCATTAGTCACTTTGCTTGCAAGGCTTCTTATGATGTGTATTACCGAGAGGGCCCAGAGATACCTATGCGATACTCGGAGTGACAAATCCTAATCTCGATCTATGTCAACTCAACAAACACCTTCGGAGATACCTGTAGAGCATCTTTATGATCACCCAGTTACGTTGTGATGTTTGATAGCACACAAGGTATTCCTTCGGTATCTGGGAGTTGCATAATCTCATAGTCGAAGGAATATGTATTTTGACATGAAGAAAGCAATAGCAATAAACTGAACGATCATTATGCTAACACATGTCTATGGTTAGGAAACCTTAACCATCTTTGATCAACGAGCTAGTCTAGTAGAGGCTTATTAGGGACATGGTATTTGTTCATGTACTCACACATGTATTTAAGTTTCCGATCAATACAATTCTAGCATGAATAATAAACCTTTATCGTGAATAAGGAAAATATAAAATAACAAGTTTATTATTGCCTCTAGGGCATATTTCCTTCAGTCTCCCCCTTGCACTAGAGTCAATAATCTAGTTCACATCGCCATGTGATTAACACCCATAGTTCACATCGCCATGTGACCAACACCCAAAGAGTTTACTAGAGTCAATAATCTAGTTCACATCACCATGTGATTAACACCCAAAGTGTACTAAGATGTGATCATGTTTTCTTGTGAGAGAAGTTAATCAACGGGTCTGTCACATTCAGATCTGTATGTATTTTGCAAATTTCTATGTCTACAAAGCTCTGCATGGAGCTACTCTAGCTAATTGCTCCCACTTTCAATACGTATCCAGATTGAGACTCAGAGTCATCTGGATCGGTGTCAAAGCTTGCATCGATGTAACCCTTTACGATGAACTCTTTATCACCACCATAACCGAGAAATATTTCCTTAGTCCTCTTAGGTAACTAAGGATAATTTTGACCGCTGTCCAGTGATCTACACCTGGATCACTATTGTACCCCCTTGCCAAACTCATGGCAAGGCACACAAAAGGTCTGGTACACAACATGGCATACTTTATAGAACCTATGACTGAGGTATAGGGAATGACTTTCATTCTCTCTATATCTTCTGCCGTGGTCGGGCTTTGAGTCCTATTAGGTGTCTCGATCTATCCCTATAGATCTTGATGCCCAATATGTAAGTAGCTTCACCGAGGTTTTTCATTGAAAATTCTTATTCAAGTATCCTTTTATGCTATCCAGAAATTCTATATCATTTCCAATCAACAATATGTCATCCACATATAATATCAGAAATGCTACAGAGCTCCCACTCACTTTCTTGTAAATACAGGCTTCACCGTAAGTCTGTATAAAACTGTATGCTTTGATCACCTCATCAAAGTGTATATTCCAACTCTGAGATGCTTGCACCAGTCCATAGATGGATTGCTGGAGCTTGCACACTTTGTCAGCACCTTTAGGATCGACAAAACCTTGTGGTTGCATCATATACAACTCTTCTTTAAGAAATCCATTAAGGAATGCAGTTTTGACGTCCATTTGCCAGATTTCATAATCATAAAATGCGGCAATTGCTAACATGATTTGGACAGACTTAAGCATCACTACAGGTGAGAAAGTCTCATCGCAGTCAACTCCTTGAACTTGTCGAAAACCTTTCGCGACAAGTCGAGCTTTGTAGACAGTAACATTACCATCAGCGTCAGTCTTCTTCTTGAAGATCCATTTATTCTCAATGGCTTGCCGATCATCAGGCAAGTCCACCAAAGTCCACACTTTGTTCTCATACATGGATCCTATCTCAGATTTCATGGCCTCAAGCCATCTGTCGGAATCTGGGCTCATCATAGCTTCTTCATAGTTCATAGGTTCGCCTTGGTCTAGTAATTAATATGACTTCCAGGACAGGATTACCGTACCACTCTAGTGCAGATCGTGCTCTGGTCGACCTACGAGGTTCAGTAGTAACTTGATCTGAAGTTTCATGATCATTATTGTTTGCTTCCTCTCTAGTTGGTGTAGGCATCACGGGAACAGATTTATCTGATGTGCTACTTTCCAATTCAAGAGAAGGTACAATTACCTCATCAAGTTCTACTTTCCTCCCACTCACTTCTTTCGAGAGAAACTCCTCTAGAAAGGTTCCATTCTTGGCAACAAAGATCTTGCCTTCGGATCTATGGTAGAAGGTGTACTGAAAGTGCGTTATATCGACTAGAGGGGGGGGGGGGTTGATACGTATCCAATGTATCTATAATTTATGAAGTATTCATGCTCTTATATTATCATTCTTGGATGTTTTACAATCATTTTATAGCAACTTTATATCATTTTTTGGGACTAACCTATTGACTTAGTGCCCAGTGCCAGTTGCTATTTTTTGCTTGTTTTTTACATCGTAGGAAATCAATATCAAAAGGAGTCCAAACACCGCGAAACTTTTTGTGGATTTTTTATGGACCAGAAGACATCCAATGGGCTAGAGCAGCACCTGGGGGGTGCCCCGAGGGGGGCACAACCCACCAGGGCGTGCCTGGGCCCCCAGGCGCGCCCCGGTGGGTTGTGCCCACCTCGGTGGCCTCCCGCACCCCCTCTTCGCCCTATAAATTCTCAAATATTCCAAAAACCCTTGCGGTAGCCCTAGATCAGAAGTTCCGCTACTACAAGGCCTCTGTATCCATGAGATCCAATCTAGACCCTGTTCCGGCACCCTGCCGGAGGGGGAGATCATCACCGGTGGCCATCTTCATCATCCCGGTGGCCACCATGATGAGGAGGGAGTAGTCCACCCTCGGGGCTGAGGGTTTGTACCAGTAGCTATGTGTTTAATCTCTCTCTCTCTCTCTCGTGTTCTTGATGGCACGATTTTGATGTATCGGGAGCTTTGTTAATGTAGTTGGATCATATGGTTTTTCTCCCTCTCTATCTTGTTGTGATGAATTGAGTTTTCCCTTTGAGATTTCATTTTATCAGATTGAATACTTTTATGGATTTGAGAGCACTTGATATATGCCTTGCATATGAATACCCGTGGTGATAATGGGGTATTATATTGATTCACTTGATATATGTTTTGGCACTCAACTCACGGATTCCCAAGGTGACATTGGGGTAATCTATGCATAGGGGTAGATGCACGTTCTTGTCTTTATTTCTCCGATAGAAATCTTGGGGCACTCTTTGAGGTTCTTTGTGTTGGATTGAGCATTACGAATCTGAATTTGTTTTGGTGTTATTTTAGTACGAACTCTTGGATAGATCGATCGGAAAGAATAGCTTTGAGGTGGTTTCGTACCCTAGAAACAATTTATTCTTATGTTCTCCGCTAGATAGGAACTTTGGAGTGATTCTTCATCGCACGTTGAGGGATGGTTATATGATCCAATTATATTAGCATTGTTGAGAGATTGCGCTAGCGAAAGTACGGACCCTAGGCCTTGTTTTCAAGCATTGCAATACCGTTTGTGCTCACTTTTGTCACTTGCTACCTTGCTGTTTTTATTTATTCAGATTATAAAAATATATTTCTACCATCCATATTACACTTTTATCGCCATCTCTTCGCCGAACTAGTGCACCAATACAATTTTCCATTGTATTGGGTGTGTTGGGGACACAAGAGATTTCTTGTATTTGGTTGCAGGGTTGTTTGAGAGAGACCATCTTCATCCTACGCCTCCCACGGATTTATAAACCTTAGGTCATCCACTTGAGGGAAAATTGCTACTGTCCTACAAAACTCTGCGCTTGGAGTCCCAACACGAGTCTACAAGAATAAAGTTGCGTAGTAGACATCAAGCTCTTTTCTGGCGCCGTTGCCGGGGAGGTGAGTGCATGAAGGTATATCTTTAGATCTTGCAATTGGATCTTTTAGTTTCTTGTTTTATCACTAGTTTGGTTTATAAAAAGAAAACTACAAAAAAATGGAATTGAGGTTGCATCATATTATTCATCTCTATAATGTCTTTCGTGAAAATGATGGAAAGGAAAATTGTGCTCAATTGATAGAAGAATAATTCTATAAAATGTTTGACAAAAGATCTTTGAATGATGAGCATGATTGCAATGTTGCTAGTATGAATTCTTTGAATATCCATGATGCTAATGATATGAAAAGCTACAAGCTTGGCGATGCTATGTTTGATGAAGATGATATTTTTAGTCCCCCAAGTTTTGATGTGCAAATTTGTTATAATGGTAGCATGCCTCCTATTTATGATGATTATATTGATGAAAGTGGATTTGGAGATGTCATGACTTTATTTAATGATGAATCCACTATTTTGGAGGAGGTTGCAATTGATTATGACAACGAAGTTCCTATATATGATGATTATGGTGATGACATGTATGCTATATTGAATAATGATAACCATGAAACTTGTCATCATGATTTTAATTTTCAATCCCATGATATTTATTTTGTTGAGTTTGCTCCCACTACTATTCGTGAGAATAAATTTGCATATGTGGAGAGTAATAAAAATTATATGCTTGTGGATCATGAAAAGAATGCTTTATGTGATAGCTATATTGTTGAATTCATTCATGATGCTACTGAAAATTATTATGAGAGAGGAACATGTGCTTGTAGGTATTGCAATAATATCAAGTTTCCTCTCTATATGTTGAAAGTTTTGAAGTTTTGCTTGTTTTGCCTTCCTATGCTAGTTGATTCTTGTTCCCATAAGTTGTTTGCTCACAAAATCCCTATGCATAGGAAGTGGTTTAGACTTAAATGTGCTAGTCATATGCTTCATGATGCTCTCTTTGTGTTTCAATTCTTATCTTTTATGCGAGCATCATTAAAATCATCATGCCTAGCTAAAAGGCATTATAGAAAAGCGCTTGTTGGGAGACAACCCAACATTTACCCCTACTGTTTTTATGTGTTCACATGATTATTCTACTGTATTAATCATGTTTTATTGCTTTTGTTTCAATAAAGTGCCAAGTAGAGCCTTTGGGATAGTATGGATGATAGTTGACTTGAATCTGTGCAAAAACAGAATCTTTTGTGCTCAGTACAGGAATTTTGAAAATTCACTGGAACGTGATTTTGATCTGAATTTTTTACAGGCGATATACATACAAATTATCTACGTTTTCCTAATTTTTCAGAATTTTTGGAGTACAGAAGTATGGTTGGAGTATAGATTATTATAGACTGTTCTGTTTTTTGACAGAGTCTATTTTCAATGCATAGTTTGATTGTTTTCTAGTTTCTATGGCTTATATTGCTCAATATAAATTGTGGAAATGATATGATACAGTAGTAGTTGTGTGGAAACAATTATTAATCTTGTCTTTGACAGTACCAAAGTGAAATGGTTTGCTCTTTATCATACTAACCTATCTCACGAAGTTCTGTTAAGTTTTGTGTGATTGAAGTTTTTACGTTTTGGGTGAGATGTCGATATGAGGAGAATAAGGAGTGACAAGACCCTAAGCTTGGGGATGCCCAAGTCACCCCAAGGTAATATTCAAGGAAGATCGAAGCAACTAAGCTTGGGGATGCCCCGGAAGGCATCCCCTCTTTCGTCTCCAACATTATCGGTAACCCCACTTGGAGCTACATTTTTATACGTCACATGATATGTGTTTTGCTTGGAGCATCATTTTCTTGTTAGGATTTGATTTCTGTTATTCAGAATAATGTTTTTCATATTTATTTTCAATAAAAAAGTCAAGGATAGCCTTTACCATGCTTATTTTGCAAGTATATGAGTTGCTGTTTCAAAACAGAAAGTTTATCAATGTTGCAAAAATTCCCGAGAAAAGTAAGAATGTGATAAAATATTGAAAGTTTTTGCAAAGTAAGCTCTGATAAATTTTCTACAGTGTGGTAAATTTTCATAATTTTTGGAGTTAAAGAAGTATTGATACTCTTGCATTCTTTACAAACTGTACTGTTTTGGCAGATTGCTGATATGTTTGCATTGTTTGCATATGGTTGGTTGTTTAATGATTCTATTTGAGGATAGGAGTATTAAATATGCAGAGGAATTTAGTAAGCAATGTTGAATAATAATTTTTGTGATTTGCTACAGTAGAGAATGATAAGGTTTTTGCATTGGTTTATACTAACTTATCTCACGAGTTCTTGTTGAGTTTTGTGTGTATGAAGTTTTTAAGATTTAGGGAAACCATGATATAAAAGGAATTAAGGAGACGCAAAAGCTCAAGCTTGGGAATGCCCAAGGCATCCCAAGATAATATTTCAAGAAGTCTCAAGCATCTAAGCTTGGGGATGGCCCGGTAGGCATCCCACCTTTCTTCATCAACAATTATCAGTTAGTATCGGTTGAGCCTAAGTTTTTGCTTCTTCACTTGAGTTGTGCTATTCTTGGAATGTAATTTTGTTTTGTTTTACTTGCTGTTTTAATAAAATACTTAGATCTGAAAGTTTTTAAATAAGAGAGAGTCCTCAATTAGCTACCCCTTTACTTAACTACTCGCTTGATCTTCACTTATATCTTTTTGGAGTAGTTTGTCATTTACTCTCGTGCTTCACTTATATCCTATGAGTAAATTGTTGAATGAATTGAATATCATGAAGTTGAAATTATATGTTTATATCATGCCTAGTGGTAGCTTCACATTGGGTTTAGAAAGTAAAATCTTTTGAAGCTTGACAATCACAATATTGGTCATACAAGCAATTCATGAATGATTAGTAGAAGGAAGAGAACTTTCACATGCAAATATATTATCTTGGACATCTTCTATGATTGTGAATACCCAGTAATTATTTTCAAACTTGAGCAAATTAGTTGAAGTTGGACAAGGAAGACAACGTAATGAGTTATGGTTGGGTATATTTGCATAGAAATTATATTGTCATGGATCCTCCAACATGTTGTGTTTGCCTAGGATCTTTTGCTAGCCAAAAATTCGTACTAAGTAGAGATACTACTTGTGCATCCAAAAACCCTTGAACTCAGTTTCTTGCCATGAGTGTCCACCATACCTACCTATGGATTGAATAAGATCCTTCAAGTAAGTTGTCATCGGTGCATAAAGCAATAAAAATTGCTCCTAAATATGTTTGATCTTTTATTGTAAGGGAAAATTGAGCGTTGTACAAACTTGTGATGGCAAATTAATAAAAGCGACGGACTGCATAATAAAGGTTGCTATCATAAGGGGCAATATAACATGACGTTCCTTTGCACTAAGAGTTGGGGCATCCAAATAAAAAGTGCATGGCAACCTCTGCTTCCCTCTGCGAAGGGCCTATCTTTTACTTTTCAGTATTTGCTTTTATGCAAAGAGTCAATAGTATGAATTCTCATTTCAACCTCAATTATTCTCTAGTTGGCAAGCATCATGTGGTGGGGAAAGATCTAGGCACATGTCACCAGTCAAATATATTTGATCATGATTTATTATTGTTGAAAATTATCTCTATGATAACTGAGTTGGGAGGCGAAACATTAAGCCCCTATCTTTCTCTGTGTTCGATGGATGCCATTTATTCTAAGAATATGCTTTGAGTAGTAGCAATCATGGAAGACTATATGATGATTGAGTATGTGGAGCTCTTACTTAGACTCTGTTGAATAAGTTGAATTGTAATTGTTTGGTGACTAAGAATATAGGTTGTTGAGTCTCAAGAGAATTCATTGTTTGAACCTTAACATGTGAATTGGTTTCTACTTTAACATGAGAAGTTTTATAAGAAAGAATTGTTGTTATGATGCTAGAAAAAGTGATTGAAATTATCATTGATCAAACTTATGCACTTTGCTAGCATTCACACTTCATAAATTATTTCTTTATCATTTACCTACTCGAGGACGAGTAGGAATTAAGCTTGGGGATATTATGAAGTATTCATGCTCTTATATTATCATTCTTGGATGTTTTAAAATCATTTTATAGCAACTTTATATCATTTTTTGGGACTAACCTATTGACTTAGTGCGCAGTGCAAGTTACTGTTTTTTGCTTGTTTTTTACATCGCAGGAAATCAATATCAAATGGAGTTCAAACACCGCGAAACTTTTTGTGGATTTTTTATATACCAGAAGACATCCAATGGGCCGGAGCAGCACCTGGGGGGGTGCCCCGAGGGGGCATGCTGGGGCCGAGACACGAAATCCCAGAAATTAACCCCTCGTGTCATCACCAGCCCAGGATTACCGTTACTGGTGGACACGTCCTTATTACAGATTACCAAGCTATTACAAGAATTGAATACAAGACCATAAAGGTCTAATGATACAACAGTGATTCTGGTGGTGGATGACGGAGTTGTCTCATGGTTCTTCAACGTCGATGGGGCTCCATTCCCACAGGAACAGCTGACCCAGATAATTCCTATCCGCGTGGCTGCTATCCTAGGCTCCGCACGGTCGTCGTTGTGGTACTCCTCGTAGAACTCCTGACCTGGCCAGGTAAATAGCCAGGGACAAGCCTGTGAGTATGTTTGAATGCACTCGCAAACATCATGAACAAAAGATATACCGAATGCAGCAGATAAATCTTATGATCATGATGATCCAGATTATATGCGTATGCTCATGCTGGACTATATTAAATGCATGCTGACAGGAATTAAATCATGGCATGATAACATATTGGCATGTGCAAATAAATGAATATATAAAAATGTTAGTGATAAACACGGAAAGTTAAAGGAAAATAAAATAAAAGAAATGCCGGTCGGATGTCTAAAGTGACACCACGGTAGGTCTTGAAGAGAAATGCCAAACGGTTGTCTAAAAGAGAAATCGGACGAGAGAGGACCATCCAAGAACTCAGGCGATGCCACAAGAGGTCTTGAAAAGAAATGCCAGTCGGGTGTCAAGTGACGCCGCGGTCGGACTTGAAGAGAAATGCCAATCGGGTGTCCACAGGAGTAGTGGCGTGATAAACCGCCTGTGAACTCGATGGACGCCACAAAAGGTCTTGAAAATAAAACCGAATGCCCGGGGTAGTCTAGCCAGCCCCTGAGATACTCAGGAAAAATAAAATAAGAGAAATGGGTTAGTCCACAATAATATTCATAAAGGCAGTAATATGCATAACAATGTCATTCATGATAACAAGAATATTCATGACATCGTTAGCGGTGGCAATAATGATCCTGCCAGGTAACTCATGCTCAGTTTAATTATTTCCTCCAAAGACCGACACTAAGACCGACACTTGACCAACCCAGACTGTAGTCCTTAACCGCGGACACGGCTATTTGAATAGGTTTAAACTCTGCAGAGGGTGTACTCTTTACCCACAAGTATAGGATTTCTTTAGTCAGTACCGTGACACTGACTAATTCCCATTACGATCTTTGGGTTGACAACACACCTAACCAGCACACACCAGATTAACTTTCCGGATGCCAGGAATCACCCAAAGCATCATTCAAGAAAAACTTTAAGACGGAGAGACCAACGTCCTGCATGGGATCACTATTCATACGCGCGGATTACAAGGGGTGCCCCCCTCTCAGTCACAACTGGAAACACCCATGCCCCCTGACCCGATGATAGGATTTAGTCCACCAACATGGAAACCCTCATCGTAGCCCTCTATGTGGTGTGTGCACGGAAAGGGGTTAACAACTTACTGAACCATACCCCACCTGTGGCAGGGACAAGTGGCAGCACGAATCAAGTATGGGGGGTTACCGGAACAAGGCTCGATCTACGGTCGACTCAGGAGGCTCAAATATTTCCTGCAGTGATTAGCAGAATATATTTCCTTGGTGGCCCCCAACAGGGTCACCATCTGGCATGTCCCAACATGCCCTTATGATTCATTCTCGTCTCAACGAGATTTCAGTCTCACGGTCACTTTTCTCGTGACTGATTCTTTCCTGCAGATTAGTCCGAATCACATAGACATATGTGACAGGTGAAAGTGACCATCCTTATTCATGCTACATGCAGATGCAATATCATCAAGGAATCATGCATGCATAACTAGCTATATGCAAAAATTATTCGAATTCAACATACTCATGATTTAATTATTCTTGCAAATAATTCAACGATGCAATCACCATATCAGGTGTTCAAGATGCTTGCCTTGAGCATGTAAAAGTGTGGGGTGCACTCCAAAAGTTTGAAATATTTCTTCCCTCCATTTTTTCCTATTTTAAAGAATATAGCAATTACCACATAAATCAAAACAGTGCTAAAAAGTTGTTTGGAAATTTTTAAAATAAATACTAAAATAAACTAGATGAAAAATGAAAAATAACAGAGAAAGAATCAATTTATTTGGGGTTCATATGAATTACTAATGAAATTTCTAAGTTGGAATAATTAGAGAAATATAATATTTTAAAATATCCAGTGGAAGCAGAGTTTGGGAAAAATGTTCACCCTAGCAGAATTATTAGAGGATAATTTTAGGAGTATTTAGAAATTGGAATAATCGGATTTGGATTTGAAATAAAGGCTGTGGAATTATTTGAAAACTACTGAAAAAGAAAAAGAAGAAAGGCAAAGGCGCGCTCTGGGCGGAATTTAACCGTCTGGCGCTCCTGGGCCAGAACTGCTGGTGCTGATGGGCTGTGACTGTCGGACTGGCCCAGCCGCGCCGACAGAGGGAGAGAGAGGTGAGGCTGACGGGAGGGGCCCGATTGTCGGGTTTGACCAGGTCTACCCCACATCCTCACCTCCGGCCGAACAGGGCGCATCCTCCGGCGACCCTTGCCGGCGAACGGCGGCGCCACTAGAAGGTCCAAGCACAAGGGCATACTCCCCTCACTGAGGCGACCCCGGTGAGCTTTGCCTTGACCACCGGAGGTCACCGGGTCGCCGGCGGTGAGGTTTCCCATGGTCAATGGCGTCGGACGGAAGAGGGCTTTCGCCTATGTCGCTTCTCTGGTGAAATTATGGGGTGGAAAGGAACCGTGGGGTCAAGGGGAAGCTACTGGAGTAGAAAGTGGAGAGAGGGAAGCTGTAGTTGGCTCGGAATCATCCGAGGAGTGGCGACGGCAGTGGGTGCCGGACAGGAAGAAGACGACCCCTCCCGGCCATGTGGCTACGTTGGGGGGCTTGTGGGAGGAGGGGGAAGTGGTGCCGACGAGAGGGACGAGCCCGAGGGGTTTTAAATAGGCCAGGTGAAGTCGGTTTCATGGCTTCCCGACGAAGGCTCGATGGCGGTGGCCATTACGACGATAGTTGAGGCCGTTGCTTGGCCGGTGGGGGACGGTGGCGAGGTCAGCGTGGTATATGCGGCGGTGGCCGTCCGCATTTACGCCCGGGACATGCTGGCTGGCAAGGGAGCGAGCACGCGTCTCGACAGAGCCGTGGCGGGGAAGGCAGCGTCGGGCGATGGCGAATGGCGGCGGTGGACGGTGCTAACGGCCAAGCCCGGGTGTCAGCGGGATTCCTGGGTGACCCGGTGATCCAGGGATGGATCAGGACGGTCGAGGAGAGGAGCTGGGGAGCGACAACGCTCGGGCGCCGGCGGTGCAGTAACTGCACTTTGCTCACGCACTGGACATGCTCACCAGTTGCTCGTTGAAATGCCAATGGCATCTAGAGTGACCCAAATGAGCTGAAAATTAACAGGGTGATGCTAGCGTGGGTGGTGGTGATGATGGACATGTTACTTCGGCAAGATGATCATGTTTCATATGAAGTTCGAAGAGGTTGCCAAATTCTGTCATGCTCATGATGTGTTCGACAGAATGCTAGGGCCATCTACAAGATTCCTAAGAAAGTGATATTTGGCAGAATGGTGTCTCATTGGATGATAGAAATGTTGATGGAGTTGGTTTGTGGAAAGTGAAAACTTGTTAGTGCAAGTTTAGAAGAATTTCAGTTCTGGACAGAAACTTCAGAGGAATATTTGGTGAACTAAAATGATTCCAATGGAGCTAAAATTTTGGACTTAAGGGTTTGGTTGAAAGGACTATCAGTGGGAAAAGTTTCAGTATTTTTGGAGCAATGAAAATAGGGGTTGTAGTGCAAAGTTGGATCTGGACCAGAAATGAAAAGAGCTTGTTTCACTCAAAATTTTCAATAGACTAAGCCAGGTTTTTGTACCAAAGTGATATATAGGCATCACATGACCCCCCCATAATTTTTGTGGGATTTTAAAACAATTTTTTTAAAGTGGTTGCAGTGCAATAGATGCATTTAAAATATTGAAAATGCTATTAAAAGAATTGTGTTGGCAAAATTTTATTCTGAAAATAATTCTTACTGTTATTAAACTATAATTGAAATGTTTTAAGAGAACTACCAAAGCCACAATATTATTACCAAAAATTGCTATATGGAGGGAAGAATTTTGAAAAACAGAAACAGAATATGGTTGTGAAATTAATAAAAGACCTAGCAAAAATTCAAAATTTTAATTCTGGCCAAATTTTATTTAGTAAAAACATGATTAAATTTTTGGGGTGTTATAGGGCACAACCCACCAGGGCGCGCCCCGGTGGGTTGTGCCCACCTCGGTGGCCTCCCGCACCCCCCCCTTCGCCCTATAAATTCTCAAATATAACAAAAACCCTCGCGGTAGCCCTAGATCAGAAGTTCCGCCGCCGCAAGGCCTCTGTATCCACGAGATCCAATCTAGACCCCATTCCGGCACCCTGCCGGAGGGGGAGATCATCATCGGTGGCCATCTTCATCATCCCGGCGGCCACCATGATGAGGAGGGAGTAGTCCACCCTCAGGGCTGAGGGTTTGTACCAGTAGCTATGTGTTTAATCTCTCTCTCTCTCTCGTGTTCTTGATGGCACGATTTTGATGTATCGGGAGCTTTGTTAATGTAGTTGGATCATATGGTTTTTCTCCCTCTCTATCTTGTTGTGATGAATTGAGTTTTCCCTTTGAGATTTCATTTTATCGGATTGAATACTTTTATGGATTTGAGAGCACTTGATATATGTCTTGCATATGAATACCCGTGGTGACAATGGGGTATTATATTGATTCACTTGATTTATGTTTTGGCACTCAACTCGTGGATTCTCGAGGTGACATTGGGGTAATCTATGCATAGGGGTTGACGCATGTTCTTGTCTTTGTTTCTCCGATAGAAATCTTGGGGCACTCTCTGAGGTTCTTTGTGTTGGATTGAGCATTACGAATCTGAATTCGCTTTGGTGTTATTTTAGTATGAACTCTTGGATAGATCGATCGGAAAGAATAGCTTTGAGGTGGTTTCGTACCCTACAAACAATTTATTCTTATGTTCTCCACTTGATCGGAACTTTGGAGTGATTCTTCATCGCACGTTGAGGGATGGTTATATGATCCAATTATATTAGCATTGTTGAGAGATTGCACTAGTGAAAGTACGGACCCTAGGCCTAGTTTTCAAGCATTGCAATACCGTTTGTGCTCACTTTTGTCACCTGCTACCTTGCTCTTTTTATTTATTCAGATTATAAAAATATATTTCTACCATCCATATTACACTTTTATCACCATCTCTTCGCCGAGATAGTGCACCTATACAATTTGCCATTGTATTGGGTGTGTTGGGGGCACAAGAGATTTCTTGTATTTGGTTGCAGGGTTGTTTGAGAGATCCTGCGCCTCCCACGGATTGATAAACCTTAGATCATCCACTTGAGGGAAAATTGCTACTGTCCTACAAAACTCTGTGCTTGGAGGCCCAACACGAGTCTACAAGAATAAAATTGCATAGTAGACATCAGGGGTGAATAGGCGATTTTTATGAATTCGTCACTGAGGAAATACTACTGGAGGAATTCCCTAAGCGATGAACTACTAGCAGCAGAATAAGTACTCAGGTGCATGCATAATGATAACCCACAAGTATAGCGGATCGCAACAGATTTCGAGGGTAGAGTATTCAACCCAAATTTATTGATTCGACACAAGAAGAGCCAAAGAATATTCTCAAGTATTAGCAGCTAAGTTGTCAATTCAACCACACCTGAAAGACTTAATATCTACAGCAAAGTATTCAGTAGCAAAGTAATATGGAAGTAACGGTAACGGTGGCAAAAGTAACAGTAGTAGTTTTGTAGCAATCGTAACAGTGGCAACGGAAAAGTAACGAAGCAAAGATCAATATGTGAAAAGCTCATAGGCAATGGATCAATGATGGATAATTAAGTCGGATGGTACTCATCATGCGACAGTAATAACCTAGGGTGACACAGAACTAGCTCCAATTCATCAATATAATGTAGGCATGTATTCCGAATATAGTCATACGTGCTTATGGAAAAGAACTTGCATGACATCTTTTGTCCTACCCTCCCGTGGCAGCGGGGTCCTAATGGAAACTAAGGGATATTAAGGCCTCCTTTTAATAGAGAACCAGACCAAAGCATTAGCACTTAGTGAATACATGAACTCCTCAAACTACGGTCATCACCGGGAAGTGTCCCCACTATTGTCACTCCGGGGTTGCCGGATCATAACACGTAGTAGGTGACTATAACTTGCAAGATAGGATCAAGAACACATATATATTCATGAAAACATAATAGGTTCAGATCTGAAATCATGGCACTCGGGCCCTAGTGACAAGCATTAGGCATAGCAAAGTCATAGCAACATCAATCTTAGAACATAGTGGATACTAGGGATCAAACCCTAACAAAACTAACTCGATTACATGATAAATCTCATCCAACCCATCACCGTCCAGCAAGACTACGATGGAATTACTCACGCACGGCGGTGAGCATCATGAAATTGGTGATGGAGGATGGTTGATGATGATGATGGTGATGATTTCCCCTCTCCGGAGCCCCGAACGGACTCCAGATCTGGCCTCCCGAGGAAGAACAGGAGGTGGCGGCGGCTCCGTATCGTAAAACGCAATGAATCCTTCTCTCTTATTTTTTTCTCCCCAAACGTGAATATATGGAGTTGGAGTTGAGGTCGGTGGAGCTTCATGGGACCCACAAGCCAGGGGGCTCGCCCAGGGGGTAGGGCACGCCCCCCACCCTTGTGGACAGGTGGTGGGTCCCCCTCGGTTGCTTCTTTCGCCAATATTTTTTATTTATGCCAAAAATATTCTCCATGAAGTTTCAGGTCATTCCGAGAACTTTTATTTTTGCACAAAAATAACACCATGGCAATTCTGCTGAAAACAGCGTCAGTCCGGGTTAGTTCCATTCAAATCATGCAAATTGGAGTCCAAAACAAGGGCAAAAGAGTTTGGAAAAGTAGATACGATGGAGACGTATCAACTTCCCAAGCTTAACCCATTGCTTGTCCTCAAGCAATTCAGTTGACAAATTGAAAGTGATAAAGAAAAACTTTTACAAACTCTGTTTGATCTTGTTGTTGCAAATATGTATAGCCAGCATTCAGGTTTTCAGCAAAGATTATGAACTAACCACATTCACAATAACATTTAGGTCTCACATTTACTCATATCAATGGCACAATCAACTAGCGAGTAATAATAATAAATCTCAGATGACAACACTTTTCCAAAACAATCGTGATATGATATAACAAGATGGTATCTCGCTAGCCCTTTCTGAGACCGCAAAACATAAATGGAGAGCAGCCCTGAAGACCAAGGATTGACTAGACATTGTAATTCATGGTAAAAGAGATCCAGTCATAGTCATACTCAATATCAATTAATAACAACGCATACAAATGACAGATGTGCTCTCTAACTGGTGCTTTTTATAAGAGGATGATGACTCGGCATAAAAGTAAATAGATAGGCCCTTCGCAAAGGGAAGCAGGGATTTGCAGAGGTGCCAGAGCTCGAGCTTTTTGAAACAGAGATGAATATAATTTTGAGCAGTATGCTTTCATTGTCAACATAACGACCAAGAGATCTCGATATCTTCCATGCTACATACATTATAGGCGGTTCCCAAACAGAATGGTAAAGTTTTTACTCCCCCTCAACCAACAAGCACACTCCACGGCTGGTCCGAAACAACGTGTACCGTCCATACAAGCAACAATCCTGGGGGAGTTTTGTTTTAAATTATTTTGATTTGATTTGAGCATGCGACTGGGCATCCCGATTACCAGCCATTTTCTCATGAATGATGAGCGGAGTCCACTCATCATGAGAATAACCCACCTAGCATGGAAGATACTGACAGCCCCCAGTCCCCACATGAGCGATTCGGGCATAAAAAAATATTATCATTTGAAGGTTTAGAGTTTGGCACATGAAAATTTACATGGAACGGCAGGTAAATACCGCATACAGGTAGGTATGGTGGATTCATATGGAATAACTTTGGGTTTATGGAAGTGGATGCACAAGCAGTATTCCCTCTTAGTACAAGTGAAGGCTAGCAAAAGACTGGGAAGCGACCAACTAGAGAGCGACAACAGTCATAAACATGCATTGAGAGTAACCAACATTGAGGGCAAGCATGAGTAGGATATAAATCACCATGAACATAAATATCATAGAGGCTATGTTGATTTTGTTTTCAACTACATGTGTGAACATGTGCCAAGTCAAGCCACTCGAATCATTCAAAGGAGGATACCATCCTATCATACTAAATCACAACCATTTATAAACTCCTAGCTAATTAAACATGGCATGAGTAACTATAATCTCTAATTGTCATTGCAAACATATTTCATTCATAATAGGCTGAATCAGGAACGATGAACTAATCATATTTACAAAAACAAGATAGGTCGAGTTCATACCAGCTTTTCCCCATCCCAATCATTTCATCATACATCGTCATTATTTCCTTTCACTTGCACGACCGAACGATGTGAATAATAATAATAGTGCACATGCATTGGACTAAGCTAGAATTTGCAAACATTTATTCAAAGGAGAAGAAAAGGTAATATGGGCTCTTCGTTAGATCATCAATAATGCATATGAGAGCCACTCATCATTTTCATCGTGGTCTTCTCCTCTCGACCCCCAAAGAAAAGAAAAGAATTTCAAAGAAACACACTGAAATGTTTTTGGAGTTTTTGTTTTTCTGAAGAAAGTAAAACAGGAACGAGAAAAACTATTTACACGGGAAAGCTCCCAACAAGCAAAAGAAGAACGAGAAATCTTTTTGGGTTTTCTTTAATACTACAACTAAGCATGGTAGGGAAATAAGCTATAACTAAATTTTTTTTGTTTTGTTTTTCTCAAAGTTTTTTCAAACACACAAGAAGAAAGCGGGAAAAAGAAAGTAAACTAACATGGATAATACAATGAAAAAGTATGAACACCGACAACTGGAATGAGTGTGTGAACATGAATGTAATGTCGGTGAGAAATACATACTCCCCCAAGCTTAGGCTTTTGGCCTAAGTTGGTTTAGGCCCATGGATCAAAGTGACCCTCTCCGGTGTACTGAGGAGGATCCGAGGGGTTCCACTGGTTAGCGAGCTCCTGCGGCTCCCACTGATAAATAGACTCTTGATATGGATCGGGTGATGGCTCTGGCTCAGGAACTGGAGATCGCATCCCCTCCCAGTATGCGTAAATGTCTGCGGGCATGATGAAGTACCTGCCTGAATGAATATCAAACAAAGAAGGTGCAGGCAAGGTAATAATCTGACAAGTCTTCTCGCTAAATACCAGGTTATAGATGAGTCTCTTGTCATCATCTTTCTTAATAAAATCATGTGCTACCATACTGTCATAATCTAAGTATATAGTGGACAGCAGCTTCTCCTCTCCCTCATCGTGCCTAATGGGTATCTCGAAGCGTTTAGCGAGGCGGGAGGCATAGATACCTCCAAAGATAGGACCCTTCGTACGGTTTAAACTCAATCGTCGAGCAACCATAGCACCTAAACTAAAATTTCTATCGCGAAGTAAAGCATGGTGCAAAATAGCAAGGTCAGGAGCACTAAGGCCTCCACTCTCCCCGTGACCAATTAAACATCTCCCCGCAAATAATGAGTAATAGCGCAAAACAGGAAAATGTAAACTAGCCACTCTCGCTTCCGACACCTTTCTCCTTTCCCCTACGGTAACTTCATCAATAAAATCTTCCATATATCTAGGACGTGGCTCATCGACGCTACCTTCATAAGGTAATTTGCAAACCTTACAAAAGTCATAAAGCGTCATCTCCTTATGCTCATCATATAAATAAAATTCTACCGTGGGTGGTGATCTCCTAGCATGAAAGTGAAAAATTTGCACGAAAGTTTTAGTGAGTAAGAGGTACTGATCACACTTATCATGGAGAAAGTCGGTGATGCCTGCATTCCCAGCCAAATAATAGAAATCCTCATAAATTCCGGCCGCCTCCAAGAATGCATCACATGGCCATTCACACGGCCGAACTTCCACGGTGCGAGGAAGGTTGTACTTGGGTTTCTTCTTCTCTCCATTTTCCTTTTCTTTAGAACCCCGACTTGAAGAGCCTCTTAACAATCTCCTCATCATTTTCTCTGAAAATTTCTGAAAGTTTTAGTGACCCAACATAAAAGTGAACCAACTCAACAAAATTGATAGTAACTACTCCCACAAGTTTCTAGAGGCTAAATCATGCATCAAAACTACTTTGGACCATATAAATTTGACATGCAAGCTTAAGAACAAGGTCACCACAGCAGCAAAAATTTGCAATAAATAAAGCACTAGAACAAAAACTAATTAGACCATTGGAGGAGTCACATACCGAAGAACAATCCCCAAAATAGTTTTGCGAATGGAGCTTTACACAAGGAGATCGAAAATGGCAGCAAGATGAGCAAGAACACATGTTTGAGCTACGGAATGATTTTTTCTGGAGGAAGACGAAGTGGATGGGTGCTGGAATAAGTGAGGGGGGGACTACGTGGGACCCACAAGGCAGGGGGGTGCGCCCAGGGGGTAGGGCGCGCCCTCCACCCTTGTGGTCCACTGGTGCAATCTCAGTGCCAGAAATTCTAAAATATTCTATAAAAAATCATACTAAATATTCAGGGCATTTGGAGAACTTTATTTTTGGGATATTTTTTTATTGCACGGATAATTCAGAAAACAGACAGATAATACTATTTTTGCTTTATTTATTCTAAATCACTGTTCAAGATATCTTTCGATATTCCGATAAATCGGCCGATTTATCGCTTACCGTTGTGTGACCGATAAGATAAATCGGCCGATAAATCAGCCGATATGGCGATAAATCGGCCGATATGCCGATAAATCGGCCGATATGCCGATAAATCGACCGATAAGTTCCCGATAAGCGATATCCCCAACATTGTTCTAAATAACAGAAAATAAAAAGTAAGTACAGAAAGTTGTGCCTTCTAAATTCATGCATCTCATGCTCATCAAAAGGAATCCATTAACAAGGTTGATCAAGTCTTATTAACAAACCTCTTTCGAATAACATGAAACCGGAGAATTTTCGAATAGCACTAAGTTACCTCAACGGGGATATGCATGTCCCCAACAATAAGAATATCATATTTCTTTTTGACAGTAGGGAGAGGGAATTCAAAACATCCGATACTAATAGTTGAAATTTTTCCAATAGAATTGATACTATGAACTTGAGGTTGTTTATTCGGAAAGTGTACCATATGCTCATTACCATTAACATGAAAATTGACATTGCCTTTATTGCAATCAATAACAGCCCCTGCAGTATTCAAAAAGGGTCTACCAAGGATGATCGACATACTGTCGTCCTCGGGAATATCAAGAATAACAAAGTCCGTTAAGATAGTAACGTTTGCAACCACAATAGGCACATCCTCACAAATACCGATGGGTATAGCAGTTGATTTATTAGCCATTTGCAAAGAGATTTCAGTAGGTGTCAACTTATTCAATTCAAGTCTACAATATAAAGAGAAAGGCATAACACTAACACCGGCTCCAAGATCACATAAAGCAGTTTTAACATAGTTTCTTTTAATGGAGCATGGTATAGTTGGTACTCCTGGATCCCCAAGTTTCTTTGGTATTCCACCCTTAAAAGTGTAATTAGCAAGCATGGTGGAAATTTCAGCTTCGGGTATCTTTCTTTTATTTGTAACAATATCTTTCATATACATAGCATAAGGAGGCATTTTAAGCATATCAGTTAAACGCATACGCAAGAAGATAGGTCTAATCATTTCAGCAAAGCGCTCAAAATCCTCATCATCCTTTTTCTTGGATGGTTTAGGACGAAAGGGCATGGGTTTTTGTACCGATGGTTCTCTTTCTTTACCATGTTTCCTAGCAACGAAGTCTCTTATCATAACGTTGATTCTTTGATTATGGGTTATCAAGATCAACATCAGGTTCAATCTCTACATCATTATCATTACTAGGTTGAGCATTGACATGAATATCATCATTAGCATTATCACTAGGTTCATGTTCATCACCAGATTGTGTCTCAGCATCAGAAATAGAAATATCATTTGGACTCTCAGGTGTGTCTATAACAGGTTCACTAGAAGCATGCAAAGTCCTATAAGTTTTCTTTTTCTTTTTATTACTAGGACTAGATGCATCAGTATTAATTCTCTGAGAGTCTTGCTCAACTCTCTTAGGATGACCCTCAGGATACAAAGGTTCCTGGGTCATTTTACCACCGCTAGTCATAACCCTAACAGCATTATCATTGTTCTTACTATTCAACTCATTAAGCAAATCATCCTGTGCCTTAAGTACTTGTTTTACTTGAGTTCTAATCATGGAAGCATGTTTACTAATAAGCTTAAGATCATTAATAGTTCTACTCATATAATCACCCAAGTGGTCAAGCATGTGAGCATTACGTTTCAATTGTCTACTAACATAAGCATTGAAATTTTCTTGTTTAACAATAAAATTATCAAACTCATCCAAGCATTGACTAGCAGACTTATTATGAGGAATATCACCTTCATCAAATCTATAAAGAGAGTTTACCTCTACTACCTGTGTCGGGTTATCAAGACCATGTATTTCTTCAATAGGCGGTAAATTCTTAACATCTTTAGCTTTAATACCTTTTTCTTTCATAGATTTCTTTGCCTCTTGCATATCTTCAGGACTGAGAAATAGAATACCTCTTTTCTTCGGAGTTGGCTTAGGTGGTGGTTCGGGAAGAGTCAAATCATTATCATTACTCAATATATTATTCAATAGCAATTCAGCTTGCTCAATAGTTCGTTCCCTGAAAACACAACCAGCACAACTATCTAGGTGGTCCCTAGAAGCATCGGTTAGTCCATTATAAAAGATATCAAGTATTTCATTTTTCTTGAGAGGATGATCAGGCAAAGCATTAAGTAACTGGAGAAGCCTCCCCCAAGCTTGTGGGAGACTCTCTTCTTCAATTTGCACAAAGTTAAATATTTCCTTTAAAGCAGCTTGTTTCTTATGAGCAGGGAAATATTTTTCAGAGAAGTAATATATCATATCCTGGGGACTACGCACACAACCAGGAGCAAGAGAATTAAACCATAACTTAGCATCACCCTTTAATGAGAAAGGAAACAATTTAAGAATATAGTAATAGCGGATTTTTTTCTCATGAGCAGATAGGGTGGCTATATCATTCAATTTAGTAAGATGTGCCACAACAGTTTCAGATTCATAACCATAGAAAGGATCAGATTCAACCAAAGTAATTAACTCAGGATTGACAGAGAATTCATAGTCCTTATCAGTAACAAAGATAGGTGAAGTAGCAAACTTAGGATCATATTGCATTCTAGCACTCAAAGACTTTTCTTTCAGCTTAGCTAATAGTTTCTTAAGATCATCTCTATCATTGCAAGCAAGAAAGTCTCTAGCAGTTTCTTCAACCATAATATAACCCTCAGGTACAACAGGCAATTCATATCTAGGGGGAGAATCATAATCTTCAGTTTCAATAATATCATCAGTTTCAGTAATTTCATTTTCTCTAACCCTAGCAAGTTGTTCATCAAGAAATTCACCTGGTGGCACAGTATTATCAAGCAAAGCAGCAGTATCATCATAAGCATCATGCATAGCAGAAATGGCATCATCAATTACTTGCAACATATCAGAGTTACTAGCAGGTGTAGGTGTCGCAAGCTTACTCAAAACAGAAGGTGAATCAAGTGCAGAGCTAGATGGCAGTTCCATACCTCCCCTCGTAGTAGAGGGAAAAATCTTGGTTCTAGTATCTTTCAAATTCCTCATAGTGATCAACAGATATAAATCCCAAGTGACTCAGAGAATAGTGCTATGCTCCCCGGCAACAGCGCCAGAAAAAGGTCTTGATAACCCACAAGTATAGGGGATCGCAACAGTTTTCGAGGGTAGAGTATTCAACCCAAATTTATTGGTTCGACACAAGGGGAGCCAAAGAATATTCTCAAGTATTAGCAGCTGAGTTATCAATTCAACAACACCTAAAAGACTTAATATCTGCAGCAAAGTATTCAGTAGCAAAGTAGTATGGAAGTAACGGTAACGGTGGCAAAAGTAACAGTAGCAGTTTTGTAGCAATCGTAACAGTGGCAACAGAAAAGTAATGAAGCAAAGATCAATATGTGAAAAGCTCGTAGGCAATGTATCAATGGTGGATAATTATGTTGGATGGCATTCATCATGCAACAGTTATAACCTAGGGTGACACAGAACTAGCTCCAATTCATCAATATAATGTAGGCATGTATTCCGAATATAGTCATACGTGCTTATGGAAAAGAACTTGCATGACATCTTTTGTCCTACCCTCCTGTGGCAGCGGGGTCCTAATGGAAACTAAGGGATATTAAGGCATCCTTTTAATAGAGAACTAGAACAAAGCATTATCACTTAGTGAATACATGAACTCCTCAAACTACGGTCATCACCGGGAAGTGTCCCGACTATTGTCACTCCGGGGTTGCCGGATCATAACACGTAGTAGGTGACTATAACTTGCAAGATAGGATCAAGAACACATATATATTCATGAAAACATAATAGGTTCAGATCTGAAATCATGGCACTCAGGCCCTAGTGACAAGCATTAGGCATAGCAAAGTCATAGCAACATCAATCTTAGAACATAGTGGATACTAGGGATCAAACCCTAACAAAACTAACTCGATTACATGATAAATCTCATCCAACCCATCACTGTCCAGCAAGCCTACGATGGAATTACTCACGCACGGCAGTGAGCATCATGAAATTGGTGATGGAGGGGTTGATGATGACGATGGCGACGATTTCCCTCTCCGGAGCCCCGAACGGACTCCAGATCTGGCCTCCCGAGGAAGAACAGGAGGTGGCGGCGGCTCCGTATCGTAAAACGCGATGAATCCTTCTTTCTTATTTTTTTCTCCCCGAACGTGAATATATGGAGTTGGAGTTGAAGTCGGTGGAGCCTCGTAGGACCCACAAGCCAGGGGGGCGCGCCCTACCCTTGTGGACAGGTGGCGGGTCCCCCTCGGTTGATTCTTTTGCCAATATTTTTTATTTATTCCAATAATATTCTCCGTGAAGTTTTCAGGTCATTCCGAGAACTTTTATTTCTGCACAAAAATAACACCATGGCAATTCTGCTGAAAACAGCGTCAGTCCGGGTTAGTTCCATTCAAATCATGCAAATTAGAGTCCAAAACAAGGGCAAAAGAGTTTGGAAAAGTAGATACGATGGAGATGTATCACATAACAACGCAGTAGCATAGTCATTATGATGAAATGAAACATACACAGAGCACAGGTAACGTGAAAACAGGATAAGCAGGCAGAAGACAAAGTGACTGAAGAAATAGGATTGAGGAAATTGAGAAAGTCTTCAGTTAAAGTCTTCAAACAGCAACGATCTATTTCATCAACACATGAATGAGGAAATGAAAGGGTTGAGGAAATAGAACCAGTAGCTCGGTGAAGACAATGATTTGGTAGACCAGTTCCAACTGCTGTGACAGTTGTACGTCTGGTTGGAGTAGCTTGGTATTTAAACCAAAGGACACACAGTCCCAGGACACACAGTCCTTACTATATTCTCCTTGAGCTAAGGTCACACAGAACTCGCCCAATCACTCGTGGTAAGTCTTCAGGTGACTTCCAAACCTTCACAGACTAGGTCACCCGGCGATCCACAATTCCTCTTGGATGCTCTAGACCTTGACGCCTAACCGTCTGGAAGATGCACAGTCTTCAAAGGTAACAAGCATCGGTTCCACACAGGAACAATCTCTTCAGTGATGCTCAATCACTTTGGGTTGTAGGTGTTTGTGTTTTGGGTTTTTCCTCACTGATGATTTTCTCTCAAAGTCCTCGGAGGATGGGATGCTCTCAATGACAAGTCTCAGTTTCTCTTGAAGGAGCCAACCAGCTAGTGATTGTAGGGGCGGCTATTTATAGCCAGGGAGCAGCCTGACATGATAAGACATAAATGCCCTTCAATGATATGACCGTTAGGTGGATAAGATATTTTGGGACAGCTAGCGCATAGCACAACAACGATCGGAAATTTGAGCTCTCAAATTCCTCAGGACTATCATGTTCCTCACTTGTAGGCAATTCGCACTGGCGAATTCCTAACTCCTCAGTCAGAACAAATTCCTCAGAGAACAGAAGATCTTCGTCTGTCACTGAAGAAATTGACTGAACTGTATGAGATTTCCAAAGGCTTCACTCGAAGGATTGGGTAGGTGTAGGATTTGAGACGAGCATCACTTGGAAACTTTTCCTTAGTTTTACCTCGACCCCCTTTAATAGTACGGTGTTTCCTATGACTCAAGAAAGACAAAATGAAACTACGAAAACAAAAGTCTTCACGCTTCATAATCCTCGCATCAATATCAATGTCTTCAAGGTTACACCGAATTCCTCATTTTCAAAGTCTTCAAGAAAACCGAAGTCTTCAAATGAAGACATTCATTTTTAGGGGTCGACTTTCATCGTAAATATCAAACTCCTCATAGACTTATAGAACCTGTGTACACTCACAAACACATTAGTCCCTTAACCTATAAGTCTTCAATGCACCAAAATCACTAAGGGGCACTAGATGCACTTACAATCTCCCCCTTTTTGGTGATTGATGACAAATAGGTTAAGTTTTCAACGGGGATAAACATATGAAGTGTAAATACTGATATTGAGGAATTTGATTGCAAGATATAGAAGAACTCCCCCTGAAGATGTGCATATTTGAGGAATTTGCTTTGACTGCAAATGCACATTGTAGAATAAAATCATGGAGATCTCCCCCTATATCTTGTAATCCATACACGCATTCAACATATAATATGAAGAATTTGAAGTGCATGATGAAAAAAGGTGTCTGACGAATTTCAGCATGCATGCATTAAGGTACTTGAGGAAATAAGCATGCAGAAAATAGTTCAAAAGTATTAGACCACCATCGGACTTAAGTTTACAACTCATCAGAGCAAACACCGCAGAAGAGCAAGAGTTGTAACTTAAAGAAAAAACAGCCCATATATAAGACCCGCTTGAAGACTAACTCAAATTTCTCCCCCTTTGTCATCGAATGACCAAAAGGGACGAAAAATGAGGACTAACGCCCCTGAAGAATATCATCATGATGTCGATGGAGGAGCGCCAGCATTGTTGGGGTCGTTTGTTGAAGTAGGGCCTGCCGCAGTGTCGTCGAGATCTTCAGCTTCATCCGTCTCACGCGATGAAGACAATGAACTTGTGACCAGCTGAGGAACTTTGACCTTCTTGAATTTCTTCGAAGGTGGATGAGACAAGTCAAAGTCCTGTTGAAATTCCATCTTCTTGAGATCTTCAGCACTGTAAAGATGTGAAAGGATAGCCCAAGTGCGATCGAAGATTTCATGCGCGTAATAGTGATTCTTCTTCACAGTGTTCTGAGTGACAGTCATGTTCTGAAGAATTGAGCCAAATTGACGCTTGACCCACTTGTGATTGCGTTTGACCTTCTGGTGAAGACTTAGAAGAAGCTCACGATCAGTCATCACTCGTGGAGCAGTGGCTTGAGGATTTTGCTTTGTGGCTTTAGCGGTAGAGTCTTGAGTTGCAGAGTCATCATTGGTGGAGTAAGATGCAGCTTTGCGAAACTGACCATCCAATGGACGATTGCCTTCATCAATAACAGCAGCTTTGCCTTTTTCATCAACCGAAGAAATAGTCCTTTTGAGGACTTTAATGGGAGGCAGAAAGCTGAGGTGATTCTGAAAATCTGCCTTGTAGTGAATTGAAGACCTGGTTTTGAGGAATTTCATTATCCAGGGAGCATAAGGCTTCAATTCAAACGGCGACAGAGCAACATTCACCAGATTCCTCATGAAGAAATCGTGATAATTAATGGGAATCCCATGAATGATATTGAATAACAGATTCTTCATGATGGCAACAACTTGTTCTTCTTCTGAGTTGTGGCCTTTGATTGCACTGAGGGTTTTGGTGAGGATATGATAGACGGTTCTTGGCAGAGCAAATCCTTCACTAGGAAGGTGGTTCTAGGAGCTTGTCCAGGCCGCAAAGGCTTCATGAGCACTTGCATCAGATGATTTGGAAGTTTAGATTCTTCATACATAAGCCTTGCGCCATCAGTAGGAGGACTAACTGGAACGACATGAAGCAATTCAGAGGCCAGAGCTTTGTAGTGAGTGTTCCCAGTCATCCAATCAAGCACCCATGAGTTGACATCAGCCACATTTCCAGTGAGGTGCAGAGTAGCATAGAATTGAAGAATTAGCTCTTCATTCCAATCACATATATCAGCACAAAAATTCAGGAGCCCAGCTTCGTGAAGAACATTCAAGACAGGTTGGAAGCAAGGAATGGACTCCATGTCCACAGGAGGAATCTGACGGTGCTGAAATACCTTGTCCTTGTCAAACAGAAGTGATGAATAGAAATTCATCTGGCTTGCAGTCCAGAACCGCTTGCGTCAAAGTCTTGCTGAGTCATATGCATTTACATCAGTGAAGAAATGATGCTCAGCGAAGAAATCGTCGGCCTTGAATTTTGGTCTTTTTGCATGAGGATTTTGTTGCTTGGGCTGAAGATTTGCAGTTAATGGTCTCACAACCTCTTGTGTCATAATCTCTGGAGCTGCTGACTGAGGAATTGAAGCTTCATTTTCTACAGCAGCAGTCTGAGTCTCCATTTTTTCAGCTGTCATAGCTGGAATTTCCTCAGGTATGGAATGAAGAGAAGTTTGACGTCCTTCAGATCCTATTTGAATTTCTTCAGTTTGCACAGGGGACTGAGGAATTGGATGCAGAGGTGTGGTCAATGGTGAGTTGGGGTGAAGATTTTCCCAATAATCATCATTCAGCACAGGAGTTGTTGAACCAATATCCACATCCTCTTCAATTTCTTCAATGCCTACCTCTTCAGCAGTGAATTGAGGCATAGGCGATGATACCAATGGGGTGGAAGGGATATCTTCCACTTCAATTTCTTCATCCAACTGCTCTGAAGAAGCAGCATGGGGATTTTCTTCATCAGTGTCATCTAGAATGACATATTCTTCACCAAACGGAATGAGCTCCTTTGATGGCACTATCGAGATTGGAACAACATCAATTGGATTAGTGAAAGAGCTCGTCAAAGTCCTCACTTTCTTGGGAGCTGAGGACTTTATAGAGGTTGATGCTTTCCTCTTCCTTGCAGCTTCCTTCTCTGCAGCTTTTGTTTTCTTCACTTCTGATGCAGAAGGAAGAGTGATTTTCTTCAGCTTGGAAGATTTAGCAGGAGGAGCAGATGAAGTTGGTGCAGTTTCTTCAGGCACAACTGATGCAGTTGCCCTGGTATGCTCAGTTTCTTCAGCAGTCTGATTTTCATCAGCTGCACTTTCATTTTCTTCAGTTTGCTGAGCAGATGCTTCAGCTTGAGGAATTTGCTGTTGCGATGGTGCTGCAACGTTTGACTTGAGGTTCTTGGCAATCTTGACGAATCTGACTTTGGCACCTAGCCAATCTGCATGATATCTGTCAAATTCATCACTGAGGCCTTTGATTTCCTTTTGCATATTAACAAGTTCTTTAGGAGACATATTCAGAACATTGTTCTTCAGAAAGCGCTCCTTTTTGTACTGGGCCTTCTTCACTTGTCTAGCCTTCTGAAACTTCCACTTTTCTTCGCCTATGAAGGCATTCAGCATATGACTTTGACCAGGAGTCAGGTTCAGGTCAGGCAGTGGAGTGTTGGGATCTTTGTGCTAGAGGTCAATGAAGTCGAGGATCTTCTTCAGATCCAGCATGAGAGGCACTGAGCTGCCATTGGCTCTAGCAGCCCTTTCTTGTCTGTCCCTGATGATTTCAGCAAGTTCATCATCATCAGCTTCATCATCGTCATCAGACGGAACATGGAATGCAACTTGCTTCTTATGAGGACTTGGCCTCATTCCACGTCCAGCAGTGGCTTTGACCTTCAACAAGGTTGGACCTGTTGAGGACCATGGTGGAGCTGAGGAACTTGCTGATGCTCTAGAAGCAATAGAAAAGCCCGCAGTCCGTTGATACATTACAAGGTGCACATGTGTTGAGGACTTTGTTGCAGCAGCTGAGGATTTTGTGGCAACAGAGTGGATTGGCATTGCCCTTGAAGAAGTTGCCTGAGGAATTTACCTTGAGGGCTTTGACATTGAAGAACTTGGCCGTGAGGGCATTAAGCTTGAAGATTTCTTCATAACAGACTTCTTCAGCATGGCCTTCTTTGGCGCAGTTGTGCTCGCAGAGGCCTCAGCAGTAGCAGCAGCCTGAGAATCCTCATTGAATTTCTTCACTGCTTTTTTAGCAAGTTTAGCCAGTTTGGCTTGGCGCTTGGCCCATTCTTTTGGAAAGTCCTCACCGCGTCTGACGCTGGTGGGTTCAGCTACTTGGCCAGCAGCCAAAGGAGGTCTTGGACATGGAGGGTTTACGGCGAATTTCTTCATGTACTTGGGAGTAACATAGCGATATTCCCTCCATTCCTTAGCCCATCTCCTCTCAATTCTCTGTATGAGCACTTTGTGCTGAGTCTTGGTCTCTTTGCCATGAGTTGCTTCATCAGGTGTGCAATATTCATCATATATGTCTTCAAGGATCTCAAAAGCAGTTTTTGTTTCTGGCCTCTTGCCTCCTTTCTGAGGTCTCTTCCCATCTGCCATTTTCCTCACTTGAGGACTTTGAACTTTGGATGTTTCTGAGGAAGTATGAATTTTTTTTTCGAGGAACGCTGCAAATGAGTTAATTTGATGAGAACCTAGTGATTCAGCAGTGGACATTTTGTACCTGTGAACAGAGTATAGGTGCGAAGAATTTGGAGAGGTCATATGCGTTCTCAGAAATTTTCCAAAAGTATCAAGTTTGAGGAATTTGACCATAGGTGTCTTGAGGAATTTCACTAAGCGTTCTTAACTTAGGTTCTAGAGTTGTATAAATTTGACAATCCACACAATTGAGGAATCTTGAAGAAAAACATAACTTAGAGAAACAAATCAAGATACAGAAGCATTCGGGTGTTTAAGGAGTGGGAAGTTGAAGAATAAACACCTTTTGAAGATTTTATGGAAATCATAAGAATCAAAGTAGGGAAGTAAAATCAGATTTTAATTACCCTTGACAAAGAACATGACGAACTGGGAGTGGAGTTGGAGATGTTCGTCCGTTCAGATCTCCCACGCCCTAACTTGGCGGCGGAAGACAGCTACGACGGCGGTGGAGTGAAGATTTCCGCGGCCGGCGCGAGTACGATGGCGAAGAGGTTGAGGCAGTGAGCTCTTCCTCACCGGCGACAATGGAGAGTAGCGGCGGCGCTAGGTCTGAGAGCTCGAGCGAGATTTCGGTCGAGCGGAGTAAATGAGGTCTGAGGAAGGGAAGGGGTATTTATAGCCATAGTGAAAAACTGCTCGTCCAAAGATTTTGGACGAACATGCCCCTGGCCCTTATTATTCGAACGACATGTGTCACCCACGTACAGAGAGGTGGAGATCGTGGGTGAGTTGTTTAATCCATCGTGGGAAGTGGAACGGTTTGAGCGGCAACAACCAAAAATTCGAAAGGAATTTTTTAAAGTTTCGTTCGCAAATTCTTCAACTGTCAAGGACACAATTTAGATTTTGAACGGGTTTCAAATAGAACGCACATGAAGAATTTGTGAACAGACTGGGTTGAGTTTAGCATAGAGGGGGAAAGGGTCCGATCACATTCACTTAGAGGAAAAAATCAACTTGAAGAATTAGCAATAAGTGAATGCTGTTGAGGACATTGAAAACTCATATATATATATATATATATATATATATATATATATATATATATATATAGCCAATGAAGAACACCAGTCGAGATATTTGAAGAAATTGCAAACTTGAGGAATTTGAAAATTTTGAAGAATTTGCAATGATGAAAAACTCAAATTTGAAGATTTTCAAGTTTGGTTGGTGGCGTGACCCACCGTATAAGAATGATTATTTCAGACACCGCATACAATTGTCGTAGGGCTCTGAGAATCAAATTCTTCACACTTAGAAGGTTAGCCTTCATTGATTGAAGAAAAACGTTACTTCGTGTGTTGCACATCTAAGTCATAAATTTTGCATGAGTGTTAGGATGTGTGTCCTTTCAAAGAACATTCGAAGATTCTAAGATATTTAGCTCACATCGCAACTTGCTAAGTCTCTTCTCATCCAAGGGCTTTGTGAAGATATCTTCTAGCTGTTCTTCAGTCTTCATGTGGTCGATGGAGATGTCGCCCTTCAACACATGATCTCGAAGAAAATGATGATGAATCTGGATGTGCTTAGTCTTCGAGTGCTGAACTGGGTTATGAGCAATCTTGATGGCACTCTCGTTGTCGCAGTAGCGTGGCACATTCTTCATGTTGATGCCATAGTCCTTGAGGGTTTGCTTCATCCTCAGCAATTGAGCACAACAAGAACCAGCAGCAATGTACTCAACTTCAGAAGTAGAGAGTGATACGCAGTTCTGCTTCTTCGAGGACCAACATACTAAGGATCATCCGAGGAAATGGCATGTGCCTGATGTTGACTTGCGATCCACTTGATCACCAGCATAGTCAGAGTCAGAATATCCAATGAGATCAAAAGCCGAGCCCTTGGGATACCATAATCCAAGTGTTGGAGTGTGAGCTAGATATCGAAGAATATGTTTCACAGCCTTATGGTGTGATTCCTTCGATGTAGCTTGAAAACGGGCACACATGCAAACACTAAGCATAATATCTGGCCTAGATGCACATAGGTACAATAAAGAGCCAATCATGGAGCGGTATACCTTTTGATCGAAGTCTATACCATTTTCATTGGTGCATAGATGGCCATTTGTGGCATAGGGATTTTGACGCCTTTGCAATCTTGCATGCCGAATTTCCTCAGAACGTCCTTGAGGTATTTATCTTTAGAAATGAAGATGCCATTGCGTTGTTGACGAATTTGAAGACCTAAGAATAATTTCAATTCTCCCATCATAGACATTTGATATTCCTCACTCATCATATAGGCAAATTCGTCACTGTAACGTTGGTTAGTACAACCAAAGATAATATCATCAACATATATTTGGCACACGAATAATTCATCATCATAGGTTTTGGTGAAAAGAGTTGGGTCAAGTGAACCGGGTTTGAAGCCTTTCTTCATGAGGAATTCCTTCAGTGTATCATACCACGCCCGAGGGGCCTGCTTGAGGCCATCGAGGGCCTTATTGAGTCTGAAGACTTTGTCAGGATGCTTAGGATCTTCAAAACCCTGGGGGTTGAGCGACATATACTTCTTCCTCAAGCTTACCATTGAGGAATGCACTTTTCACATCCATTTGATATAAGATGATATTTTGATGGTTAGCATAAGCAAGCAATATGCAAATAGCCTCAAGTGTAGCAACAGGTGCAAAAGTTTCATCGAAATCAATTCCTTCAACCTGTGTGTAGCCTTGAGCTACAAGACGAGCCTTGTTCCTTACCACTAGGCCATTTTCGTCTTACTTGTTGCGGTAGATCCATTTGGTACCGATGATATTGTGATTGCGTGGGTCTGGTCGCTTGACAAGTTCCCACACATTGTTGAGCTCAAATTGATGTAATTCCTCTTGCATAGCTTGAATGCACTCAGGTTCCAGAAATGCCTCATCAACTTTGGTGGGCTCTGTGATAGAGACAAAAGCGAAGTGCCCACAAAAGTTAGACAAATGTGAAGCTTTTGAGCGTGTGAGAGGACCTGGTGCGTTGATGTTTTTCTCAATCTGCACTTCATTTGCAACGCGAGGATGTGCAGGTTGACGACTTTGATTGGGCTGAGCATTTTCTTCAGCGACATTTTCTTCAGATGCACCAGCATGATTTTCTTCACGATCTGGAATAACTTCTTCAGCAGATTCTTCTGTAGGTATGACATCATCAGTAGCTTTGAACTTGATGGATTCCTCAGGAGACATTTCATCTAGCACAGGAGGTAGGTGCTCTCTTTGTGAGCCATTAGTTTCATCAAACCGCACATCTACAGTTTCAACAACCTTGTTGTGATAGGTGTTGAAGACTCTGTAGGTGTGCGAGTCCTTTCCATAACCAAGCATAAAACCCTCATGTGCTTTTGGTGCAAATTTAGAGTTGTGATGTGGATCTCTAATCCAACATTTAGAACCGAAGACTTTGAAATAACTCACATTGGGTTTCTTGTCAGTGAGAAGTTCATATGAGGTCTTGAAGAATTTGTGAAGATATACCCTGTTGATGATGTGGCATGCAGTATCAATAGCCTCAGGCCAGAAGCGACGAGAATTATTGTATTCATCAAGCATGGTACGAGCCATCTCAACAAGATTCCTGTTCTTGCGCTCCACGATGCCATTCTGCTGAGGAGTGTATGGGGCAGATAACTTGTGAGTAATACCAAGTTCATCAAGATAGTCATCAAGACCAGTATTCTTGAACTCGGTCCCATTGTCACTTCTGATGTGCTTGATCTTCACAGCAAAATTCATCAAGGCCCTTGAGGAAAAACGTTTGAAGACTTCCTGCACTTCAGTTTTGTACATAATGATATGCACCCATGTGTATCGAGAATAATCATCAACAATAACAAAGCCATATAAAGATGCTGCATTTGTTAGTGTGGCATAATGAGTAGGGCCAAAGAGATCCATATGAAGCAATTCAAAAGGACGAGTGGTAGTCATGATAGTTGTCGAGGGGTGCTTGGCTCTGGTCATCTTTCCAGCCTCACAAGCCCCACAAAGATGATCTTTGAGGAATCTAACACCCTCAATGCCAATGACGTGCTTCTTCTTCACAAGCGTGTGCAGGTTCCTCATGCCACCATGACCGAGTCGACGATGCCATAGCCAGCCTTCTGAAGCATTTGCAAGTAGACATGTGGCAGGTTGTGGTCCTGCAGAGAAATCAACAATATACAAGTCTCCTCTCCTAAAGCCTTCGAAGACTTTGGAATTGTCAGATTCCATGAGCACAATGCAACGATATTTGCCAAAGACGACAACCATATCAAGATGACAAAGCATTGAGACAGACATGAGGTTGAATCCGTGGGACTCGATAAGCATGACTTTGTCCATGTGTCGATCCTTTGAGATTGCAACCCTACCTAGAGCCAATACCTTGCTTTTGCCTTTGTCAGCGTAGGTGATATGCTTCAGATGCGATGTAGATAGAGCAGAGTCCATCAGTAAGCTCTTGTCACCGGTCATGTGATTTGTACATCCACTATCGAGGACCCACTCAGTAGCTTTGGGTGTTTCATCCTGCAGATGAATTAGTGCATCTTACAAACTCATATACTTCAGAGTGAAGAATATGACATCAAATTCATCAGATAGAATTTCATCAAATAGTGCAACAGATATAGCAGTATGAGGACGTGAGAAATGAGCAAATCATTTCTTCATGATTAGCTTGCGTCCTTTCAAGCACTCTCAGGTCTCCAGCAAATTCATCAGACGTTCAAGTTCGTCTGGAGACCTGAGCCTGCATAAGAGATTAGTTCTTTTTCTTCACCACCCACATCTGGAGGGGTGGCAAAGAGTTCATCATTCTGCAAGCTCCATAAGAGAAAGGTGGCATTGAAGCCAGTGCACTTCATTTCACAGAAGCGGGGTTAGAGTAAGCATATGAATAAGCAGAGAAATTCTTCGAGGACTTATGAACATAATGATTTGAAGAATAATGCACATATTCATGACTCTTAGAGTTTCCCCGCGAAATAGATGCATTAGCACGATGATGTTCATATAATGATTTGGATCCGTATGAAGGCTTTGATCCATATGAAGAATTTGATCTGGGGTTCCTATTCTTCACAGGTGGTGTCATGAGGACATTCACCTGAAGACTTTCAAGGCACCTTTTGGGAACCCAAATTTTCTTCATAGGAGGACCGTTCCTGCAGTTAGTTCCAACATATCTAGCAAATACTTCACCATTCTGATTTTTAAACAGCTTATAGTTGGAGTCAAATGACTCATCAGATGAATATGAAGATTCACATGTAAAGCCAGATAAAGTGGATGGATCTACGGGAGGTCCTTTTGCAGCAACACATGTGGTTTTCGGGTACTGCTCAGGTTTCCAGTAGGACCCATCAGCATTGAGCTTCCTCTCAAATGCAATACCCTCTTTCCTAGGGTTCCTGTTGAGGATCTGCTTCTTAAGCACATCACAAAGAGCCTGATGCCCTTTGAGGCTTTTGTACATGCCTGTCACATACAATTCCTTCAACCCTGCATTTTTGTCAGTAATACTTGTGGTTTCCTTAGATGAGGCAATTGTGACCACAGAGATAGTTGAAGAATTTGCAGCAATAGAAGCATTTGAACTTTCAGGTGAAGAATTAGCAGATTCACGTTCAATGCATTTCAAACATGGAGGAATAAATTCTTCCTGGGTGAAACTGATCTATTGAGCAAGTAATGAACCATTTTCTTTCCGAAGATCTTCATGACTCACCCTTAGCTTCTCAAGATCTTGCTTTCTCTAAAGAAATTCATACGAAAGCTTCTCATGATTGGCTAAGAGCGTTTCATGATGACCTTGAAGATTATCAAACTTAGACTATAGTCGTTGAAGATTATCAGTCAGAGTTTGAGTTCAACTCATTTCCTCACTCAACAGGTCATCGCTTTTGTCTAGCAAATTTTGGACCTTTTCCAAAGCCTTTTGTTATTTTATGGCAATATTAGCAAGTTTGGAATAGCTAGGTTTGAGATTTTCATCAGATTCATCCTCGCTTGATTTAGAGGAGGGATATTTGAGTACCTTGGCACCTTTTGCCATGAAGCAATAGGTGGGAGCGTAGTCATTGTCGCCGTCATCAGCAATGTTGTGGAAGCCATTTTCCTCAATGTTGAAGATGGACTTGTTGACGAAAGCAGTAGCGAGAGCTAGGCTCTCCACAGCAGAGTCTGACTCCTCAGATGCCTCCTCTTCCTCATTTTCCTCAGATTCAGCTTCAGAGTCCATTTCCTTGCCCATGAATGCCCGAGCCTGTTTGGAACTGCTCTTCTTGTGAGATGAAGTCTTTGAAGATTTTAATGATGAGGACTTTGAAGATTTCTTCTTTTTCTTTGAGTCGTCTGAACTATCATCCTTGTATTTCTTCTTCTTTGATTCCTTCGCCCACTGAGGACAATCAGTTATATAGTGACCAGGTTTCTTGCATTTGTGGCAAGTCCTCTTCTTGTAATCGTGGGATGAGGAATCTAATCTCATGTCATCACCTCTTGAAGATTTTCCAAAGCGACCACACCTTGAGAACTTCTAGAATTTCCTCACGAGCATTGCTAGCTCTTGGCTTAGTTCTTTAGGGTCACCAAGGCTGCTATCAGAATCTTCTCCTTCAGATGAGGAAACTGCCTTGGCCTTCAGTGCGCGTGATCTTCCATAGCTTGGCCCGTAGAGATCTCTCTTCTCAGCTTGTTGGAATTCATGAGTGTTCAGCCTCTCGAGGATATCAGCAGGATCTAGTGACTTGTAGTCTCCACGTTCTTGAATCATCAGTGCCAGTGTATCGAATGGGGAATCAAGTGACCTCAACAATTTCTTCACCACCTCATGGTCAGTGATGTCAGTGGCACCGAGTGCTTGAAGCTCATTTGAGATGTCAGTGAGGTGATCAAAGGTTTGCTGAACATTTTCGTTGTCGAGTCTTTTGAAGTGGTTGAAGAGATTGCGAAGAACGTCAACTCGAGAATCATGTTGGGTTGAGATTCCTTTGTTGACCTTGGACAGCCTATCCCAGATAAGCTTTGCAGATTCCAAAGCACTCACTCTGCCGTACTGTCCTTTGCTCAGATGGCCACATATGATATTCTTCGCTTGAGAGTCGAGTTGCTTGAATCTGTTCACATCGGCAGCGTTCACGGAAGGAGTGACGGAGGGACTGCCATTTTCCACAACGTACCAGAGATCATTGTCAATTGCCTCAAGATGCATGCGCATCTTGTTCTTCCAGTAGGGGTAGTCCGTCCCATCGAAGATAGGACACCCAGCCGAGACCTTGATCATGCCTACAGTCGACATAACTAAAACTCCAGGTGGTTAAACCAAAATCACACAAAACAAGGGAGTACCTTGGTCTAATACCAATTGAAAGTGCATTATATCGACTAGAGTGGGTGAATAGGCGATTTTTATGAATTCGTCACTAAGGAAATACTACTGGAGGAATTCCCCAAGCGACAAACTACTAGCAGCGGAATAAGTACTCAGGTGCATGCATAACAACACAGTAGCATAGTCATCATGATGAAATGAAACATACACAGATCATAGGTAACGTGAAAACAGGATAAGCAGGCAGAAGACAAAGTGACTAAAGAAATAGGATTGAGGAAATTGAGAAAGTCTTTAGTCAAAGTCTTCAAACAGTAACGATCAATTTCATCAACACATGAATGAGGAAATAGAACCAGTAGCTCGGTGAAGACAATGATTTGGTAGACCAGTTCCAAATGCTGTGATAGTTGTACATCTGGTTGGAGCAGCTTGGTATTTAAACCAAAGGACACACAGTCCCAGGACACACATTCCTTACTGTATTCTCCTTGAGCTAAGGTCACACAGACCTCGCCCAATCACTCGTGGTAAGTCTTCTGGTGACTTCCAAACCTTCACAGACTAGGTCACCCGGCGACCCGCAATTCTTCTTGGATGCTCTAGACTTTGACGCCTAACCATCTGGAAGATGCACAGTCTTCAAAGGTAACAAGTGTCGGTTCCACACAGGAACAATCTCTTCAGTGATGCTCAATCACTTTGGGTTGTAGGTGTTTGGGTTTTGGTTTTTTCCTCACTGATGATTTTCTCTCAAAGTCCTCGAAGGATGGGATGTTCTCAATGACAAGTGTCAGTTTCTCTCGGAGCAGCCAACCAGCTAGTGGTTGTAGGGGGCGGCTATTTATAGCCGGGGAGAAGCCCGACATGATAAGACATAAATGCCCTTCAATAATATGACCGTTAGGTGGATAAGATATTTTGGGACAGCTGGCGCATAGCACAGCAACGGTTGGAAATTTGATCTCTCAAATTCCTCAGGGCTATCATGTTCCTCACTTGTAGGCAATCCACACTGGCGAATTCCTAACTCCTCAGTCAGAACAAATTCCTCAGAGAACAGAAGATCTTCGTCTGTCACTGAAGAAATTGACTGAACTGTATGAGATTTCCAAAGGCTTCACTCGAAGGATTGGGTAGGTGTAGGATTTGAGATGAGAATCACTTAGAAACTTTTGCTTAGTTTTACCTCGACCCCCTTTAACAGTACAGTGTTTTCTATGACTCAAGAAAGAGAAAATGAAACTAAGATAACAGAAGTCTTCACACTTCATAATCCTCGCATCAATATCAATGTCTTCAAGATTACACCAAATTCCTCATTTTCAAAGTCTTCAAGAAACCAAAGTCTTCAAATGAAGACATTCATTTTTAGGGGTCGACTTTCATCATAAATATCAAACTCCTCATAGACTTATAGAACCTGTGTACACTCACAAACACATTAGTCCCTTAACCGATAAGTCTTCAATGCACCAAAATCACTAAGGGGCACTAGATGCACTTACATGTACCCAATTGTTTCCTTAGGGTATCCTATGAAGAAGCACTTCTACGATTTGGGTTCAAGCTTATCAGGCTAAAGCCTTTTGACATAAGTGTCGTAACCCAAAACTTTAAGAAACGACAACTTAGGTTTCTTGCCAAACCACAGTTCATATGGTGTCGTCTCAACGGATTTAGATGGTGCCCTATTTAACGTGAATGCGGCTGTCTCTAATGCATAACCCCAAAACTATAGTGGTAAATCGGTAAGAGGCATCATAGATCGCACCATATCTAATAAAGTGCGGTTATGACATTCAGACACACCATTACGCTGTGGTGTTCCAGGTGGCATGAGTTGTGAAACTTTCCACATTGTTTTAAATGAAGGCCAAACTCGTAACTCAAATATTCGCCCCCACGATCAGATCGTAGAAACTTTATTTTCTTGTTACGATGATTCTCCACTTCACTCTGAAATTCTTTGAACTTTTCAAATGTTTCAGACTTGTGTTTCATCAAATATATATACCCATACCTACTCAAATCATCTGTGAAGGTCAAAAAATAACGATACCCGCTGCGTGCCTCAACACTCATCGGACCGCATACATCGGTATGTATTATTTCCAATAAGTCATTAGCTCGCTCCATTGTTCTGGAGAACGGAGTTTTAGTCATCTTGCCCATGAGGCATGGTTCGCAAGTATCAAATGATTCATAATAAAGTGATTCCAAAAGTCCATCCGCATAGAGTTTCTTCATGCGCTTTACACCAATATGACCTAAACGGCAGTGCCACAAGTATGTTGCACTATCATTATCAACTTCACATCTTTTAGCATCAATATTATGAATATGTGTATCACTATGATCGAGATTCAATAAACCATTCACATTGGGTGTATGACCATAGAAGGTTTTATTCATGTAAACAGAACAACAATTATTCTCTGACTTAAATGAATAACTGTATTGCAATAAACACGATCTAATCTTGTTCATGGTCAACGCAAACACCAAATAACATTTATTCACGCTCAACATTAATCCCGAAGGTAGAGGGAGTGTGTGATGGTGATCATATCAATCTTGGAAACACTTCCAACACACATCGTCACCTCGCCCTTAACTAGTCTCTGTTTATTCTGTAACTTCTGTTTAGAGTTACTAATCTTAGCAACTGAACTGGTATCAAATACCCAGGGCTACTACGAGTACCAGTAAGGTACACATCAATAACATGTATATCAAATATACCTTTGTTTATTTTGCCATCCTTCTTATCTGCCAAGTATTTGGGGCAGTTCCGCTTCCAGTGACCATTTCCTTTGTAGTAGAAGCACTTAGTTTCAGGCTTGGGTTCAGCTTTGGGCTTCTTTAAGGGAGTGGCAACTTGCTTGCCAATCTTATTGAAGTTCCCTCTCTTTCCCTTGCCCTTTTTCTTGAAACTAGTGGTCTTGTTAACCATCAACACTTGATGCTCTTTCTTGATTTCTACCTTCGCCGATTTCAGCATCGCGAAGAGCTCGGGAATCATTTTCGTCATCCCTTGCATATTATAGTTCATCACGAAGTTCCAGTAGCTTGGTGATAGTGACTAGAGAACTTTGTCAATCACTATCTTATCTGGAAGATTAACTCCCACTTGATTCAAGCGATTGTTGTACCCAAACATTCTTAGCACATGCTCACTGGCTGAGCTATTCTCCTCCATCTTGTAGGCAAAGTACTTGTCATAGGTCTCATACCTCTCGACACGGGCATGAGTCTGAAATACCAATTTCAGCTCTTGGAACATCTCATATGCTCCAAAACGTTCAAAACGTTTTTTAAGTCCCGGTTCTAAGCTGTAAAGCATGGCGCACTTAACTATCAAGTAGTCATCATATCGAGCTTGCCAAACGTTCACAATGTCTGCATCTGCTCCTGCAACAAGTCTGTCACCTAGCGGTGCATCAAGCACATAATTCTTCTATGCAGCAATGAGGATAAACCTCAGATCACGGACCCAGTCCGCATCATTGCTACTATCATCTTTCAACTTAGTTTTCTCTAGGAACATATCAAAAATATAGGGGAGCTATATCACGAGCTATTGATCTACAACATAGATATGCAAAACTATAAGACTAAGTTCATGATAATTTAAGTTCAATTAATCAAATTACTAATGAACTCCCACTTAAATAAACATCCCTCAAGTTATCTAAGTGACACGTGATCCAAATCAACTAACCCATGTCCGATCATCACGTGAGATGGGGTAGTCATCAATGGTGAACATCTCTATGTTGATCATATCTACTATATGACTCACGTTCGACCTTTCGGTCTCTAGTGTTCTGAGACCATGTCTGTACATGCTAGGCTCGTCAAGTTTAGTCCAAGTATTCTGCATGTACAAAACTGTCTTACACCCGTTGTATGTGAACGTATAGTCTAACACACCCGATCTTCACGTGGTGCTTCGAAATGACGAACTTTGGCAACAGTGCATACTCGGGGAGAACACTTTTATCTTGAAATTTCGTGAAGGGATCATCTTATAATGCTACCGCCGTTCTAAGCAAAATAAAATGCATAAAGGATAAACATCACATGCAATCAAAATATGTGACATGATATGGCCATCATCATCTTGTGCTTTTGATCTCCATCTTCAAAGCATCGTCATGATCTCCATCGTCACCGGCTCGACACCTTGATCTCCATCGTTGTGTCGGGGTCGTCTCGCCAACTATTGCTCCTACAACTATCGCTAATGCATAGTGATAAAGTAAAGCAATTAAATGGCGCTTGCACTTCATACAATAAAGAGACAACCCTAAGGCTCCTGCCGGTTGTCGATATTACAAAACATGATCATCTCATACATCAACATATATCACATCATATCTTGACCATATCACATCACAACATGCCCTGCAAAAACAAGTTAGACGTCCTCTACTTTGTTGTTGCAAGTTTTACGTGGCTGCTACGGGCTTCTAGCAAGAACCGTTCTTACCTACACAAAAACCACAACGGTGATTCATCAAGTTTGCTGTTTTAAGCTTCTTCAAGGACCGGCTGTAGTCAAATTTGATTCAACTAAAGTAGGAGAAACAGACACCCGCCGGCCACCTTTATGCAAAACTAGTTGCATGTCTGTTGGTGGAACCGGTCTCATGTGCGTGGACATGTAAGGTTGGTCCGGGCCGCTTCATCCCACAATACCGCCGAATCAAAATAAGACGTTGGTGGTAAGCAGTATGACTATCACCGCCCACAACTCTTTGTGTTCTACTCGTGCATATCATCTACGCATAGACCTGGCTCGGATGCCACTGTTGGGAAACGTTGCATGGAAAACAAAAAAAATTCTACGCATACGCAAGATCTATCCATGGAGATGCATAGCAACGAGAGGGGAGAGTGTGTCTACGCACCCTCGTAGACCGTAAGTAGAAGCGTTTGATAACGCGGTTGATGTAGTCGAACTTCTTCGCGCTCCAACCGATCAAGTACCGAACGTACGACACCTCCTCGTTCTGCACACGTTCAGTTCGGTGAAGTCATCCGGCTTCTTGATCCAGCAAGACAGCGAGGTAGTGGATGAGTTCCGGCAACACGACGGCATGGTGACGGTGATGGTGAAGCTATCTCCGCAGGGTTTCGCCTAAGCACTATGAAAATATGACCGGGGGTGTAAACGGTGGAGGGGGGCGCCGCACATGGCTAAGACAATGTTCTGGTGTGCTAGGCGCCCCCCTCCCACATATATATAGGTGGGGGGTAGGAGGGAACAGCTAGGAGGCGCCCCAAGTAGGCTGAATCCTACTTGGGGTCTTCCCCCAAGTGGCGCCCCCTTCCTTATTTGGAGTGCGGGAGGAAGGAAGGAGGAGGTGGCGCCCCCCTTTCCTTTCTCTCCTAAGGGTGGAAAGGCAGGAGGGGCCACCCCTCCCCTTTCCTTCCCCTAGGGCCGGCCAACCAAGGGAAAGGGCGCACCAGCCCCCTTGTGGGCTGGTCTGTCCCCCCCCCCTTTGGCCCATAAGGCCCATACACTTGCCGGGGGTGCCCGGAACCCCTTCCGATGACCCGATGAGTACCCGGTGCACTCTGAAACTATTCAAGTGTCCGAATACCATCGTCCTATATATATCAATCTTTACCTCTCGACCATTTCGAGACTCCTCGTCATGTCCATGATCTCATCCAGGACTCTGAACAACATTCGGTCACCAAAACATATAACACTATATCGTCAATGAACGTTAAGCGTGTGGAGCCTACAAGTTCGAGAACTATGTAGACCTGACCGAGAGACCTCTCCGGTCAATAACCAATAGCGGAACCTGGATGCCCATATTGGCTCCTACATATTCTACAAAGATCTTTATCGGTCGAACCGTTATGACAACATACGTAATTCCCTTTGTCCATCGGTATGTTACTTGCCTGAGATTCGATCGTCGATATCTTCATACCTAGTTCAATCTCGTTACCGGCAAGTCTCTTTACTCATTCCGTAATACATCATCCTGTAACTAACTCATTAGTCACTTTTCTTGCAAGGCTTCTTGTGATGTGTATTACCAAGAGGGCCCAGAGATACCTCTGCGATACTCGTAGTGACAAATCCTAATCTCGATCTATGCCAACTCAAGAAACACCTTCGGAGATACCTGTAGAGCATCTTTATGGTCACCCAGTTACGTTGTGATGTTTGATAGCACACAAGGTATTCCTCCAGTATCCGGGAGTTGCATAATCTCATAGTCGAAGGAATATGTATTTTGACATGAAGAAAGCAATAGCAATAAACTGAATGATCATTATGCTAAGCTAACGGATGGGTCTTGTCCATCACATCATTCTCCTAATGATGTGATCCCGTTATCAAATGACAACACATGTCTATGGTTAGGAAACCTTAACCATCTTTGATCAACGAGCTAGTCTAGTAGAGGCTTACTAGAGACACGGTATTTGTTTATGTATTCACACATGTATTTAAGTTTCCGATCAATACAATTCTAGCATGAATAATAAACCTTTATCATGAATAAGGAAATATAAAATAAAAACTTTATTATTGCCTCTAGGGCATATTTCCTTCACCTGTGCCCTACACTGGCGAGACGATGCAGCGGAAAAAAATTAGGGACCCGGACTCCGGAGCACCTAGTTGCTCCGATACCCAGTTCCTTCATTCCATAAAGATTTAGTATTTTACTGCTTGGCTGCTCGGATGTGTGGACCAAAGTTGGCTGCACAAACTGCTGAAGCGGTGCCAAATAATTTTCTAATGGCACCACTGATGAGATGGCAACATTTTTATATACTAGGTACAAACTGTGACACTGTCTTAACATCCAGAATAACATAGCACAGTGACAGTGTCTGAATCACGTCTAACAAATAATTTGTAACAATGAAAGTGGGGCTAACCTTCTCTGCACATGCCAGAAACTTCCTCCCACTGTCCACCGATTCAAACGCAACTAGCTTCACGCATGAAGATTGATGGTGACAACGAGCAGGCAGATCTTCAGCCACCCCGCTCCATTCGTTGCTGAAAAATACCCGGGTGCTGAAAAATTCATCGTCGGAGGAGGAACCGCTGGAGAGGTCATTGAAGAAGACCATGGTGACCCTGGTGGTAGGATGTGAGATGGCGAGAGCGAGGAAGCAAGTGAGGAAGCGGCTATAGCTTCGGAAGGAAGGAAGGAGGAAAAAGGGGAAATGTGACTTATGGTCGGGGAGAAAAGGAGGTGGGGAAGGGGGGCGGGGGTAGATATTTCGGCGGTAGGCCAAAAATTTTGAAATGTGGAGGGAAACTTTGCGCGCGGTGCCGCCGGACACCATTCACTTTGAACGATTGTGTGCATCGCAAACGATTCTTCTGCTTTACGAGCATGGGATGAGTTTGATAATTCAAATTTTGGTGGAAATTTCCCTGGGTACTGTCCTCATCCACATCATTGCATAATTTAACATCGTTTGCTAATTTGGGCACACAAAAGAGCGTACAACACACAGACCACACTTACTGAATCGAGCGATTTTAGTAATTAAACAGAGCTAGTTGACCTGAACATTGCTCTAACAAAAGACCAGCATTAAAAACAAAGCCTAAGTACACATAATTTTAACAAAGCCGCCACCGCGCCGGCCTATGCATCGCTGGTGTGAGATGAGACGTCGATGACTTGTCCTGGTGACATGCCACCATTGGTGGACTCCGCGTCCCCCCTGCTGAAGTCGATCGCATCCTCGTCCTCATCCTCGTCCTCGGCGCCGCCCTCAAGGTTATAGTACTCGTAGTAGTGGCTGCACCAGAGCTCGCGTTGGTACTCCACTGCCGATTCCTCGACGGACAGACTCTTCTCTACCTCGACCTCGGCCACACACAACTCCTCCTCCCGGCGCTCCTCGATCTCCACCACCTCCTGCACCTCCAGCTCCCACTCAGCGATCTCATGAGGAAGCAGGTGCTCCATGGCCACCGCCGCCTTTTCGGACGTGGGATGCATGCTGGATTCCGAGGTGGCCTGGAATATCTTGGCGTGTGCCTCCTCGATCTTGGCGTGGATGGCCTTGACCCGGGACAGGGCGACATCGGCGGCACGGACGGCAGCTCGAGCGCTCTCGGTGTTTGCAGCCACTGCTGCAGCCGTCTCGGCTGCTGCAGCTGCCCTGTCGGCTGCCGCAGACGCCCTCTTGGTGGATGCGGCTGCACTCAATGCGGATGCGGCGGCATTCTTGGTGTAGGCGTCCGCACTCTCGGCGCAGGCGGCGGCAATCTGGGAGGACGCGGCCACCGTACGGGCCCTCACGAAGCGTTTCCACGGCGTCACCTTTGCAAGAATGGGTTGCGGGAAGGGGGATCGGGATTCATGGATTCGGGGGTTGTCGACACTGGAGCAGATGACCCGGCGAACCTTAAGGAGGAAGACTTAAATAGACCCACGAATTTTCATCGCAAACGGTTCCTACAAAAAAATTGTGTGTGATATTGTTGATATTTTTTATTAGCTGTGAAAGATGAATTTGGAGTAAAGTGGCAATGGATGGTGTTTTAAATGTACGAGAAAAATTTGTAGTACTAATACAACTGTCATGTCAAAATTTGGAAATTTTCAAGGGTTATTTGACCTTTTAAGACATCTAAGTGATTTTCTAGCCATTTAATGACCGTAATTCAAATTTGAACTACATCTACATGCAACGGCTAACCATAACGATTTGAAAAATCATATTTGTGTTCTTGTGTGTGAGTTAATTCGATGTGCAGTAAATTGGAAGGAATTTTCAAACATATTGGTGTCATGACCTGGACACATGCATGGAGTGTCATGGTATTTAAATTCCAAAAAATAAAAAAAAAATCAGAAACACATGAAACCTTGCTTTATGTAATGTCATGCCACCAAGATGATGTGGTAATTTTTTTGTCATGTTTGACAAAAGTTTGGACACACACTCCTCACAAACCGAAGCAACTCACTAGAAGGCTCGTGGTTCCGAGAGGGAACAAAGCATGTTTGATGACGAATGGGAGATAGCTTCCTCTTACGGCCTTCAAATTTTTTCTACATTTAACGTGCACTAATACAACTGTCATGTGAAAATTTGGAAAATTCTAGGGGTCATTTGACCATTTGAAGACATCTAAGTGATTTTCTAGCCACTTAATGACCGTAATTCAAATTTGAACTACATCTACATGCAACGGCTAACCATAACAGTTTGAAAAATCATATTTGTGTACTTGTGTGCAAGTTAATTCCATGTGCAGTAAATTGGAAGGAATTTTTAAACATATTGGTGTCACAGCCTGGACACATGCATGGAGTGCCATGGCATTTAAATTCCAAAAAATTAAAAAAAGAACAGAAACAGATGAAACTTTGCTTGATGTTATGTCATGCCTCCAAGATGATGTGGTAAAATTTTTGGCATGTTTGACGAAATTTTGGACACACACGCCTCACAAAACCAGAGCAACTTACTAGATGGCTCGTGGTTCCAAGAGGGAACAATGCATGTTTGATGACGAACGGGAGATAGCTTCCTCTTACAGCCTTCAATTTTTTCTACATTTAACATGCACTAATACAACTGTCATGTGAAAATTTGGAAAATTCTAGCGCTCATTCAACCTTTTAAAGACATCTAAGTGATTTTCTAGCCATTTAATGATCATAATTCGAATTTCAACTAGATCTACATGCAACGGCTAACCATAACAGTTTGAACAATCATATTTGTGTACTTGTGTGCGAGTTAATTCCATGTGCAGTAAATTGGAAGGAATTTTCAAACATATTGGGGTCACGGCCTGGACACATGCATGGAGTGCCATGCCATTTAAATTCCAAAATATTAAAAAATGATCAGAAACACTTGAAACCTTGCTTGACGTAATGTCATGCCACCAAGATGATGTGGTAAAATTTTTGGCATGTTTGACAAAAGTTTGGACACACACCCCTCACAAAACCGGAGCAACTCAGTAGACGGTTCGTGGTTCCGAGAGGGAACAATGCATGTTTGATGACGAACAGGAGATAGCTACCTCTTACGGCCTTCAATTTTTTTGTACATTTAACGTGCACTAATACAACTGTCATGTGAAAAATTGGAAAATTCTAGGGGTCATTTGACCTTTTTAAGACATCTAAGTGATTTTCTAGCCATTTAATGAACGTAATTTAAATTTGAACTAGATCTACATGCAACGGCTAACCATAACGGTTTGAACAATCATATTTGTGTACTTGTGTGCGAGTTAATTCCATGTGCAGTAAATTGGAAGGAATTTTCAAACATATTGGTGTCACGGCCTGGACACATGCATGGAGTGCCATGCCATTTAAATTCCAAAATATTAAATAATGATCAGAAACACTTGAAACCTTGCTTGACGTAATGTCATGCAACCAAGATGATGTGGTAAAAAATTTGGCATGTTTGACAAAAGTTTGGACACACACCCCTCACAAAACCGGAGCAACACACTAGATGGCTCGTGGTTCCAAGAGGGAACAATGCATGTTTGATGACGAACGGGAGATAACTTCCTCTTACGGCCTTCAATTTTTTTTCTACATTTAACGTGCACTAATACAACTGTCATGTGAAAATTTGGAAAATTCTAGGGGTCATTTGACCTTTTAAAGACATCTAAGTGATTTTCTAGCCATTTAATGACCGTAATTCAAATTTGAACTAGATCTACATGCAACGGCTAACCATAACGGTTTGAACAATCATATTTGTGTACTTGTGTGCGAGTTAATTCCATGTGCAGTAAATTGGAAGGAATTTTCAAACATATTGGTGTCACGGCCTGGATATATGCATGGAGTGCCATGCCATTTAAATTCCAAAATATTAAAAAATGATCAGAAACACTTGAAACCTTGCTTGACGTAATGTCATGCAACCAACATGATGTGGTAAAAAATTTGGCATGTTTGACGAAACTTTGGACACACACCCCTCACAAAACCGGAGCAACTCAGTAGACGGTTCGTGGTTTCGGGAGGGAACAATGCACGTTTGATGACGAACGGGAGATAGCTTCTTCTTACTGCCTTTAATTTTTTTTTCTACATTTAACATGCACTAATACAACTGCATGTGAAAATTTGGAAAATTCTAGGAGTCATTTGACCTTTTTAATACATTTAAGTGATTTTCTAACCATTTAATGACCGTAATTCAAATTTGAACTACATCTACATGCAACGGCTAACCATAACAGTTTGAAAAATCATATTTGTGTACTTATGTGCGAGTTAATTCCATGTGCAGTAAATTGGAAGGAATTTTCAAACATATTGGTGTCAAGGCCTGGACACATGCATGGCGTGCCATGTCATTTAAATTCCAAAAAATTAAAAAAAGATCAGAAACACATGAAACCTTGCTTGATGTAATGTCATGCCACCAAGATGATGTGTTCAAATTTTTTGCATGTTTGACGAAAGTTTGGACACACACCCCTCACAAACTGGAGCAACTCACTAGAAGGCTCTTGGTTCCGAGTGGGAACAATGCATGTTTGATGACGAACGGGAGATAGCTTCCTCTTACGGCCTTCAAATTTTTTGTACATTTAACGTGTACTAATACAACTGTCATGTGAAAAATTGGAAAATTCTAGGGGTCATTTGACCTTTTAAAGACATTTAAGTGATTTTCTAGCCATTTAATGACCGTAATTCAAATTTGAACTACATCTACATAATGGCTAACCATAACGGTTTGAAAAATCATATTTTTGTGTACTTGTGTGCGAGTTAATTCCATGTGCAGTAAATTGGAAGGAATTTTCAAGCACATTGGTGTCACGGCCTGGACACATGCATGGAGTGCCATGCCATTTAAATTCCAAAAAATCAAAAAATGATTAGAAACACATGAAACCTTTCTTGATGTAATGTCATGCCACCAAGATGATGTGGTAAAAAAAATTGGCCTGTTTGACGAAAGTTTGGACGCACACCCTCACAAACCGGAGCAACTCACTAGAATGCTCGTGGTTTCGAGAGGGAACAATGCAGTTTTCATGACAAATCGATGATAGTTTCCTCTTATGGGCTTACAAAATTTTCTACAGCTAAATTGCACTAATACAACTGTCATGTCAAAATTTGGAAAATTTCAGGGGTCATTTGACCTTTTTAAGACATTTAAGTGATTTTCTAGCCATTTAATGGTCGTAATCCAAATTTGAACTACATCTATATGCAGCGGCTAACCATAACGGTTTGAAAAAAAATATTTGTGTACTTGTGTGCGAGTTAATTCCATGTGCAGTAAATTGGAACGAATTTTCAAACATATTGGTGTCACGGCTTCGACACATGCATGGAATGCCATGGCCTTTAAATTCCAAAAAATTAAAAAATGATCAGATGATGTAAATATCCATTATTCAAAAAAGAAAATGTAAAGATCTGGCAAGACAACCGGGCCCCACACGATTGGCACTGGTTATTAATCAGACACAGTTCTGTCTTGGAAACCGTCAGCTATTAAGTTCACACACGGTTTTGCTGCGGGAATCGTGTGTAATTCAAACTACAGTACTCGTAAATTCCGGCGACCGGCGTGTGTACTGTTTCCGTCGATCTAGATTCCGGCCGCCAATAAATACTACCTTCCTCATGTTGTCCCGCCTGCATTCTCATCTACATCCTCCCCTCGCTCGCCCTCTCTCTCTCAAATCTCTGCCATGGCGCCGTTGATCTGCCCACGCGCCGACGAGGAGGCACCGCCCCCCGAGGACACTCAGTCAAAGAGCAGCGATGAGGGGGACCCCTATGCGCCATCGGACCCCCCAACTTTGGAGTGGTTTTGGGGCCAGTACAATCTTTGTCTGTGGAAGTCGCTGCCGCTGGCTGAGAAAGCCAGGCAAGTGGCGTTCAAGAAGGAGATGGTGGAGGAGGAAGCCAGGTACGAGGTGGCCTGTGAAGCCCATGATGCCGCCTGGAAAAAGGAGGCGGTGGAGCTTTGGGGGCGGGCGCATCATCGTGCGGAGGAGGTGTACGAATTCGCGAGGAAGGTCAAAGGCACTAGGCGCCTCATTGCTGCGTGGAGGTGGGCTGATAAGCTCCAGCGTGCCACCGACGAGGAGCTCCGGTGGGCGCCCAACGAAATGGCAAGATCGTTCGCGCTCGTGCGCCAGCAAGAGGCAGATCGGTACGTCAAGCGCTGCGAGGCGAAGGAGGCGGAGTACTGCCTCCGCGCTGGGAAGACGCCACGCACCAGGGAGCTGCTGGCGAGGGGCTGCCGGAATACTGCCCCTAGGAGGGATTATTATTTTTAGTATTGTCTGTTTTCACTTTAATGCATTGTACCTAGTAGTTAAGTATCATCACGTATATGTGATGATATTATATATATATATTCTGTGATGAACTAATGAACAATTAATATATATTATGCATTCGATTTTCTATCTATTTTCGTATACTAATTTATATCTGGTTGTTATCATCCACATATAAAGAATGGAAAGCATACACACACACAATGAAACAGAACAAATAAGAACGAAAAACAAAGTACACACATTGAAACAGAGCAATAAACAGAGCAATATTATGATTGCTGTGAATACATAGCGATCCAAGTCAAAACGACTCAACAAAATAAAACGCGTCCATGAGACCATGACCAGCAGCCCTTGCCTACGGTAGCTCTTGGCTCTGCCTGAACTCATGCAGGCGTTCATCCTAGCGGTCGACACGCTCGCGGTACATCTGGAGCGCGATCTCGAGCTCCAAGTTGGCTATTTCATTGGAGATCACCAGCTCGAGGATGCGACGGCCATGTTCATCTACTGCGCCCAGGTGGACACCTGGGCCAAGGAGGTGGTCAAGCCTAGCGACCAGCACGTTGGCATCGAGCGGGCCACGGACAAGGCGAACGGCGCGACCCATGCGAACGGCGCGGCGGGCGTCCGGTGTAAGTACGGCACGACTGGCCTCTGGTGCATGTACGACGTAGACGGCCTCTGCCCACTCCTGGCGAGGAATGGGGGTACTGACGGGACGTGTACCCAGCGGCAACGCCCTGTCGACAGCAGGCAGGCGCTGTTGGATCCACCCTTGCTATGCGGCGCGCCACGCCTCTCGCTCTGCGACGCTCCAACGGTCTTGCTGTGCGGCAAGCCGCAGCCTATTGGTGCAGATGCGCCTAGCTTGCTCTGCGGCGCGTCATCGATCATGTTGTGCGGCGAGCTACAGCCTCTCGATGCTCACATGCCTATCTTGATCCACGGCGCTGAAGCGCCATGCGCCAAGGGTCTGCTCAACCCTGGCGATGATGCGCATCACATCGTTGTCCATCGCGTTGCCGGGGAGAGCCTCGGCCACGACGGGCCATGGCGCCTTCTCGTTTTCCTCGTCAAGGAGGTTGATGGCAGAGGCGGCGCTTTGGTGGGATGGCATGCTTGGAAAAGGTGGATGTGCTACAGGATGTGCGTCACGCGGCGCCTAGGTTTATGCGCAATATCGTTGGGTGGCGGCGGGAAACCGGTGAGGAAATGGTGGGAAATGGTGGCGTGTTCAAAAAACACCATCAATTAATGGAAACTTTAGCATAGAAAGAACATCGAGCTAGCACGACGCGTGCGGGCACATTGCTCGCCCAAGGCTATGATCCATATACTTGTGTGCCCAACAGAGCACACTATTGACAGTAAAGAATACTGTTCTGTTTATCCTAGCAGAGCAGTGGCGGCAAGCGTCACAAGAAGTAGATGATGATCAGATGATCGTTTATCCTTGTTAATTATGCATGTAATAGTTTACTTTGGTGTGTGGAAATGTCACGTGTGTACTAGCCACCTATGTAATTGGATGTTTGCCGCGTATCACACACATCTTGTTTATGTGAAACGTTTTTGTTCTCTTGGCTCAACACAAACAGTTTATCGGAATGAAGTGTATGCCCTCCATTGCACACACCTTGATCTGGCTGAACCATTTCTGTTGCATTGCCTAATCGAAAATAGTTCATCCGAGTGAACTGTATGCCGTATATCACACACACCTCGATCTGGCTGACTATTTCTTTTGTGTTGCCTAATCACAAACAGTTCATCCGAGTGAACTGTATGTCGTATATCGCACACACCTTCATCTGGTTGCCCATTTTTGTTGTTCCGCCTCATCACAAACAGTTTATCCGAGTGAACTGTATGTCGTATATCACACACGCCTCCATCTGGCTGCTCGTTTCTTTTGTTCGGCCTCATCACAAACAGTTCATTGAACTGAACCATATGCCCCGCAACGCACACGCAACTAAAATCTGAACCGTGTTTGATGTATCTGCCATCGCAAATGTTTTGCATCTTTTTTGATGGTTTTTTTACATCACCGTTTGCGATTAATGCATCGCACATAGTTTCGTCGAAGGGTCTTTGATTGTAGTGTCGCGTTAGCAGCATCCTGCAGTAGTGTGAAAGAAGTGGTGAGAACTGAAATACTAAAACTTCTCGAAGCAGGTATAATCTATCCCATAACTGATAGTAGATGGGTAAGTCATGTTCATTGTGTCCCTAAAAAGGGTGGTATTACTGTTGTTCCTAATGATAAAAATGAACTTATTCCACAAAGAATTGTCACTGGCTATAGAATGGTAATTGACTTTAGAAAATTAAATAAAGCAACTAGAAAAGATCATTACCCTATGCCTTTTAGTGATCAAATGTTGGAAAGAATATCTAAGCACACACACTTTTGCTTTCTTGATGGATATTCTGGTTTCTCTCAAATACCTGTTTCACAACCTGATCAAGAGAAAACCACTTTTACTTGCCCTTTTGGAACTTATGCTTATAGAAGTATGCCTTTTGGTTTATGCAATGCACCTGCTACCTTTCAAAGATGCATGACTGCTATATTCTCTGATTTTTGTGAAAAGATTGTTGAGGTTTTCATGGATGGTTTTTTCGTTTACGGAACTTCTTTTGATGATTGCTTAAGCAACCTTGATCGAGTTTTGTAGAGATGTGAACAAACTAATCTTGTCTTGAATTGGGAGAAGTTCCACTTTATGGTTAATGAAGGTATTGTTTTGGGGCATAAAATTTCTGAACGAGGTATTGAGGTGGATAAAGCTAAAGTTGATGCAATTGAGAAAATGCCATGTCCTAAAGATATTAAAGGTATTTGTAGTCTTCTTGGTCATGCTAGTTTCTATAGGAAGTTTATTAAAAACTTCTCTAAAATTTCTAGGCCTCTTACTAATCTTTTACAAAAGGATGTTCCCTTTGTTTTTGATGATGATTGTGTAGAAGCCTTTGAAACACTTAAGAAAGCCTTAACTTCTGCACCTATTGTTCAACCACCTGATTGGAACTTGCCTTTTGAAATTATGTGTGATGCTAGTGGTTATGATGTTGGTGCTGTACTAGGACAAAGAGCTGATAACAAATTAAATGTTATCCATTATGCTAGCAAAACTCTAGACAGTGCCCAAATAAATTATGCTACTACTGAAAAGTTTTTTTAGCAGTCGTGTTTGCTTGTGATAAATTCAGATCTTACATTGTTGATTCCAAAGTAATTGTTCACACTGATCATGCTACTATATAATATCTTATGAAAAAGAAAGATGCTAAACATAGACTCATTAGGTGGGTTCTCTTGCTACAAGAATTTGATTTACATATCACTGATAGGAAAGGAGCTTAGAACCCCGTAGCAGATAACTAGTCTAGGTTAGAAAATATTCTTGATGACCCACTACCTATTGATGATAGTTTTTCCTGATGAACAACTAGCTGTAATAAATGTTTCTCATAATACTCCTTGGTATGCTGACTATGCTGATTATATTGTTGCTAAATATATACCACCTAGTTTCACATACCAACAAAAGAAAATTTTCTTCTATGATTTAAGAAATTACTTTTAGGATGACCCACATCTTTATAAAGAAGGAGTAGATGGTATTATTAGACGTTGTGTACCTGAGCACAAACAGGAACAAATCCTACGGAAATGTCACTCCGAAGCCTATGGAGGACATCATGCAGGAGATAGAACTGCTCACAAGGTATTGCAATCTGGTTTTTATTGGCCTACTCTCTTCAAGGATGCCTGTAAGTTTGGTTTATCTTGTGATGAATGTCAAAGATTTGGTAATATCGGTAAGCATCAGGAAATGCCTATGAATTATTCACTTGTCGTTGAACCATTTGATGTTTGGGGTTTTGATTACATGGGACCTTTTCCTTCCTCTAATGGATATACACATATTTTGGTTGCTGTTGATTATGTTACTAAGTGGGTAGAAGCTATTCCAACTAGTAGTGCTGATCATAACACTCCCATTAAAATGCTTAAAGAAGTTATTTTCCCAAGGTTGGGAGTCCCTAGATATTTAATGACTCATGGTGGTTCACATTTTATTCATGGTGCTTTCCGTAAGATGCTTGCTAAATATGATGTTAACCATAGAATTGCTTCACCCTATCATCCTCAATCTAGTGGCCAAGTTGAACTTAGCAATAGAGAAATAAAGTTAATATTACAAAAAATTGTCAATAGGTCCCGAAAGAATTGGTCTAAGAAATTAGATGATGCACTTTGGGCCTACAGAACAGCATATAAAAATCCTATGGGTATGTCTCCATATAAAATGGTTTATGGAAAAGCTTGTCATTTGCCTCTTGACTTAGAACATAAAGCATATTGGGCAATTAAAGAACTCAACTATGACTTCAAGCTTGCCGGTGAAAAGAGGTTATTTGATATTAGCTCACTAGATGAATGGAGAACCCAAGCTTATGAAAATGCCAAATTATTTAAAGAAAAAGTTAAAAGATGGCATGATAAAAGAATCCAAAAGTGGGAGTTCAAAGTTGGAGCATATGTTCTTTTGTACAACTCTTGTTTTAGATTCTTTGCAGGAAAACTTCTCTCCAAATGGGAAGGACCATATATTATAGAAGAAGTTTATCACTCTGGAGCTATATATCAAGATTAATAATGCCGAAGGTACTAACCTGAAGGTGGTCAATGGGCAAAGAATTAAACACTATATCTTAGGTACGCCTATTAATGTTGAAAGTAATATTATCCAAACCATGACATCGGAGGAACACATAAAAGAAACCTTCCAGAACACTCCAAAATCCTGAAAAAGAGGAGGTACGTGATACGGTAAGTAAACGGACTCCGAAAAACCCGCAAAAATATTTCCTATCAGTTTTGAAATATTATAAAAATTAGGAAAACAAGAAATAACCAGGAAGGCAACCGAGGAGGGCACGATACACCATGGCGCGCTTGCCTTGCCTGGCGTGCCCAGGTGGGTTGGGCCCACCTCGGGAACCTTCCCGACTCCGTTTTCCTCCCGTTTGCTTGTTTCCCAAGATAAAAAAAATCTTTATATACCCCCCGAACGTATTGACCACCATATCACAGAGAAATCTTCTGTTCTTGTTGTTTCTCTGTCAGATCCATCGAGTCAGGCAGCATGTCTTCTCCCTCCTCCAACAACGTAGAAGAAGATGCTTGGTTGATGAAGATAGAACTGAAAAGAGAGGAACCAAAGGAAGCCCTCAAGGAGGACAAGGGCAAGGAAGCTACAGGAGATCAAGCTCAAATAGGAGGGCAGGTCCTGCTGGAAGAAGAAGAAGATATCCTTCAACCTTACTACAATCATCTTACCCCTACTGAGATTGAAGCTTTTAGGGCCTTCGAAATGGTTCGTGTTCAAAATAAGTATCTCACCCATGAAAATATTCTGTTGCAAGAGCAAATCATCGCCCTCCGGAGCATCATTCATAGATTGGAGTACCTTCTGAGCCTAAAGTGTGATACTACCTCATCACTGCCACCATCATCATCTTCCCCGCCGAAGGAGACTTGAGTACATGGTATGGGCACTCCCCTTGGCTTTTGCCAAGCTTGGGGGAGATACCCCGGTATCGTATCACCATCACTTTTATTGCCTTTTCCTATCTTAATTCCATCTGTAGTTTTATCATGAATTAGTTGAATAAAATTTTTAGTGTGATCTATCTTTGAGTATTATTTTCGTGATCCACCTATCTATGTAATTGAGTGAGAGTTATATAATAAAATTTAGTTTGAGTCTTTGCTTCTTTACTTTTATGTTGCAATCAAATAAAAGGGAATAAATAAATAAAATCATATGCTAATCTTATGGTAAGTAATGACATCACATAAGGAGAAGTATTAGTGGTAAAATTTACTGGAGATTGACAAACATAGCATTGGTCAATGATGCAACTCATGAAAGAATTAATAAGGGAAGAGAAGATTCACACGCAAATACACTATCTTGGACATCTTTTATGATTGTCAGCCCCCATTAAATATTATATGTCAAAATTGTTCACGTTGGACAAGGAAGACAACATAATGATTTATGTTTGTTCATATTCACATAGAAGTTATATTGTCATAGATCCTTAAACATGTGGTGCTTGCTCAATATCTTTGCTGGCCAAAATTCCGCACTAAGTAGAGATACTACTTGTGCATCCAAAAACCCTAAACCCAAACTCATGTTTTGAGAGTCCACCATACCTACCTATGGATAGAGTAAGATCCTTCAAGTAAGTTGTCATCGGTGCAATAAGGCAATAAAAATTGCTTCTAAATGTGTTGGATCATTTAGTGTAAGAGAAAATTGAGAGTTGTACGATATTGTGATGGCAAAGTAATAAAAGTGACGGACTGCATAATAAAGGTTGCTATCATAAGGGGCAATATAACATGATGTTCTTTTGCATTAAGGGATTTGGCATACAAACCAAAAAGCGCATGACAACCTCTGCTTCCCTATGCGAAGGGCCTTTCTTTTACTTTCGTGTATTTACTTTTATGCAAGAGTCAAAGTATTCTTCCCTATTCTTTTTTTTATTTTCTCCTTTTGCAAGCATCATGTGGTGAAGAAAGATCTAGGCACATATATCCAGTTGGATATTAGTGAGCATGAGTTATTATTGTTGACATCACCCTTGAGGTGAATACATTGGGAGGCGAAACTATAAGCCCCTATCTTTCTATGTGTCAGGTTGAAACTTTTTGCTCATGGGTATGCTGTGAGTGTTAGCAATCATAGAAGACTAAATGATGGTTGAGTATGTGGAATTGCCAAAAGGCTCCGATATGAGACCCTTCCTGAAAATATGATGAATTGTAGTTGCAAAGTTGACTGAGAACATAGTTTGTTGGTTTTCAATAGAGTTTATGCTTTTTACTTCGATGTTCTGATGAATTGTTACTTGCTCATGAGAAGTTATATGACAAGAGTTATATGATAAAAGTTTTAAGATAAAGTTTGTTGTTGTTACAATAATAAGCATGATGCTACTATGTCCGTATTTTGTTTTTATCGACACCTCTCTCTCTCTAAGCATGTGGGCATGTTCTCGATATCGGTTTTCGCTTGAGGACAAGCGAGGTCTAAGCTTGGGGGAGTTGATACGTACATTTTGCATCATGATTTCCTACTGTTATTTACAATGTTTTCATGAAAAATAAAGCTTTATGGAGTAATTCTAATGCCTTTTCTCTCATAATATGCAAGGTTTAGACAAAGAGGGAGAATGCCGGCAGCTGGAATTCTCGACCTGGAAAAGCTATGTCAGGGTTACCTATTCTGCACAACTCCAAATAAGCTGAAACTTCATGAAGAATTATTTTGGAATATATGAAAAATACTGGAGCAAATAACTACCGGAGATGTGTCACCTGGTGAGCACAATACACCAGGGCGCGCCAGGCCCCCCAGGCGCGCCCTGGTGGGTTGTGCTCAGCCCAGCCCACCTCCAGTGCCCATCTTGTGGTATATAAGTCATTTTGACCTAGAAAAAATAAGGAGAGGACTTTCAGTACGGAACGCCGCCGTCTCGAGGTGGAACTGGGGCAGGAGCACTTTTGCCCTTCGGTGGAGCGATTCCGCCGGGGGAACTTCCCTCCCGGAGGGGGAAATCGAAGCCATCGTCCTCACCAACAACCCTCTCATCTTTGGGAGGGCAGTCTCCATCAACATATTCAACATCACTATCTCCTCTCAAACCCTAGTTCATCTCTTGTGTTCAATCTTTGTACCGAAACCTTAGATTGGTACTTGTGGGTGACTAGTAGTGTTGATTACATCTTGTAGTTGATTACTATATGGTTTATTTGGTGGAAGATTATATGTTCAGATCCATTATGCTATTTAATACCCCCCTAATCTTGAGCATGATTATCATTTGTGAGTAGTTACTTTTGTTCTTGAGGTCACGGGAGAAGTCATGTTGCAAGTAATCATGTGAACTTGATATGTGTTTGATATTTTGATGATATGTATATTGTGATTCCCTTATGGGTGTCATGTGAACGTCGACTACATGGCACTTCACCATATTTGGGCCTAAGGGAATGCATTATGGAGTAGTTATTAGATGATGGGTTGCTAGAGTGACAGAAGCTTAAACCCTAGTTTATGCGCAACTTTGTAAGGGACCGATTTGGATCCAAATGTTTAATGCTATGGTTAGATTTTATCTTAATACTTTTCTCATAGTTGCGGATGCTTGCGAGGGGGTTAATCATAAGTGGGAGGTTTGTTCAAGTAAGAACAACACCCAAGCACCGGTCGACTCACATATCAAATTATCAAAGTAGCGAACGCAAATCAAACCAACATGATGAAAGTGACTAGATGAGATTCTCGTGTACCCTCAAGAACACTTTGCTTATTATAAGAGACCGTTTTAGCTTGTCCTTTGCCACAAAAGGATTGGGCTACCTTGTTACACTTTATGAAGGAAATATGCCCCAGAGGCAATAATAAAGTTGTTATTTATATTTCCTTATATCATGATAAATGTTTATTATTCATGCTAGAATTGTATTAACCGGAAACTTGATACATGTGTGGATACATAGACAAAACACAGTGTCCCTAGTAAGCCTCTACTAGACTAACTCGTTAATCAAAGATGGTTAAGTTTACTAACCATAGACATGAGTTGTCATTTGATGAACGGGATCACATCATTAGGAGAATGATGTGATGGACAAGACCCGTCCGTTAGCTTAGCATAATGATCCTTAAGTTTTATTGCTATTGCTTTCTTCATGACTTATACATATTCCTTTGACTATGAGATTATGCAACTCCCAAATATCGGAGGAACACCTTGTGTGCTATCAAACATCACAATGTAACTGGGTGATTATAAAGATGCTCTACAGGTGTCTCCGAAGGTGTTTGTTGGGTTGGCATAGATCAAGATTAGGATTTGTCACTCCGAGTATCGGAGAGGTATCTCCGGGCCCTCTAGGTAATGCACATCATGATAAGCCTTGCAAGCAATGTGACTAATGAGTTAGTTATGGGATGATGCATTACGAAATGAGTAAAGAGACTTTCCGGTAACGAGATTGAACTAGGTATGGAGATACCGACGATCGAATCTCGGGCAAGTAACATACCGATGACAAAGGGAATGATGTATGTTGTCATTGCGGTTTGACCAATAAAGATCTTCGAAGAATATGTAGGAACCAATATGAGCATCCAGGTTCCGCTGTTGGTTATTGACCGGAGATGTGTCTCTGTCATGTCTACATAGTTCTCGAACCCATAGGGTCCGCACGCTTAACGTTCGATGACAATTTGTATTATGAGTTATGTGTTTTGGTGACCGAAGATTGTTCGGAGTCCCGGATGAGATCACGGACATGATGAGGAGTCTCGAAATGGTCAAGAGGTAAAGATTGATATATTGGACGATAGTATTCAGACACCGGAAGTGTTTTGGAAAGTATCGGGTATGTATCGGAGTACCGGGGGGGTTACCGGAACCCCCCGGGGGAAAGATATGTGCCATATGGGCCATAGGAGGGAGGCAAAGCAGCCCACAAGGGGTGGGGTGCGCCCCCCCATGGGGAGTCTGAATTGGACTAGGGGAGGGGGCGCTGCCCCCCTTTCCTTCTCCTCCTCCCTCTCCTTCCCCCTTCCGATAAAAGGAAAAGGGGGGGCCGAATTGGAGTAGGAGTCCAAGTGGGACTCCCCCCACTTGGCGCGCCCTAGACCGGCCTCCTCCCCTCTCCCTCCTTTATATACGGGGGCGGGGGGCGCCTCTAAGGACACACCAATTGTTCTTAGCCATGTGCGGCACCCCCTCCACCATTTACTCCTCCGGTCATATTGTCGTAGTGCTTAGGCAAAGCCCTGCGCGGATCACTTCACCATCACAGTCACCACGCCGTCGTGCTGACGAAACTCTCCCTCGACACTTTGCTGGATCAAGAGTTCGAGGGACGTCATCGAGCTGAACCTGTGCAGAACTCGAAGGTGCCGTACGTTCGGTGCTTGATCGGTTGAGTCGAGAAGACGTTCGACTACATCAACCGCGTTAAGCTAACGCTTCTGCTTTCGGTCTACGAGGGTACGTGGACACACTCTTCCCTTCTCGTTGCTATGCATCTCCTAGATAGATCTTGCGTGAGCGTAGAATTTTTTTGAAATTGCATGCTATGTTACCCATCAGTGGTATCAGAGCCAGGTCTATGCGTAGATGATATGCATGAGTAGAACACAAAGAGTTGTGGGCGATGATAGTCATACTGCTTACCACCAACGTCTTATTTTGATTCGGCGGTATTGTTGGATGAAGCGGCCCGGACCAACCTTACATGACCACGTTCATGAGACCGGTTCCACCGACAGACATGCAACTTGTTTTGCATAAAGGTGGCTGGTGGGTGTCTGTTTCTCCAACTTTAGTTGAATCGAATTTGACTATGGCCGGTCCTTATTGAAGGTTAAAACAGCAAACTTGACGAAACATCGTTGTGGTTTTGATGCATTGGTAAGAACGGTTCTTACTAGAAGCCCGTAGCAGGCACGTAAAACTTGCAACAACAAAGTAGAGGACGTCTAACTTGTTTTTGCAGGGCATGTTGTGATGTGATATGGTCAAGACATGATGTGATATATGTTATTGTATGAGATGATCATGTTTTGTAAAAGTTATCGGCAACTGGCAGGAGCCTTATGGTTGTCGCTTTATTGTATGAAATGCAATCGCCATGTAATTGCTTTACTTTATCACTATGCGTTAGCGATAGTTGTAGAAGCAATAGTTGGCGAGATGACAACGACGCTACGATGGAGATCAAGGTGTCATGCCGGTGACGATGGAGATCATGACGGTGCTTTGGAGATGGAGATCAAAGGCACAAGATGATGATGGCCATATCATGTCACATATTTTGATTGCATGTGATGTTTATCTTTTATGCATCTTATTTTGCTTAGTACGGCGGTAGCATTATAAGATGATCCCTCACTAAAATTTCAAGGTATAAGTGTTCTCCCTGAGTATGCACCATTGTGACAGTTCGTCGTGCCGAGACACCACGTGATGATCGGGTGTGATAAGCTCTACGTTCACATACAACGGGTGCAAGACAGTTTTGCACGTGCGGAATACTCGGGTTAAACTTGACGAGCCTAGCATGTACAAACATGGCCTCGGAACACTGGAGACCGAAAGGTCAAATGTGAATCATATAGTAGATATGATCAACATAGAGATGTTCACCATTGAAAACTACTCCATCTCACGTGATGATCGGACATGGTTTAGTTGATATGGATCACGTGATCATTTAGATGACTCGAGGCATGTCTATCTAAGTGGGAGTTCTTAAGTAATATGATTAATTGAACTTAATTTATCATGAACTTAGTCCTGATAGTTTTTGCATATCTATGTTGTAGATCAATGGCCCGTGCTACCGTTCCTTTGAATTTTAATGCGTTCCTAGAGAAAGCTAAGTTGAAAGATGATGGTAGCAACTACACAAACTGGGTCCGTAACTTGAGGATTATCCTCATTGCTGCACAGAAGAATTATGTCCTTGATGCACCGCTAGGTGACAAGCCCCCTCCCGCTAATGTAGATGCTTTGAATGTCTGGCAAACACGGTCTGATGACTACTCTATAGTTCAGTGTGCCATGCTCTACGGCTTATAATCGGGACTTCAAAGATGTTTTGAACGTCATGGAGCATATGAGATGTTCCAGGAATTGAAGTTAATATTTCAAGCAAATGCCCGAGTTGAGAGATATGAAGTCTCCAACAAGTTCTATAGCTGCAAGATGGAGGAGAATAGTTCTGTCAGTGACCACATACTCAGAATGTCTGGGTATCATAACCACTTGACTCAGGTGGGAGTTAATCTTCCGGATGATAGTGTTATTGACAGAGTTCTTCAATCACTGCCACCAAGCTACAAAGGCTTCGTGATGAACTATAATATGCAAGGGATGAATAAGACAATTCCCGAGCTCTTCGCTATGCTCAAAGCTGTGGAGGTAGAAATCAAGAAAGAGCATCAAGTGTTGATGGTTAACAAGACCACTAGTTTCAAGAAAAAGGGCAAGGGAAAGAAGGGGAACTTCAAGAAGAATGGCAAGCAAGTTGTCACTCCCGGGAAGAAGCCCAAGTCTGGACCCAAGCCTGAAACTGAGTGCTTCTACTACAAAGGGATTGGTCACTGGAAGCGGAACTGCCCCAAGTATTTGGCGGATAAGAAGGATGGCAAAGTGAACAAAGGTATATTTGATATACATGTTATTGATGTGTACCTTACTAATGCTTGTAGTAGTGCCTGGGTATTTGATACTGGTTCTGTTGCTCATATTTGCAACTCGAAACAGGGGCTATGGATTAAACGAAGATTGGCTAAGGACGAGGTGATGATGCGCGTCGGGAATGGTTCCAAGGTCGATGTGATCGCCGTCGGCATGCTACCTCTACATCTACCTCCGGGATTAGTTTTAGACCTGAATAATTGTTATATGGTGCTAGCGTTAAGCATGAACATTATATCCGGATCTTGTTTGATGCGAGACGGTTATTCATTTAAATAAGATAATAATGGTTGTTCTATTTATTTGAGTAATATCTTTTATGGTCATGCACCCTTGAAGAGTGGTCTATTTTTATTGAATCTCGATCATGGTGATACACATATTCATAATATCGATGCCAAAAGATGTAAAGTTGATAATGATAGTGCAACATATTTATGGCACTGTCGTTTAGGTCATATTGGTGTAAAGCGCATGAAGAAACTCCATGCGGATGGACTTTTGGAATCACTTGATTATGAATCATTTGATGCTTGCGAACCATGACTCATGGGCAAGATGACTAAGACTCCGTTCTCCGGAACAATGGAGCGAGCCACTGACTTATTGGAAATAATACATACCGATGTATGCGGTCCGATGAGTGTTGAGGCTCGCGGTGGGTATCGTTATTTTCTAACCTTCGCAGATGATTTGAGTAGATATGGGTATATCTAATTAATGAAACACAAGTAAGAAACATTTGAAAAGTTCAAAGAATTTCAGAGTGAAGTGGAAAATCATCGTAACAAGAAAATAAAGTTTTTATGATCTGATCGCAGAGGCGAATATTTGAGTTACGAGTTTGGCCTTCATTTAAAACAATGTGGAATAGTTTCACAACTCACGCCACCTAGAACACCACAGTGTAATGGTGTGTCCGAACTTCGTAACCGCACTTTATTAGATATGGTGCGATCTATGATGGCTCTTACCGATTTACCACTATCGTTTTGGGGTTATGCATTAGAGATAGCTGCATTCATGTTAAATAGGGCACCATCTAAATCCGTTGAGACGACACCGTATGAACTGTGGTTTGGCAAGAAACCTATGCTGTCGTTTCTTAAAGTTTGGGGTTGCGATGCTTATGTGAAAAAGCTTCAGCTTGATAAGCTCGAACCCAAATCGGAGAAGTGCGTCTTCATAGGATACCCAAAAGAGACTGTTGGGTACACCATCTATCACAGATCCGAAGGCAAGATAATTGTTGCTAAGAATGGATCCTTTCTAGAGGAGTTTCTCTCGAAAGAAGTGAGTGGGAGGAAAGTAGAACTTGATGAGGTAATTGTACCTCCTCTCAATTTGGAAAGTAGCTCATCAGAGAAATCTGTTCCCGTGATGCCTACACCAATTAGTGAGGAAGGTAATGATGATGATCATGAAACTTCAGATCAAGTTTCTACAGAACCTTGTAGGTCAACCAGAGTACGTTCCGCACCAGAGTGGTACGGTAATCCTATTCTGGAAGTCATGTTACTAGACCATGACGAACCTACAAACTATGAGGAAGTGATGATGAGCCCAGATTCCGCAAAATGGCTTGAGGCCATGAAATCTGAGATGGGATCCATGTATGAGAACAAAGTGTGGACTTTGGTTGATTGACCGATGATCGGCAAGCCATAGAGAATAAATGGATCTTCAAGAAGAAGACTGACGCTGATGGTAATGTTACTGTCTACAAAGCTCGACTTGTTGCAAAAGGTTTTCAAAGGGTTCAAGGAGTTGACTACGATGAGACCTTCTCACCCGTAGCGATGCTTAAGTCTGTCCGAATCACGTTAGCAATTGCCGCATTTTATGATTATGAAATCTGGCAAATGGACGTCAAAACTGCATTCCTTAATGGATTTCTTAAAGAAGAGTTGTATATGATGCAACCAGAAGGTTTTGTCGATCCTAAAGGTGCTAACAAAGTGTGCAAGCTCCAGCGATCCATTTATGGACTGGTGCAAGCATCTTGGAGTTGGAATATACGCTTTGATAGTGTGATCAAAGCATATGGTTTTATACAGACTTTTGGAGAAGCCTGTATTTACAAGAAAGTGAGTGGGAGCTCTGTAGCATTTCTAATATTATATGTGGATGACATATTGTTGATTGGAAATGATATAGAATTTCTGGATAGCATAAAAGGATACTTGAATAAGAATTTTTCAATGAAAGACCTCGGTGAAGCTGCTTATATATTGGGCATCAAGATCTATAGAGATAGATCAAGACGCTTAATTGGACTTTCACAAAGCACATACCTTGATAAAGTTTTGAAGAAGTTCAAAATGGATCAGTCAAAGAAAGAATTCTTGCCTATGTTACAAGGTGTGAAATTGAGTTAGACTCAATGGCCGACCACTGCAGAAGATAGAGAGAAAATGAAAGTCATTCCCTATGCCTCAGCCATAGGTTCTATCATGTATGCAATGCTGTGTACCAGACCTGATGTGTGCCTTGCTATAAGTCTAGCAGGGAGGTACCAAAGTAATCCAGGAGTGGATCACTGGACAGCGGTCAAGAACATCCTGAAATACCTGAAAAGGACTAAGCATATGTTTCTCGTTTATGGAGGTGACAAAGAGCTCGTCGTAAATGGTTACGTTGATGCTAGCTTTGACACTGATCCGGATGACTCTAAGTCACAAACCGGATACGTATTTATATTGAATGGTGGAGCTGTTAGTTGGTGCAGTTCCAAGCAAAGCGTCGTGATGGGATCTACGTGTGAAGCGGAGTATATAGCTGCTTCGGAAGCAGCAAATGAAGGAGTCTGGATGAAGGAGTTCATATCCGATCTAGGTGTAATACCTAGTGCATCGTGTCCAATGAAAATCTTTTGTGACAATACTGGAGCAATTGACTTAGCGAAGGAATCCAGGTTTCACAAGAGAACCAAACTCATCAAGAGATGCTTCAACTCCATCCGTGATCAAGTCAAGGAGGGAGTCATAGAGATTTGCAAAATACATACGGATCTGAATGTTGCAGACCCATTGACTAAGCCTCCTCCACGAGCAAAACATGATCAGCACCAAGACTTCATGGGTGTTAGAATCATCACAATGTAATCTAGATTATTGACTCTAGTGCAAGTGGGAGACTGAAGGAAATATGCCCTAGAGGCAATAATAAAGTTGTTCTTTATATTTCCTTATATCATGATAAATGTTGATTATTCATGCTAGAATTGTATTAACCGAAAACTTGATACATGTGTGGATACATAGACAAAACACAGTGTCCCTAGTAAGCCTCTACTAGACTAGCTCGTTAATCAAAGATGGTTAAGTTTCCGAACCATAGACATGAGTTGTCATTTGATGAACGGGATCACATCATTAGGAGAATGATGTGATGGACAAGACCTATCCGTTAGCTTAGCATAATGATCGTTAAGTTTTATTGCTATTGATTTCTTCATGACTTATACATATTCCTTTGACTATGAGATTATGCAACTCCCGAATACCAGAGGAACACCTTGTGTGCTATCAAACGTCACAACGTAACTAGGTGATTATAAAGATGCTCTACAGGTGTCTCCGAAGGTGTTTGTTGGGTTGGCATAGATCGAGATTAGGATTTGTCACTCCGAGTATCGGAGAGGTATCTCTGGGCCCTCTAGGTAATGCACATCATGATAAGCCTTGCAAGCAATGTGACTAATGAGTTAGTTACAGGATGATGCATTACGGAACAAGTAAAGAGACTTGCCGGTAACGAGATTGAACTAGGTATGGAGATACCGATGATCGAATCTCGGGCAAGTAACATACCGATGACAAAGGGAATGACGTATGTTGTCATTGCGGTTTGACCGATAAAGATCTTCATAGAATATGTAGGAACCAATATGAGCATCCAGGTTCCGCTGTTGGTTATTGACCGGAGATGTGTCTCAGTCATGTCTACATAGTTCTCGAGCCCGTAGGGTCCGCACGCTTAATGTTCAATGACGATTTGTAGTATGAGTTATGTGTTTTGGTGACCGAAGATTGTTCGGAGTCCTGGATGAGATCACGGACATGAAGAGGAGTCTGGAAATGGTTGAGAGGTAAATATTGATATATTGGACGATACTATTCGGACACCGAAAGTGTTTCGGAATGTATCGGGTACGTATCGGAGTACCGGGGGGGGTTACCGGAACCCCCCGGGGGAAAGATATGGGCCAGAGGAGGGAGGCAAGGCAGCCCACAAGGGGCGGCGCCCCCCCCCCCCCCATGGGGAGTCTGAATTGGACTAGGGGAGGGGGCGCGGCCCCCCTTTCCTTCTCCTCCTTCCCCCTTTCCCCTTTCGGTAAAAGGAAAAGGGGGGGCCGAATTGGACTAGGAGTCCAAGTGGGACTCCCCCCACTTGGCGCGCCCTAGGCCGGCCTCCTCCCCTCTCCCTCCTTTATATACGGGGGCGGGGGACGCCTCCAAGGACACACCAATTGTTCCTAGCCGTGTGCGGCGCCCCCCTCCACCGTTTACTCCTGCGATCATATTGTCGTAGTGCTTAGGCGAAGCCCTGCGCGGATCACTTCACCATCACAGTCACCATGCCGTCGTGGTGACGAAACTCTCCCTCGACACTTTGCTGGATCAAGAGTTCGAAGGACATCATTGAGCTGAACGTGTGCAGAACTCGGAGGTGTCGTACGTTCGGTGCTTGATCGGTTGAATCGAGAAGACGTTCGACTACATCAACCGCATTAAGCTAACGCTTCTAGTTTTGGTCTACGAGGGTACGTGGACACACTCTTCCCTTCTCGTTGCTATGCATCTCCTAGATAGATCTTGCATGAGCGTAGAATTTTTTTGATATTGCATGCTACGTTTCCCATCACTTTACTTACCGTTACCGTTACTTGTCCGTTACAAATTATCTTGCTATCAAACTACCTGTTACCGACTATTTCAGTGCTTGCAGAAAAATACCTTGCTGAAAACCACTTGTCATTTCCTTCTGCTCCTCGTTGGGTTCAAAACTCTTACTTATCGAAAGGACTACGATTGATCCCCAATACTTGTGGGTCATCAACGCTTAATAGGACTTTCACAAAGCACATACCTTGATAGGATTTTGAAGAAGTTCAAAATGGATCAGTCCAAGAAGGGGTTTTTGCCTGTTTTGCATGGTGTGAAGTTGAGTAAGACTCAATGCCCAGCGACTACAGAGGATAGAGAAAAGATGAGTGTCATCCCCTATACTTCTGCTATAGGCTCTATCATGTATGCGATGCTGTGCACAAGACCGGATGTCAACCTTGCCATAAGTATGACGGAAGCTTTCAAAGTGATCCAGGAGTGGAACACTGGACAACGGTCAAGAATATCCTTAAGTACCTGAAAAGGACTAAGGAAATTTCCTGTTTATGGAGGTGATCAAGAGCTCATCGTAAAGGGTTACGTCGATGCAAGCTTTGACACTGATCCGGATGACTCTAAGGCTCAAACTGGATACGTATATATTCTGAATGGGGGAGCAGTAAGCTGGTGCAGTTCCAAGTAAAGCGTGGTAGCTGATTCTACATGCGAAGCAGAGTACATAGCTGCCTCGGAGGCAGTGAAGGAAGGTGTCTGGATGAAGCAGTTCATGACAGATCTTGGAGTTGTGCCCAGTGTACTGAACCCAACACTGGTATAGCGAGGTGCTATACAAACGGTTTTTTAACCCCTTTTCGGGACGGCATTTGGAACCATCGCCTAGTGAGTGACTACGATAGGAGGGTCCTTCCCACACGACCCAGAAACCGTCGGGGATAGGGAGCCTTGATGCATACAGTTGTCCCTATATAATCGTTTCCGATATCTCGAATATCCCAAACGCTTCATCCTTGCTACTCGTTTGTGCTCGCATTGCCATCGCAATCGAAGTTTTGTGGTTTTACCTAAAACCAGGCACATTCCAGCACGGTAGTTTTCCAGGCACGTACCAAACTGGCTCTATGTTTATGATGCCTGGCACATGACAAATAGTTCATGATTGTAAACCGTGTACGATAGGTAGACAATCACACACATTTAGTTTTCCCGCACCGTTTGTGATAGTGTCTGACATCACACATGCTTTGCAAACGGTAACTGTGTGCATTGTTACACACGTTTCCTCTCCGTGAACCATGTCGAATTATGATGTATATCTCACACACTGTGCTTTATAGACCGTGTGCGCCGTAATGACCTGCACACCATAATTTCACCCTAATTTAATTACTGCTATTTAAAATTATACCTAATTTGAACATGAAAGTAGGCTATAGCTTTATTCATATCCATCAGGTTCAAACAACCAATGCATTATTCGATTCACAGGTACATATGTTTAAGAATTACATGAGCACCAAATAAAGAATGATGAACCAGGGTTCTATACTTGTACTATTACAGATGGTAAAGAAAGAGGCGACAGACATTCTGGTTGCTGAACAAGGTGAAGCGGAATGGCCCTATTGTGCTCTCCTGGATGCAAAAGGCACGCACGACTCTAGTCCAACCCCTTGTGATGGCCGGCCGCCAATCATGTAGTTTGAGAGGTAATCTTGAGTAAACTGCTTCAGGATCCACTGTAAAGGAAAAAAGATTCAGATATTGTCATCTAACACAACTCATTACGGGCAGTAAAAAGAAGGCTACCGAGTTCTTACTTACCATCCTGCAGTTCACTGTTGTCTTGCATAAAGTGTAAACAAATAGTTTGATTGACATCTTTTAACCCATTTTAATAACAATCTTTATCAGTTTCCTCACTTGATGCTGGTTCATGAATATCTCATTGCCCCATACGCAGAAAGGGTCGAAGTGTGGATCTTTGGCAATGACATATGACCTAAAAGCACCAAGTTAATTTTAGAAGCTAAACAACAATTGCAAAATGATGTAGTACAACACTCCCTCCATCCCATTATATAAGATTTTATTACATGTATATCTAGACATCATCAGAACATTAAGGTAACACTCTTCCTTGTTGCTATGTAGCCTGGGATTGCATATTTAGTCATTCAGTACAATTCATGTTGCTATGTAGCCTCAGATATATTAAATATGGCCCTAGTTAACCTACTGATAAATGGGTTATAGATATATTCAGTGAAATGTCCAATTCGACGATTAATCCCTTATCAGCCCCCAGGCTATATGGTACCAGCTACCGATATCCTGAACAGTGAGTACATATAAGCAATGCGATGAAACTAACCTCAATGGAAAACAACACTGTTCTCAATATTGTCCTGTATGAGTACATATAAAGGCATGTTAAGCACAACAGGCTAAACATCAACCAAATATATCCATGGTAGACAACATAATCTACAAATGATAGCTTCAGTGTGCAGGTTTAAGCACGCTAGTTAAGCAAAACAAGAAGTGGAAAGGTGTGTTAACTGCATCAGGCATAACATTTAAAAACAAGCAAATAGTCATTCAAACTGGTATTGTCCAAGTCTAAAGTACACTAGTTATTGTTAAAAAAACGAAAAGGCATGTTGACTACAAACATCCTTAACAGCAACCAAATATTGTAATTCATAGTGGTATTGTTGAAACTGTTATTGATGAAATTGAACTGCACGGCAAATAGTTGCACATATAGAGCATCACATTGTGAAGAACTGAAATAAACAAGGCATAATGCCATCTCTAGCCGATCCTTTAAAAGTTAACGGACTAAAACCCTTAGTGGATATATATATATATACTCCAGCAATTTTTGGCCATTTCTAGTCGATCCCCTAAACTTAACGTTGTAAACTTCAATTTGACCAAGTTCAAAGCAGGTTCAACCAAAAGTAGCATGCATTCAAACATAAACATAGATAGTTTTGCATAACCGAACATAAAACATAATTTTAAACTAAGCTAAACTACTTTCGGTCGAAGTGGAGGTCGAGCCAATCCTTCCTCGTCAGGTACGGTGTGCCGCGAGCCGGGTCCTGGCCGGTGCCGTCGTCAGGGTCATTGGGAAAGACACTCCTCCACTCATCGACGTCGATCTCCTCGTCCTCGCCGCCCACCTCGACACCCTCCACGCCGCCGTCCTCGCCGCCTTCGACCTCGTCATCGGAGGAGAGCACGATAACCTCGCCGCCCTCCACGCTGGCAAAGATCACCCGCTCTGGTACCTCGATTGCCGGGTGCTACCGGCGGAGCTCTTGCATGTAGGCCTCGTCGGCGGCCTCAGCCTTGAGGCGCTCTCACGCTTCGCGGTCCTCCCATGCCATAGCCGAGCTCACCACCCCTAGCTCCGGCGGAACGAGGTCGATCGGACGTATGCCGAAGGGGAAATTGAGCCTAGCCACCGCGCCGTGGTAGCGGACCTGCCAGCGGTCGTACCCCATGGCCGCAAGCTCAGTCATGTGGAAGCTACCGAGCCACCGGTGGGTGTGGGTCTCCCGATCCGTAATCTCGGTAACCCATGTCCCCCACCACCGCCATCGGACCCTGAGGTAGGACCTCGTTGGCGGGCGGGTCCGAGGGAGGATGGGGAAGTCCTCGAACCAGCGTAGGGGTGCGGCGGCGGGCGGATCGAGCGACCGGCGACGGTGGATCGATAAAGAGCCCGCGGAGGACGACGAGGACACCTCGGCGGCCACCTCGCCGGTGTCGGGCGAAGAGGCCGTGATAAACCTCTTTTTGGCCATTGGCTCCTCAAGCTCCCCGGCACACAGGCAGAGGTTGAGGATGGAGGCGGCGGCGGCGATGGCGGCGACCTACCAATGGTTTCGAGCGAGGGAGGGGTGGTGTGTGTCTATGGGAGCAGAGGTTTTGGGGAGTGTGTGGTGTGTGTGGAGGGGGGGCAAGGTGGTGTTTGAGGGAATACCACAGCAACTGAAAATTTTACTAGGCGGGAGTAACAAGGCGGGGCTACTGAAAATTTGGATCAAGGGCGAGCAGATATTTTTGAGATTGCGAGGGATGCAGAGGCGGGAGTAAAATGCCGGGGCAACTGAAAATTTGAATCAAAGGCGAGCAGATATTTTTGAGATTGCGAGGGATGCAGAGGCGGGAGTAACAAGGTGGGGCTACTGAAAATTTGAATCAAGGGCGAGCAGATATTTTTGAGATTGCGAGGGATGCAGAGGCGGGAGTAAAATGCCGGGGCTACTAAAAATTTGAATCAAGGGACTGAAGCAGAGCGGGAGTAACAGACATCGCACACGGTCTGCTAATACTAATCGTGTGCTATCAAACATTAAAACCTTCTAGGCGGTAGATATTTTTGAGATTACGAGGCAGTAGATATTTTTGAGACCGGGAGGCAAGCCTCATGGAGCCCAATCTAATTGTGCTGATGTGAGGGACTAAAGGGCATGGGCGTGGCACACGGGTAGTCTGACCGAACCATGTGTGTTGCGTACCCAATCGCAGACGGTTTCTACATCCAACTCGTGTGCTGTTTATAAATTTAGCAAAAACAATAACGCGGGAGAGGGTCAGAACATGAACACACTTGCATGTGGACCAAATATGTGTATGAAAAGGGTGGTTTGATGTTCGAATACCCAATGCACAACTTTGATGTGGCACCTGTCGCACAAAAGCACAGTATTGCTAGTCAGCCACCCCCTACGAACCCCACTTCGTGTCGGTGGTAAGGGAATCCTAGCTACGAATGCATGCCCCCAAATATCTAGGTCTGAAATCTCACCCTACCGTAACACAAAACTTATAGGAGTCCATCATATATATATGGTCAAACTTCCCCTTTCTCTTCCCGACAAAGGTGGACCGTGTGCCGACCCACAAATGTGTGCTTGTGGTGTGAGATGGGTGAGACCACATATGAACCACATGCGGGTGGCCCTACTATATGTATGAAAAGGGTGTGGTGTGATATTTAACTACCATTCACAACTTTGATGTCGCACGTGTGCCTCGCAAATTAACTGGACTTCCCCGACCCCACGGAGGTTGCAGGTAGCGAGAAGTAGCCCCCCCCCCAACACACACACACATCGGGGGGAGGGCATCTCACCAAGACGTACTATAACACGGACCAAGCAGAATCCTACTTGGTCGTTCAACCTCTCCCGCTCGTTGTTGGTCAAAGTGATGGACGTCCACACGGCCCCGCAAAATGGGCAAGCTTGTCGCTGATAACCTCGCGAGGGAGTACTGTATGAAGACAAACCCACTCTGTGCATGTGGCCCAAGTATGTATATGGAAGGGGTGTGTGTGGTGTTTGAATACCCAATGCGCAAATTTGATGTGGCACCATGCTTTGGAACCGTAAAATCCCCACACTGATCGAGGGTTCACAACGCGTAGCATGCGCTCAAACTTAATTAGGCTTGGAATGGTCGACCTACTATACGGTAACTCGAAGCAAAGAAGAAGAATCCACCCTGGTAATCTTTCTCATCGTTGGTTGAAATGATGGACGTCCACGCGGGCCCACGAATATATATAGGCTTGCCGCCCATAACCAAGCGAGTGAGAGTGTGTCCAAAGACAACCATTGCATGCGTGTGTCCCGAACATATTTATGGAGGTGTGTGATGCATGCATATGTGTTGAATACCTGACCCAATGCACAACATTGATGTGGTGCATGCGTTGAAAATCGCAGAGGTCCCCACACAGAGCAAGAGGTCGTTCATGACGTGTCGTGTGCTCCCCCCCTTCGATCTAGCGGGATGGATTCATGTGTACACATGTGCTATTATATATATGTAATCTCACATCATGATCTATATCATGAGACAAACAAAAAATTAATCCCCTCCTAAGTCAAATTAGTTAACCTCTCTCGCGCTGTCGGTGAAAGTGATGGACCAAGCGGGCCGACAGATGGAAGCATCGCCGATAACCGCGTGAGTGAGTGCCATATATAGGACAACAACCATCGCGATTGCACGTGTGCCAGAACATATATATGAAGAGGTGTGTTGTGATGTTTTGAATACCTAATTAATGCACAACTTTGATGTGGCATTTGCCTCAAAAACCGCAAAGTCCCCACACAGAGTGAGGTTCATGTGACACCTAGTATATATATATATATATATGCTGGTCACCCCCCCCCCCCCTTCGACATGTACTATACACCTAATAACACAACCCTAAAAGAATTAATCCTCCTTGTTCGTCAAACGTACCTCTTTCTCGCTGGGTCAAAGTGATGGACAACGAACTCGCGGGCCCAGCACAGAAGCGAAGCGTACGTCGCACGCGAGTGATCATCCTATATAGGACTACGTACCACCGTCTGCATGTGGCCCAAAGAGGTGTTTGTGTGATGTTTGAATACGCAATTCACAACTTTGATGTGGCACCACATATATAGGAAACCAAAAAGTCCCCACAGAGAGCGCGAGGTTCATGATGTGTGGTATGTGCTATATGTACGCCCCCATCCGACGCGTGGTATATATGTACTTCTACTGTATAGCGCAAACCAAAAAAGAATCATTCCTTGATGGTCAAATTAACCTCTCTCTCGTTGGGTCAAAGTGATGGAGGACAACCTCGCATGCCCACGGATGGAAGCGCCACACGCAAGTGAGTTCTTATAGGGCAACCACCACCTGCATGGTATTGCATGATGTTTGAATACCAATATAATGTACAACTTTGATGTGGCACCTGCCTCGGGAACCGGAAAGTCCCCACATGGAGCGAGGTTATGACACGCATATATATAGAGTATTCATGTTGCCCCCTCTTTGACATGTACATACTCCTACCGTGCATATACGTAACACAAACCAAAAAAGAACCATCCTTGTTGGTCAAATTAACCTCTCTCTCATTGTACGTTCAACTGGTCGACGACGACCTCGTGGGCCCACAGAGAGAGGCACACGCGAGTGATGTCATAGGACAAAACCACCGCGTGCATGCGCCCGTGTGTTATGTGATGTTTGAATACTACCCAATGCACAACTTTGACGTGGCACATGCTTCGCAAACCGGAAACGCACTACACCATGATGCGTGTAGCCCCCTCACTTCAAGCCGGTGGGAGGGTGTGTACGCACATGCTCGAACTTTGATATGGAATCTCACCATGATCCACACCACACACATGCCAAGATGAATCCACCTTTTGGTCAAATGCCTCTCGTTGTTGGTGGAAACTAAAAACCTTTGCGGGCTAACGAATGGGCACGTCGCTGATGACCGCACGAGGGAGAGTGTCCGAGAGGACCACCAATGCATGCATGTGGCCCGAACATGTATGTATGAAAGGGTTTGTGTAATGCTTTAAATAACCAATTCACGACTTTGATGTGGCATATATGACTCACAAAATGATCAATAATCCCACACGGAGGTTCACGACTCGTAGTGTACTGCCGGACCCCACCCCCCCACCCCCTCCCCCCCCCCACACACACACAGACACACACATCCCGCACCACCACAGCCACTCTAAGGCATGTCAAACTTTTTCTGCAGTGAACATGTGACCAAAGGCGGAGTGTCGTGTTAAAATAAAAAAACAGACATCATTCGACCGTTTTTATACATTGATTGATTTCCTAGGGATTTAATGTGCAAAAATCAAATTTGAGCTACATGTGCACCAAAATGGATTGCAAAATCATATGTGTCCCTGGGTGCATGTTTCCCTGTGCAAGAGATTTCAAAACATTGAGAATATATATTTTTTAAATTCAGTAAATCCAAAACTTAGTTGAAGTTCATGAAACTTATCGTGGTGTCATATATGGACACCAGTAGACTGTGATATTGTATTTTTTTCATCAAATTTGAGACCCGTTTTGATATAACCTTCTTACAAACGGGATATTATTAAAAACTGGCAACCAATAACTCATACATATTATTTATTCGGACCGCGTGCGTTAGACCGTGCCATGCTTCGGTTAAGCAGTAAAGTGGCAGAATGAATCATCAATAAACCAAAAAATATACGTGCTGCCACATGCCCCGTGTGCTGTGCGAGCAGGTGTGAGTTGACGAGACGCATGCGAGCAGTCCGCCACGTAGGCATACCAGGAGGTGTGCGTGCAGGTGTGCGTATTGACGGGAGGTGTGCGAGTAGCTGTGTGAAATGATGGTAGGAATGGCAGAAGTCCGCCGCGCAGGCTCACCGGGAGGCGAGACAGCCTTTGACCACCGCCCGCCTCGCTCCCACTGGTTCGTATTAATTGCGCGCCCGAGCCGCCGGCCATAATAGGCGGCCGCACCCCTGGTGCATAGTGGTCACCAACATATGGACTCTGGAGTGTATGAGGATGCCGCCGAAGCGCACCATGAGAGGGAGTGGCGACGCCGAGGCTGGTGAAGCACCCGCGCAATGCGTGAAGCTTGGCACAGAGGTTGCCGTCGCCACCGATGAGGTCTCGCGCGGGCAGCAGCACGACCTTGACTTCGTCGGCGCCGTCGTGCCCCCCCCCCCCCAGCCAGAGCCGGAGGTCAACAGCAACTCCGGCAACGACTGCAACTCCGACGGAAAACCGGTTAGTCATCTTTATACCCATTTGTGCGGCAAACATATCATGTGTTTTCTCTGGTTACTCTCCCCCCTCTCTATAATTTTTTTGGAATACAAATCCTATGGTTATGTTCTCTCAGTCCATGAAATCAGTGTAATTAAGATCCGTTAGATGCACGTAGTGTATTGATTGTTTGAATATTATCCGTATAGAGTTAGTGATTAATTTTTTGTTCTGTACAAATGATTTTTGCTAATAATCTGACTAGGGTTAGCTTGCATGCTAATAATTCGTGGCCAGATCTTGAGAATTGATTTTGAATGTCCTACATATATATATGTTTGTGCCTTTTTTCTTCTAGATCTTGAGAATTGATTTTGAATGTCCTACATGTATGTTTCTGCCATTTTTTTCTTTTAGATTGGTATGTACACAGATGAGGCTTCGGCCAGCGCTGCCATCGGATGTAGATCTTGAACCTGGCAGCACAGCCAGAAGCGGCCACGCCCCTGGACCCGAGGAACCAGTAGAATCTTCGGCGGACCGCATCAGCGATCTCCCGGACGCCATCCTTGGGGAGATCATCTCCCTTCTCCCCACCAAGGATGGCTGCCGCACACAAGTCCTCGCATCTTGGTGGCGCACTCAGTGGCGCGCCGTGCCTCTTAATCTCGACTGTCGTCAGCTATCTGTCGATGATGATTCTGAACTCCCCGAAGCCATCATCTCCTCCCACCAGGGCTCCGTTCAATGCATCTGCATCCTGGCATGCTACGTGCTGGACATACCTTGCATGATGGCCGCCTGGCTGACATCCCGTCAATTTGATAAACTCCAGCAGCTTGAGTTCTACCATTACTATAGCGATAGGTTACCACCAATAGCTGCATCTGTGCCCTCACCACCGATGCCCATCTCATGGTTTTCCTCCTCTCTCCACACCGCCACCTTGACCTGGTGCCATCTAGCAGACAATCTGGTACAAATGCTTCAACTCCCACTGCTGAAAAAACTTGCGCTTGTGTTGGTTCATCTGTCGGAGGCCTCACTGCACAGCATTATCCACTCCAGCTACCCTGCACTAGAGCGTTTGGTGCTTATTTTTGGAGCAGGAATCGATATCCCTTGTCTCAAAATAAAGTCGCCTCACCTTGTAAGCATTGGAATTTTTTTTGAAGGACAGGAGCTCATCATCGAAGATGCCCCTTCACTTCAAAGGTTGGTCCTTGATTGTTGTTATAAACCTTCACAAATAACTGTGGTCTCTGCGCCTAAACTGGAGACCTTGGGTGCAATTCATGATCCTTTTAAATGGTTCGAGATGGTGTTTGCCTCCAAACCTATTGAGGTATTGTATATTATTCACGAACACTTTTGTAATTTGCATTTTTCATTTGTGTGCATAAGTTAAGTATCATCTTGGAGTACACTTTCAGTGCTAATATTATGTTCTATGCTCAATGAAGTGCTTGTCCATCCTATCAGTGGTGGTGTTTTGATCTCAACATCATTATTGCCTTGCTGCAATGCTTTCCATGTCTGGAGAATTTGTATATAAAGGTGATGATTTCACGCACATTGAAAGCCCATATATAATGTGCTATAATTAATCGTTCAGCTATCACTCTTTCAACATAATCTTTTTTAGACATTAACTGTTTTCAATCTTCATCTCTATTTAGGAAACAACACGTGGTGAAAAAGGTATAACTAATCGATGGTTGATGAAGCACGGGGATTTTCACAGATCTCATGACATTCGTTTGAAGACAGTAATGCTGGAACGATATTCATCCAACAGTGCAAACACTAGCTTTGTCACATTCTTCATGTTGAATGCGAGGGCACTATTGTCCATGAGGATTAAGTTTTTCAACAAGAAATTACTCATGGCTGCAAGTGTTGAACATCATAAAAAGAAGTTTCAGGTGGACCTAAGGGCTTTTGATCGTGTTCGGCTTCTATTTACAACTGCTTGTGGTCATCATGGAGCAGTAGAATTATTGTACTGGGATCTTGATTTTATGGATCAGACTGATCCATTTGATTGTAACTGCCGAAAACTTTGGTTGAGTTAGATGTCATTGTCCTGTTCAATCTGGAATTTGTGTAAACCTGATGAGCAATTAATCCTCGTGCTTTTGTACTGTTTGTAACATGGAGTTAGATATTGTTGCCCTTTTCAACTCAGCTTTGACCCATATTTTGTTTCATACTGGGCCTATGGCTTGCCATTTCTTTAATTAACACATAAATATTATAAGCATTCACAACATAGGGAAAGAACATCACTCTTGCGAGATCCTTGAGATCTTTGTTCATTATAGAACCCGCAAGTTCTTAGCGACTGCCAGCACCCAAAAACTTATTTTTGGCTAGCACACCAAATGGGTTGTAATTCTTAATAAGAAAAGCTGCATGTTAGTTACAGATTAGGATTTGTAATTTGGGACCCATGAGGAAAAAGCCTATCCAGGGCGATGCCGACTCGACAGTACACATTGAGAAACCTAGTTTTAAAATTACTGTAAATCCAAAACTCGCCTCAAAATCATGAAACTTGGCATGGTGTTATGACATGGCACCAACATGCTGTGGTAAAAAATTAGTCCAATTTGGGACAAGTTTTGGTATAAACTTCTTACAAACCGGAGCTTGTCTCAAAAAAGCTCATGGTTCCGAGAGGGAACTTGTCACCTATGTGTGCGAAACAACATACGCTGTCTCTTCCCGCCTTGATTTATTTTATAGAGGAAACATGCAACTATAGGAGCATCATCCCAAAAACATGAAATTATTCAGGGTTCGTTTTGCCTTTTTATACATTATTTGAGTTTTCTAGGCATTTTGGAACATACTTTGGTGTGTGCAAAGGTCATGTGTGTACTAGCCACCTATGTAATTGGATGTTCAATATGTTTATGGAATCAAGTACTTATAAGTTATAAGTACATATGCAGTTGTTCTGTGTGCAATGACATCGCACACGGACCATACTAGGGAACCCGTCGGTGATGATTTCATGAATCGCTGACAATTGTATACCAGCAAGCGTTTGCCCACAACACACACGGCTTATTAGCAGCAACCGTCTGTGTTATTATCAGTCTTCGCACACATTTCTGATTACAGACCTGTTTGCCGCGTATCACACACATCTTGTTAAATTGAACCGTTTCTGTTCTCTTGGCTCAATGCAAATAGTTCATTCGAGTGAATCATATGTCGTATATCCCACACACCTTCATCTGGCTGCCCGTTTCTGTTGTTCCGCCTCATCACAAACAGTTCATCTGAGTGAACTGTATGCCGTATATCGCACACGCCTTCATCTGGCTGCCCGTTTCTGTTGTTCTGCCTCATCGCAAACAGTTCATTGAACTGAACCGTATGCCTCGCATCGCACACACAACTAAAATCTGAACCGTGTTTGATGTATCCGCCATCGCAAACGTTTTGCACCTTTTTTGACAGTTTTTTTACATCACCGTTTGCGATTAATGCATCACACACAGTTTCGTCAAAGGGTCTCTGATCATAGTGTCGCGTTAGCAGCATCCCGCAGTAGTGCAATGACTCTGTTCTGTGACAACACTGGTGCCATTGCTCTAGCCAAGGAACCAAGATTTCACAAGAGGACCAGACACATAAAGCGATGCTTCAACTCCATCCGTGATATAGGCAAGGAGGAGGACATAAACATTTGCAAAGTACATACGGATCTGAAAGTTGCAGATCTGTTGACTAAACCTCTTCCAGAGGCAAAACATGATCAACACCAGAACTTTATGGGTGTTAGATTCATTACCATGTAATACTACATTATTGACTCTAGTGGAAGTGGGAGACTGTTGGAAATATGCCCTAGAGGCAATAATAAAGTGGTTATTATTATATTTCCTTGTTCACGATAATCGTTTATTATCCATGCTATAATTGTATTGCCCGGAAACTCAAATACATGTGTGGATACATAGACAACACATGTCCCTAGTAAGCCTCTACCGGACTAGCTCGTTGATCAAAGATGGCTATGGTTTCCTGGCCATAGACATGAGTTGTCATTTGATAACGGGATCACATCATTAGGAGAATGATGTGATGGACAAGACCCAAACTATAAACATAGCATATGATCGTATCAAGTTTATTGCTATCATTTTCTGCATATCAAGCATATGTTCCTATGACCATGAGATCATGCAACTCACTGACAGCGGAGGAGTACCTTGTCTGTACCAAACATCGCAACGTAACTGGGTGACTATAAAGGTAATCTACAGGTATCTCCGAGGGTGTTTGTTGAGTTGGCATGGATCAAGACTGGGATTTGTCACTCCGTATGATGGAGAGGTATCTCAGGGCCCACTCGGTAATACAGCATCACAGTAAGCTTGCAAGCAATGTGACTAATGAGTTAGCCACGGGATCTTGTATTACGGAACGAGTAAAGATACTTGCCAGTAACGAGATTGAACTAGGTATGGAGATACCAACGATCGAATCTCGGGCAAGTAACATACCGATAGACAAAGGGAACTGCATACGGGATTAGCTGAATCCTTAACATCGAGGTTCAACCGATAAAGATCTTCATAGAATATGTAGGAACCAATATGGACATCCAGATCCCGCTATTGGTTATTGACTGTAGAGGTGTCTCGGTCATGTCTGCATAGTTCTCAAACCCCCAGGGTCTACACACTTAATGTTTGGTGACAATATAAGTATAGTTGTGTTGTTATGGTGGTGACTGAAGATTGTTTGGACTCCCGGATGAGATCCTGGACTTGACAAGGAACTCCAGAATAGTCTGGAGGTGAAGATTGATATATAGGACGAAGGGTATCGGAGTCTGGAAGTGTTCCGAGGGTACCGGGTGATGGCTAGGAAGACCTAAAGGGGTTTCGGGGGGGTGGAGGGGCAACTGTTTGGGGCCTCAAGGGTTAAGGGAAGGGAGCAAGCCAGCCCACAAGGGGCTGGCTGCACCCCCCTCACCCCATCCCATGCGGCCAAGGGTGGGGGAGCCCACCTAGGGCAGGCGCCCCACCTGGCTTGGGGGGCAAGTCACCCTAGGGTTCCCTAGGGGCGCCCCCATCTGTGGTGGCCGCCGCCCCCCCTAGGGGAAATCCTAGGGCGCCCCTTCTCCTCCCTCCCCCCCCCTATATGTAGAGGGGTAGCAGGAGGGCAGCCTCACCCAATCTGTACTAATACATCCATTTTGCATCACGCTTTTATGTTGATATTTATTGCATTATGGCTATTATTACACGTTATGGTTCAATTTATGCCTTTTCTCTCTTATTTTACAAGGTTTATACAAAGAGGGAGAATTCCGAGAACTGGAATTCTAGACCGGAAAGGAGCAAATCTGAGTGACCTATTCTGCACAACTCCAAAAGTCCTGAAAATTTACGGAGAATTATTTTGGAATATATAAAAAATATTGGGCAAAGAAATACCAGAGGGGGACCCACCAGGTGGCCACAAGCCTGGGGCGCGCCCTACCCCCTGGGTGCACCCCTAGGGCTTGTGGGCCCCCTGGCAGGTCCCCGGTGCCCATCTTCTACTATATGAAGGGTTTTTACCTGGAAAAAATCATAAGGAAGCTTTCGGGACGAAGCACCACCGTCTCGAGGCGGAACCTGGGCAGAAGCAATCTAGGGCTCCGGCGGAGCTGTTCTGCCGGGGAAACTTCCCTCCAGGAGGGGGAAATCGAAGCCATCGTCATCACCAACGATGCTCTCATTAAGAGGGGGTCAATCTCCATCAACATCTTCACCAGCACCATCTCCTCTCAAACCCTAGTTCATCTCTTGTATTCAATCTTTGTCTCAAAACCTCAGATTGGTACCTGTGGGTTGCTAGTAGTGTTGATTACTCCTTGTAGTTGATGCTAGTTGGTTTATTCAGTGGAAGATCATATGTTCAGATCCTTAATGATATTCAATACCCCTCTGATTATGAACATGAATATGCTTTGTGAGTAGTAACGTTTGTTCCTGAGGACATGGGAGAAGTCTTGTTATAAGTAATCATGTGAATTTGGTATTCGTTTGATATTTTGATGAGATGTATGTTGTCTTTCCTCTAGTGGTGTTATGTGAACATTGACTACATGAAACTTTACCATGATTTGGGCCTAGGGGAAGTCATTGGGAAGTAATAAGTAGATGATGGGTTGCTAGAGTGACAGAAGCTTAAACCCTAGTTTATGCGTTGCTTCGTAAGGGGCTGATTTGGATCCACATGTTTCATGCTATGGTTAGATTTATCTTAATTCTTCTTTCGTATTTGCGGATGCTTGCGAGAGTGGTTAATCATAAGTGGGAGGCTTGTCCAAGTAAGGACAGCACCCAAGCACCGGTCCACCCACATATCAAATTATCAAAGTAACGAACGCGAATCATATGAGCATGATGAAAACTAACTTGACAATAATTCCCATGTGTCCTCGGGAGCGCTTTGCTTTATATAAGAGTTCGTCCAGGCTTGTCCTTTGCTACAAAAAGAATTGGGCCACCTTGCTGCACCTTTGTTACACTTGTTACTTGTTACCCATTACAAATTATGTTATCACAAAACTATCTGTTACCGATAATTTCAGTGCTTGCAGAAAACACCTTGCTGAAAACTGCTTGTCATTTCCTTCTGCTCCTCATTGGGTTCGACACTCTCACATATCGAAAGGACTATGATAGATCCCCTATACTTTTGGGTCATCAAGACTCTTTTCTAGCGCCGTTGCAGGGGAGTGGAGCACCTTTGGTAAGTGGAATTTGGTAAGGAAATATTTATATTACGTGCTGAAATTTACGGTCACTTGTCACTATGGAAAATCATCCTTTGATGGGTTTGTTTGGGGTATCTTCACCCCGACCAAAAGAGCAAAGAGTTGCCCCTCGACCTACTGCACCTAATGAAAATATTTATTATGAAATTCCTTCGGGTATGATAGAGAAACTGCTAGCTAATCCTTATGCAGGAGATGGAACATTACATCCTGATTTGCATCTAATCTATGTGGATGAAGTTTGTGGATTATTTAATCATGCAGGTTTTCCCGAGGATGAAGTCAAGAAGAAGGTCTTCCCTTTATCTTTGAAGGAGAAGGCATTGACATGGTGTAGGCTATGTGATGATATTGGGACTTGAAATTACAACCGATTGAAATTGGAATTTCATCAAAAGTTTTATCCTACGCATCTGGTTCATCGTGATCGGAATTATATATATAATTTTTGGCCTCGTGAAGGAGAAAGTATCGCTCAAGCTTGGGGGAGGCTTAAGTCAATGTTATTTTCATGCCCCAATCCATGCTCGATACTTCTTGTATTGGTTCTTTTATGAAGAAGACTATTGAATTCAAATGAGATCTCTTGGAAAGAATTAAACGCAACTCTGAACATTGGGAACTCGACAAAGGTAAGGAGTCAGGTATAAACCTTAAGTTCGATTGTGTTAAATCTTTTATGGATACCGATGCTTTTCGTGAATTTAGCACTAAGCAATGTTGGGGATATCGCTTATCGGGAACTTATCGATCGACCCATGATAAGGGGTAAATCAGCTAATTTATCTGCATATCGGCTGATTTATCGCCATATCGGCTGACTTATCGGCCGATTTATCTTATCGGTCAGACAACAATAATCGATAAATCGGCCAATTTATCAGAATATCGAAAGATATCTTAAACAGTGGCACTAAGTATGGACTCGACTCTGAGATAGTAGCATCTTTCTGTGAATCATTTGCTACTCATGCTGATCTCCCTAACGAGAAGTGGTTTAAATATCATCCTCCCATTGAAGTAAAAATAGTAGAACCTATTAAAGCTGAAGAGAAAACTATTACTTATAATGTTGATCCTATTATTCCTACTGCTTATATTGAGAAACCACCTTTCCCTGTTAGGATAAAGGAACATGCTAAAACTTCAACTGTGGTTTGTAAGAGTTATACTAGAACACCTACACCCCCTGAACAAATTAAAGTTGAACCTAGTATTGCTATGGTTAAAGATCTCTTGGTCGATAATATTGATGGGCATGTTATTTACTTCTGTGATGAAGATGCTAGAATTGCTAGACCCTATAATAAAGATAAACATAGACCTGTTGTTGGCATGCCTGTCGTTTCAGTTAAAATAGGAGGTCATTGTTATCATGGCTTATGTGATTTGGGTGCTAGTGTGAGTGCAATTCCTTTTACTTTATACCAAGAAATTATGAATGATATTGCACCTGCTGAAATAGAAGATATTGATGTCACTATTAAGCTTGCCAATAGAGATACTATATCACCAATTGGGATTGTTAGAGATATTGAAGTCTTGTGTGGGAAAATAAAATACCCTACTGATTTCCTAGTTCTTGGTTCCCCACAAGATGATTTTTGTCCCATTATATTTGGTAGACCTTTCTTGAACATTGTTAATGCCAAAATAGATTGTGAGAAAGAAACTGTTAGTGTAAGTTTTGGGGATGTGCCTCATGAGTTTAATTTCTCCAAATTTAGTAGACAACCCCATGATAAAGAATTGCCTATTAAAGATGAAATTATTGGTCTTGCTTCTATTGTCGTTCCTCCTACTGATCCTTTATAACAATATTTGCTAGACCATGAAAATGATATGTTCATGAATGAAAGAAAGGAATTAGACGAGATTTTCTTTAAACAAATGCCTGTTTTGAAACACAATTTGCCAGTTGAGACTCTTGTAGATCCTCTACCACCCAAGAGTGATCCTGTGTTCGATCTTAAATAATTACCAGATACTCTGAAATATGCTTATCTTGATGAGAAAAAGATATATCCTGTTATTATTAGTGCTAACCTTTCAAAGCATGAAGAAAAGAAATTATTGAAAACTCTGAAGAAGCAACGTGTAGCTATTGGATATACTCTGGATGATCTTAAGGGCATTGGTCTCACTCTATGTCAGCACAAAATTAATATGGAACCTGATGCTAAACTAGTCGTTGATCACCAGCGACGGCTGTCGTGGAATTGTCACGGCAGATGTCCTTAGTGTCAGGACTTAGTCGTGAGGCCAACGCATCTATGTGGTAGCTTGAGAGGGGTTGAGTGGGACGAGAGACGCGAGGGTTTTTACCCAGGTTCGGCCCCTCACGGTGGAGGTAAAAGCCTACATCCTGCTTCATTGATATTGATGATGATGATCACGATAACAAGGGTGCTCTATCTCGAGAGCTATAGACTTGTTTGTCTAACCCTAATCTGTCCAACTCGTCCAACCTGTCCCTCTTGGGGTGCCCTGTCCCTCCTTATATAAGTTGGAGGGGCGGGTTACATGTGGAGTCCTAGTAGGACTAGGATTACTCTATTACAAGTGGAGTCCTATTCTTGCTTCCTTTGTAGGAGAATATTCCTTATGCCTTTCATCTTAAGCCGGCCCACCATAACACAAGCCGGTCTTCCATGAACAGCCTTCTGGGCCTCCGGGTCTTGTCGCTCCTCCGACCCGCCTGCCGGGTCATCAATGAGTGGAGAGATCCGGGCGGGTCACTTAGTGAGCCGCCAAGGGCGGGTCACCAGTGAGTCGCCAAGTCCGGCCGGGTCATACATCCGGCCGGGTTACACCGCGGGGTATATCCCCAACATTAGCCCCCAGTTTAATTTCGATTTATCCATGTTAAACTCATCCTGCAAAATAAACACAAGAACATATTTGACAGGTTGCGCTCCAGGTTAAAAGTTTTTCTGAACCGGCACCTCATCATCCTTAAGTCCTTGTCATTTCCTTCTTGATGCGTGCCCATTAACTCATAGCAAATCTCCTTTAGCAGATATGTTCAAACTTTGCTAATGCAAAAAATCCGGGCAGTGCTTCTGAAAAATCCGGGTCAATAGACCAGCTTCATAGTCAATTTGTTGACATTAGCTTCTTGCAGAAAAATATTATAAAGCATAATCCATTTGAATCAGCTTCCAATGCTCTAGCTTGACAAAAATATTGGTCTTGAAATACTCATCTGATTTTCAACCAGCTTAAAGATGTAGAGCTTGCCGAGTTATAATTGCCAAAATTGCCGGTTTGTAAATATTGATAGCACCGGGTCATAACTGTTGCTAACACCAAGCTTGAGAGTGTACCTCCCTTATATGTCTATCACCTGTAGCCCCCAAGTATTAAGAAGGGAGCATAGTAACAGCTTAAGACTTGCTTGAATGTTAATGTTGTAACTTTGGAGAAACCCGGGTTGTTCATGTAAGTCGCCAATCATAAACTGAACACTTTGTACTTCCCATGTGTAGCCCCCAAGTGCCGGGTCATTATGCAATAATGAGCAGGGACTTTGTAGATATGATCATGTAGACTTGAGCAGCAACTTGTAGCCCCCAAGGGTCGGCTCAGTAAGATAATACTGAGCTGGGACTTTATATATACTTCATTGAAAATAACATCATATGATGTAACCCCCACCGTGGGGCTCAAACCCACGACCATAAGGTTAAGAGCCTTGTGTTCTATGAACTGAACAGTGGACCCTTCAATATAATGGATTAAGGCTTGTGTACTTTGAATTTTTGACAGGAGCAATTGGTAGCCCCCAAGGGCCGGCTCATTACGATGTGATGAGTCGGGTCTTCAATAAGGCAAGTAAAAAAATGACCTTGCATTAGCCCCCAAGTGTCATGGTGCATGCTTGCAGCGACATGGGACTTCCATATTTGGTATAATCATGATTTTGAATAATGTAGCCCCCAAGTGTCGGGTCGTAAGCCTGCAGCGACTCGGGACTATTCCTTCCATTGTAAATAAAATCATATCCATTGTCCAGATAATATTACTGAAATTCTTGCATATCAATATTAGACCATGCTCTCTGATGTAAGCTGATATTTTTGGATGAAGGAACAATAGCCATTGCTCTGAAGCAGCTTTGAAAACCTCAATGATAATACTGGTTATTGATAATCATAATAAAAATCCAGCCATGTTGGCTATTAAAGATTGGAATAATATAATCCGGTACGAAAATCTCAATCATTCAATACTATAATAAAAATCCAGCCAAGTTGGCTATTAAAGATTTGAATACTTTATCTGTTGATAAGTAAATCCGGAGTTCAATACCGGGCGGCTCTTGGCCGATGGCGACTTAATGCGCATCCATTGTACTCCAGGATGCAACCCGGCGGCTTATAACCTTTGCAAAAAATCAGGAATTGATAACCCCATCCATGGTGGCTCATAGTCATGTCCAGTTTTTGAAAAGATCACTTTGGCGGCTCATAGCCTCAATAAACTCAATATTGATCAATATAACTCGGAGCTGGATAATCCGGCAATATCTTCAAATGGCCAGATGATGGGTTTAAACGCAGTGATTCATATGAGCAATAGCAGTATTCTTACTTTTGTGTAAAGCTCTGCATGTCCTACACAAGGTTTAAATAACATATGCCCTGGTGACTTAACGTCAACAACCAGGGCGGGTAATAACCCAAACATAATATAGTCTTATGCAATTATGGAAAAGACTAAAATTAAGGCCATCTAAGCCAAAAATGTACTGGCGACTTAAAGTCAAAAAGCAGGTCGGTTTATCAAACCTCGCATATTCATATAACCAGGAAAACATACCTATAGGATTGATTTATACTGCTGGCTTACATTGCCATACCCAGTGAAGGTAACAATCCAATGATTTATAAGCGCATGATTCCAATGGCGAAATCCAAAATATACCGGCGACTTAACGTTCAAAGCCAGGGCAGTTTACCAAACCCAAAATATTCATACCATTATTGAAAGACATACCTGTAGATTGATACCATGGTGATACCTTGATAATTATAATCTGGGACCAGTATCAACCCGGAATCATGAAATATCATCATTTGATTGCTCAAGGCAAAATATCCTGGCGACTTAAAGTCTTCTATCAGGGCGGGTTATCAAACCCAAAGATGCTCAATGACGAGTCATATAATCAAGGCTACATGGCCTGTGAAATCAGTTCATACTGCCGGCTTACAGTGCCATATGCAATAAGGGTATTAGCCCAAAGATTTAGAGCGTAGCACCCTGTTCAATTTATTCATACTGCCGGCTTACAACGCCATACGCAGCAAGGGTAACATCCCAAAGACTTAGAATGCAGAGCTCCAAGTGTATAATCAAATCATACTGGCGACTTATCGTCCAAAGCCAGACCGGGTTATCAAAACCCCAGATATGCTCAAATATGAGTCATAAGGATTAAGACTACATGGCCTGAATTGTTTTAAACCATATGTTAATAAGGTACAAGGATATGAACCCAAACAATGTTAATAAAAAATAACAAATCAGAAAAAACAAGGCTTTCATAGGCCGCCAAGCCTCAATCTCAAGTGTTGTTCATGGCCGCACAACCACTGAGTTAATCCTTCATTCAAATCTTGTAAGCCGGCCCTCACATGATCAATCGCCGTTTTAACTTTGAGAAGTTCAGGGTCTTTATAAGATTGACTGTCAAAAGTATGGCGAGTCATTCCAGGATTACCTGGGCGGAGTGGCAGGCATACAAAGGCAAGATAACCCGGATTTTTGGTGAATACACCTGGCGTCCAAGCCAATTACAAGGGTCAACAAAACTCTGTTCATTTAACAAGGAGCCCCCAAGTAATATTTTGACCCAGGCGTACAAGCCAGACCGATAGGGTAATCATAGCTATGCTCAATGAGCACGAAGCCCCCAAGTAATTTTTAACAAGGCATGTAAGCCGGATCAAGAGGGTAGTCATAGCTATGCTCAGTGAGCAGGAAGCCCCCAAGTGACCAATAAGATAAGCCCATATGGCAGGATGCCCATGTTTGAACCGCGCATCATGGCAGCAAGTTCTCTTTGGCAACCTTTAATTTTTCTGGGAACTCGAACTTGCGAGAGATGAATTCTTTTTGAGCTGGAATTTTAAACCGGATATTGAGAGCTTCAAAGCTTTGTGAGAGACAAATTTCCCTTGAGCCGGATTTTAAACCGGAATCCTTCATTTTAAGCCGGAAATTTTCTAACGGCCTTTAAATTTTCATCAATATGACAGTAACCTCCGGGACCGGGTTATCTTCCCTCCCATGACCCGGGGTTCTTGAATCTCACAATATTTGCTAAGTCATGTCATCGTAGCCCCCGATTCTCAAGACGACTCGAGGAGTTGGCTTGAGATTCTTCATACTTGGCCGTGATATAAACCGGCATATAGCTGAACAGCGGAACGCTGTAATATGTTGAAGCTAGGCGGGTTATAAATGACCCCATATGATTTGTGTCAATAATCTGGCCAGCGGTTCATCCCAACTGGCTGTTGAAGTTAATCAAACTGTAGCGACGGCGATTTGTGCGCCTGTCTATTGAGCCATCCGGTGCAGGCAGAGGCTATTAATATATCATGACTTTCTTCAGAGTTGTTAGAATAGATCGGGCAGCAGGAGCGGCGACTTGCGCGCGCTCGTTAAGCAATTTGTGCACACAGGTGCGGCCTGGTGTGTTGATGTAGACCAGACCGCAAGAGACGGACGGTAAAGACGACCACAGCATCAGAGGCGGCACGAACGCTGGCGAGTCGGCCGCGGGCACAAACAGGTGAGCCGGCCGTGGCATTGTAAGCCGGTGCGGATGGTCGAGTCAATCGCAGACGCGGTAAGTCGCGCGGACAGGCGAGTCAGCCGCGTCGTGTTGATGTAGACTGGGCCGCAGGGGCGGCGGCTTGCGCATGCCCGTGGAGAAGTATGGCACGGACGAACATCAGTGCAAGATGATGCTGGCTCACGCTCCGTATCCGCGGTATAACGACCCATTTGTCATGAATAATTATCCTGCGTAAAAATATTGCAAGACCAAATAATTGTTTTTGGACGATTTAATATATGTGATGAAAAAAACATTGAAAAAATAGCACCTGATTTTTTGTCGGATAAGACGGACACTGATGCTGGATAATGTTGGACATAGTCTGAAAAAATATCAGATGTTCGATTCATCTGATGATGTACGTGCTAGTACTTATCCATCAAATCAAACGTGAGGAACTTGACTGATTTTTGGTGCATGCATCTCGCCTGGGTCCTTTCCATCCAAAAAGTAGTAGTACTATTTCTTGATTTTCGCGCAAACTCTGTTGGTGTTTTGACCTTCACATGGGACAGAGGGTAGTAGTGCTTGGTTTCAATGACATAGCAGATTGCCCCCGGCTTGTTAGTAGCAAGAGCCGCGATTTCTCAGGAGCAGCGATTTCTCTCTTTTTTTTAAACTCCAATGTGTTCGGAGCAGGCTGGACCACGACGAGGTGAATCCCACGCGTGTCAGCGGACAAGGGTACGGCCTCCGTGTGCGTCTGTCGACCGTCGGTACCCCGGTGCGTGACGGATGCCATCAGATGTGGCAAATTTCAGAAGTTATAGTAGCTGTAGGGAGATTGCTTTTAGCACAGGAAGTGGTAACTGAACTCGCAGAACCAGAGAACCTAATAGGCCCTTGATGTATGCAGGGGAGCACAAACTTATGCCTTTTCGTGTTGCGTGAGAGTACTGTCCCAGCAATTCAATTGACCCGAAATAAACTGATGCTTGTTCAGTCATAAAAGAAGGTTCAGTGTAGCCCTCCACGTCTGATTGCAGCAGAACAGATCCTGCTACTTCGTCGGCGGACGAGGGATGACAACGATCAGAAGCTGCTTGGCGACGGAGTGGTTGAGGCGAAGCCGGTGTTTGGCAGCGGCGACTTGGCCATTGCTACTCGTGGCACGACGCAGGGTCAGGCCGGTGAGGCGGACGAAGCAACGCGAAACGGTGACGGCGACTTGGTCAGAGGCCATTCCGGGCGTGACTGCAGCTGGCGGCTCGAAGTGAAGGCAGAGCGGCCTAGGCAGAAACGGCTCGCAATCTGCTCCAGCGGGGGCGAGTCACAGCAGCTCGACGGCGGTGGCTCACCCGCGGCGGGTTACGGCAGAGACGCGCCGGAAACGAGGCAAGGCGGCACGGTGAAGGCATTTTGAGATGGCTTGAGGCCGCAATGGCGGCTTGGCAGTCGCAGCGCAAGGCACAGCATGGCGCGTGACAGCAACGGCTCCAGGAGGCGAGGCGACCCGGCGCGGCTGCTGGTGAAGAGGCGCGGTGAGGGCGGGTCACGACGGTGACTCAGGAGAAAACCTTAGGTGGCTTGGTGACGGTCGTGGAGGAGCGAACCAGCAGGCCGGCTCAGCGTGCACCTGCGGATGCAGTAGGGTCGGTTCAACGCCTGGCGGAGGCCTTTGAGGAGGCCGTGACTCCGGATTAAAGGAGGCTCATACGGCTTCGGAGGCTTACGGCGACTTGGAAACGGAGGCGAGCGACTCGAAGTCGCTCCGGTGAGGGCGGCTCTGGGAGGAGAGCTAGGCAGAGGCGGAATCCGGTGTTTTGAAGACGGCCGGCTGCGCATCTCAGCAGCGGCGGCTCAGCGGAGGAGCAACGCGAGGCCATAGAGGCTTGGAAGCGAGGTCCAACGGGAAGTGAGGCCGCGGGCGCGGGGGTGCGTCGGTGAGGTCAGCCCGGTTGCAGAGGCACGACGGGGCAGGTTGAGGCGCTTTGGAAAGAGATCGAGCAGCAGAGTACAGCCGGGCGGCTCGCCGGCGGCTTGGAGACGAGGCGGCTCACGCCGGGGAGCGTCGGCGGCTCTGCAGAGGCTCGCCGCGGCGGCACCGGCCAGCGCTAGCTTGCAGCAAGGCGGCTCAGGGCGAGGTTGCCGCCGCGGAGTCGTCCGTGTCCGTATTCACGCCTGGGTCCTTCTCCAAGTCGTAACTAGTTTGATCAAACCATCCCAGTCATGGTTGATTTCTGATTTTGCGTTTGACTGCGTGCGTGTGGATTCGATCGGCAGCGTGGCTTCCTGACGAATAGCAGTACACAAGTAGTACTACTCGATTAATTTTGACGGGAGTAATTAGCCTATTTTTGATCTTCACTTGGAATAAGCAGTAGCTTCGATTGACGGCCCCTGGACTTGCAGTGCCGTAGCCAAAAATTCCTTGTCCATCAACTTGCGACCTGATAAATCGCCCAAGGCTAACAGTAAAAAAATCTGTCTCGGTCTCGGACTCGCCGGATCACCACGGCGCGTGAGGCAGCCGCACAGCATGTAACCCTAAGATAATCTCAATCTCATACCCGTCGCCGCGGGACACTTCGTCAACCTTCTCATAGTTGATGTGAATGTTCCACGCCAGCTCCTGTTAAGCCGGAGAATTACGAACTTCTCGAACCCTAGAAAAGATCCCTCCAAGAACTCAACACCACCATGCGCAGGCCCCACGGTGGGCGCCAACTGTCGTGGAATTGTCACGGCAGATGTCCTTAGTGTCAGGACTTAGTTGTGAGGTCAACGCATCTATATGGTAGCTTGAGAGGGGTTGAATGGAACGAGAGACGCGAGGTTTTTTACCCAGGTTCGGCCCCTCACGGTGGAGGTAAAAGCCTACATCCTGCTTCATTGATATTGATAATGATGATCACGATTACAACGGTGCTCTATCTCGAGAGCTATAGACTTGTTTGTCTAACCCTAATCTGTCCAACTCGTCCAACCTGTCCCTCTTGGGGTGCCCTGTCCCTCCTTATATAAGTTGGAGGGGCGGGTTACATGTGGAGCCCTAGTAGGACTAGGATTACTCTATTACAAGTGGAGTCCTATTCCTGCTTCCTTTGTAGGAGAATATTCCTTATGCCTTTCATCTTAAGCCGGCCCACCATAACACAAGCCGGTCTTCCATGAACCGCCTTCTGGGCCTCCGGGTCTTGTCGCTCCTCTGACCCGCTTGCCGGATCATCAATGAGTGGAGAGATCCGGGCGGGTCACTTAGTGAGCCGCCAAGGGCGGGTCACCAGTGAGTCGCCAAGTCTGGCCGGGTTACACCGCGGGGTATATCCCCGACAACGGCTGAATCCAAAAATGAAAGAAGTGGTAAGAAATGAAATACTAAAGCTTCTGGAAGCAGATATAATTTATCCTATTGCTGATAGTAGATGGGTAAGTCATGTTCATTGTGTCCCTAAGGGAGGTATTACCGTTGTTCCTAACGATAAAAATGAATTGATTCCGCAAAGAATTGTCAGAGGTTATAAAATGATTATTGATTTTAGAAAGTTAAACAAAGCTACTAGGAAAGATCATTATCCTCTACCTTTTATTGATCAAATGCTAGAAAGACTATCAAAACATACACACTTTTGCTTTCTAGATGGTTATTCTGTTTTTTTTCCCAAATACCTATGTTATAAGAGGATCAAGAAGAAACTACTTTTACTTGTCCTTTCGGTACCTTTGCTTATAGATGTATGCCTTTTGGTTTATGCAATGCACCTGCTACCTTTCAAAGGTGTATGACTGCTATGTTCTCTGACTTTTGTGAAAAGATTATTGAGGTTTTCATGGATGATTTCTCCGTTTACGGAACTTCTTTTGATGATTGCTTAAGCAACCTTGATTGAGTTTTGCAGAGATGTGAAGAAACTAATCTTGTCTTGAATTGGGAGAAGTGCCACTTTATGGTTAATAAAGGTATTGTCTTGGGGCATAAAATTTCTGAAAGAGGTATTGAAGTTGATAGAGCTAAAGTTGATGCTATTGAAAAGATGTCGTGTCCTAAAGATATCAAAGATATAAGGAGTTTCCTCGGTCATGCTGGTTTATATAGGAATTTATTAAAGACTTCTCTAAAATTTCTAGGCCTCTTACTAATCTCTTTGAAAAGGATGTTCCATTTGTTTTTGATGATGATTGTATAGAAGCATTTGAAATACTTAAGAAAGTCTTAATTTCTGCACCTATTGTTCAACCACCTGATTGGAACCTACCCTTTGAAATTATGTGTGATGCTAGTGATTATGCTGTTGGTGCTCTTCTAGGACAAAGAGTTGATAAGAAATTAAATGTTATCCATTATGCTAGTAAAACTCTAGAGAGTGCTCAAAGAAACTATGCTACTACTGAAAAAGAATTTTTAGCGGTTATATTTGCTTGTGATAAGTTCAGATCTTATATTGTTGATTCCAATATAACTGTTCACATCTATCATGCTGCAATTAAATACCTCATGGAAAAGAAAGATGCTAAACCTAGACTTATTAGATGGGTTCTCTTACTGCAAGAATTTGATTTGCAAATTACTGATAGAAAGGGAGCTGAGAACCCAGTAGCAGACAACTTGTCTAGATTAGAAAATATTCTTGATGACCCACTACCTATTGATGATAGCTTTCCTGATGAACAATTAGCTGTCATAAATGCTTCTCGTAGTACTCCTTGGTATGCTAATTATGCCAATTATATTGTTGCTAAATTTATACCACCTAGTTTCACATACTAACAAAAGAAAAAATTCTATGATTTAAGACATTACTTCTGGGATGACCCACACCTTTATAAAGAAGGAGTAGATGGTGTTATTAGACGTTGTGTACCTGAGCATGAACAGGAATAGATCCTACACAAGTGTCACTCTGAGGCCTATGGAGGACACCATGCTGGAGATAGAACTGCACACAAGGTATTACAATCTGGTTTTATTGGCCTACTCCTTTCAAGGATGCTCGTAAGTTTGTCTTGGCTTGTGATGAATGTCAAAGAATTGGTAATATTAGTAGATGTCAGGAAATGCCTATGAATTATTCACTTGTTATTGAACCATTTGATGTTTGGGGATTTGATTATATGGGACCTTTTCCTTCCTCTAATGGGTATACACATATTTTGGTTGCTGTTGATTTTGTTACTAGGTGGGTAGAAGCTATTCCAACTAGTAGTGCTGATCATAACACCTCCATTAGAATGCTTAAAGAAGTTATTTTCCCGAGGTTTGGAGTCCCTAGATATTTAATGACTGATGGTGGTTCACACTTTATTCATGGTGCTTTCCGTAAATTGCTTACTAAATATGATGTTAACCATAGAATTGCATCTTCGTATCATCACCAGTCTAGTGGTCAAGTAGAATTAAGTAACCGAGAAATAAAGTTGATTTTGGAAAAGACTGTTAATAGATCTAGAAAGAATTGGTCTAAGAAACTTGATGATGCATTATGGGCTTATATAACTGCTTATAAGAACCCTATGGGTATGTCTCCATATAAAATGGTTTATGGAAAAGCATGTCACTTACGTCTTGAACTAGAACATAAAGCTTATTGGGCAATTAAAGAGCTTAACTATGATTTCAAACTTGCCGATGAGAAGAGGTTATTTGACATTAGCTCACTTGATGAATGGAGAACCCAAGCCTATGAGAATGCCAAACTGTTTAAAGAGAAAGTTAAAAGATGGCATGATAAAATGATACAAAAGAGTGAATTTAATGTAGGTGACCATGTCTTGCTATACAATTCTCGTTTAAGATTTTTTGCAGGAAAGCTTCTCTCTAAATGGGAAGGGCCTTACATTATCGAGGAAGTTTATCGTTTCGGTGCCATCAAGATCAATAACGTCGAAGGCAATAACCCGAAGGTGGTAAACGGGCAAAGAATCAAACATTATATCTTAGGTACTCCCATAAATTTTGAAACCAATATTATTAATACCATAACACCGAAGGAGTACATAAGGGATATCTACCAGAATGCTCCAGACTTCGAAAAGGAATAGGTATGTGATACAGTAAGTAAACCGACTCCAAACCTTTCCCAAAAGCAATTTTACTCCGTGTTGGAATATTTAAAAATTTAGGAAAATAAAAAGTAGTCTGAAAAGTGCACGAGGAGGCGACAAACCCTGGGGGCGCGCCCTACGCCCCTAGGCGCGCCTCCCAGGCTTGTGGCCACCTCGTGTGCCCTCCGGACTCCGTTTTCTTGTAGTACACTCCTTTTGGTCGGTAAAAATTCATTATATAATCTCCCGAAGGTTTTGACCACCTTATTATGGCAATATCCTCTATTCTTGTGTTTAGCTAATTCTGCAACAGATTTGGAGCAAGATGTCTTCGCAACAGTCGGTCGGGGAGAGTCGTGTCTCTCACCCGATATCGGACCCAAGAGCATACATCGAAGCTGGCCACTTTGAGTGGTCAACGGAGGAAGAGATGGAAGCTGACCTGAAAAGAGTGGATGCCATGGAGGAGGATCAAGAAGTTACCTCTCGCCCTCAACCTGGAGCCATGCTTGAGGAACTTCAGAGCTCAGCAATACCAGATTCGGTCATACCTCCCAATGCTAAATTTCTCTCTTACAATAACATGAAAAAGAGTGTTGCTTTTTCCCCCGCAGCCAGGAGGCACCCATGGGTGATCAGAGCTCTAACTGTCACAGGCAAACTCCGTAAGGAAATAATGGATCTCAAACAACAAATTAATAGGCTCGAGGAGGAAAATCGCATCTTGAAGGGCATCATCGCCAATAATATCACATCACCACCTCCGAAGAAAGAGACCTAAATACATGGGTATGGGCACTCCCCTTGGCAAGTGCCAAGTTTAGGGGAGGTGCCCCGGTATCATATCACCATCACATCTTTACCTTTATCGTTTTTCTTAGTTCGATCCTTTTGGTTACATCTCGGTTTAGTAGAATAAAATTTTAGTATGATCTAGCTTTGAGTTTTGCTTTGTGTTCCCTCTATGTAATCGAGTCCGAGAGTTATATAATAAAGATTAGTTTCGAGTTGAGGACTTTGCTTTCTTGCTGTGATCTTGATTAAAAGAAAAAAAAAGAAAAAAAAGGAGATTATATAATGATCTTATGGGAAGTGATGACTTCACATATAAGAAGTATGTCGCATGAAATATGTTGGGAGTTGACAAACATAGTTTTGGTCATTGTTGCAATTAATAGGAATTAACAAAGAAAGAGAGGTCTCACATATAAATACACTATCTTGGACATCTTTTGTGATTGTGAGCACTCATTAAAATATTGTATGCTAAAAGGTTGATGTTGGACAAGAAAGACAACATAATGGGTTATGTTTCTTTATATCTGAATAGAAGTTATATTGTCATGGATCCTCCAACATGTTGAGCTTGCTTCTCATCCTATGCTAGCCAAATGTTTTGCACCAAGTAGAGATACTACTTGTGCCTCCAAAATCCCTCAAACCAGTTTTGCCATGAGAGTCCATCATACCTACCTATGGATTGAGTAAGATCCTTCAAGTAAGTTATCATCGGTGCAAGCAATAAAAATTGCTCTCTAAATATGTATGATCTTTTAGTGTGAGGAAAATAAGCTTTATATGAACTTGTGATATAGAAGAAATAAAAGTGATGGACTGCATAATAAAGTTCTTTATCACAAGCGGCAATATAAAGTGACATTCTTTCGCATTAAGATTTCCTGCATCCAACCATAAAAGCGCAAGAAAACCTCTCCTTCCCTCTGCGAAGGGCATATCTTTTATTTAACCTCTACCTTTATACAAGAGTCATGGTGATCATCACCTCTTCTTTTTATACTTTTTCTTTTTGGCAAGCACTATATGTTGGGAAAGATCCAAATATATATATCCACTCGGATGTAGATATTCATAAACTATTATTGTTGACATTACTCTTGAGGTAAAAGGTTGGGAGGCGAAGTTATAAGCCCCTATCTTTCTCTGTATCCGATTGAAACTTTGATCTCATAAGTATCGCGTGAGTGTTAGAAATTAAGAAAGACTAAAAGATGGTTGAGTATGTGAAACTTGCTATATGAAAGCTCTTACATTGACTCTTTCCGATGTTATGATAAATTACAATTGGTTCAATGACCAAGATTTTAGTTTGTTGGTTTTCAATAAAGTTCTTGATTCACACTTTACCTTGTGAACGAATTGTTACTTTAGCATAAGAAATTATATGACAATATATGTTGTTGTTCTAAAGATGATCAGGATGCCTTCATGTTCTAAAGATGATCAGGATGCCTTCATGTCTAAACATGTGGACATGATTATCGATCTCGGTTTCCGCTTGAGGACAAGCGAGGTCTAAGCTTGGGGGAGTTGATACATCCATTTTGCATCATGCTTTTATGTTGATATATATTGCATTATGGGCTGTTATTACACGTTATGGTTCAATACTTATGCCTTTTCTCTCTTATTTCACAAGGTTATACAAAGAGGGAGAATGCCGGCAGCTGGAATTCTGGACCGGAAAGGAGAAAATCCGAGAGACCTATTCTGCACAACTCCAAAAGTCCTGAAAATTTATGAAGAATTATTTTGGTATATATAAAAAATATTGGGCGAAGAAATACCAGAGGGGGACCCACCAGGTGGCCACAAGTCTGGGGGCGCGCCCCTAGGGCTTGTGGGCCCCCTGGCAGGTCCCCGGTGTCCATCTTCTGCTATATGAAGGGTTTTTACCTGCAAAAATCATAAGGAATCTTTCGGGACGAAGCGTCGCCGTCTCGAGGTGGAACCTGGGCAGAAGCAATCTAGGGCTCCGGGGGAGCTGTTCTGCCGGGGAAACTTCCCTCCGGGAGGGGGAAATCGAAGCCATCGTCATCACCAACGATCCTCTCATCGAGAGGGGGTCAATATCCATCAACATCTTCACCAGCACCATCTCCTCTCAAGCCCTAGTTCATCTCTTGTATTCAATCTTTGTCTCAAAACCTCATATTGCTACCTGTGGGTTGCTAGTAGTGTTGATTACTCCTTGTAGTTGATGCTAGTTGCTTTATTCGGTGGAAGATCATATGTTCAGATCCTTAATGATATCCAATACCCCTCTGATTATGAACATGAATATGCTTTGTGAGTAGTTACGTTTGTTCCTGAGGAAATGGGAGAAGTCTTGTTATTAGTAATCATGTGAATTTGGTATTCGTTCGATATTTTGATGAGATGTATGTTGTCTTTCCTCTAGTGGTGTTATGTGAACGTCGACTACATGAAACTTCACCATGATTTGGGCCTAGGGGAAGGCATTGGGAAGTAATAAGTAGATGATGGGTTGCTAGAGTGACAGAAGCTTAAACCCTGGTTTATGCGTTGCTTCGTAAGGGGCTGATTTGGATCCACATGTTTCATGCTATGGTTAGATTTATCTTAATTCTTCTTTCATATTTGCAGATGCTTGTGAGAGTGGTTAATCATAAGTGGGAGGCTTGTCCAAGTAAGGATAGCACCTAAGCACCGGTCGACCCACATATCAAATTATCAAAGTAACGAACGTGAATCATATTAGCATGATGAAAACTACTTGACAACAATTCCCATGTGTCCTCGGGAGCACTTTGCTTTATATAAGAGTTCGTCCAGGCTTGTCCTTAGCTACAAAAAGGATTGGGACACCTTGATGTACCCTTTTTACACTTGGTACTTGTTACCCATTGTCGGTGCAACAAACCCCAGGTATGTTGCCCAGACTGTACACAGGCTCAAGAATGAGATTGCAGTATCCAGGACAAGGCCAAGCAGAAGAGATTAGCTCTTTGAGGAATCAAAGGGCGAATCAAGAGGACCAAGATCAACCCAAGGAGTAAAATACCGCAATGGGAAACCCTCCCCTGCCGGGCAGGCGAGCCTGGCGGGGACGAGGTTGCCCCGAAGACAAGTCTCAAGATTGCCCCGGCAGGCTTGCCGGGGACGCTGAGGGCGGATTACCCCGCCAAGGCTCCACCGCTCTTCCTCACAGCAACGCAAGTCAATGATCGGTGCGGTGTCGAGCCCCCAAGATGCTAAGTGGCCGTTATTTGGCACGTGGCAGCCATCCCCAGAGGAAATCACCTCCATATGACACTCGTCCAACGATGTGTCACGCAAGCAGATGAGAAGGTGGCAAAATAGCACGGCAAGGCTTGCCGGGCTAGGTTACGATGTGACACTAAGCGACGCATTTAATGCACTCTATCCAGTCTGCAGAGTTAGGTATGATGGCACTGTTTGCTATCTAATGAGTACACAATGACTGATTTGCCATTGTGGTGACCCCTTGATCTATAAAAGGAGGGCCATGGCAACCTTAGAAAGGATTTGGACCCCTGTACACTCATACGAGCGTAGCTGCTCTTGCCCCGAGGCGACCTTGCCGGGCTAGAGCGTTGCGTCTCCACCATGGTCCTCTCATCCATCCACCAAAGCAGGAGTAGGGTTTTACGCCTCGCGGAGGCCCGAACCTAGGTAAAAACTGCCCGTGTGATCGCTGTCGCGCTGCCCCGCGCCCTCCGCTCTTTGTGCAATGCGTCCTTCCCCCCTGCCGAACTACAAGGGGCCGATGGCCCCATAGGTGGCCGTGTTTTCCCACGACATCTTTGGCGCGCCAGGTAGGGGCAAGCGCTTGCGCGAACCCAAGAGCGTACGCAGCGCGTCATCTTCATCATCGTTTTCTTCATCGACGACTTCATCATCCATGGCGCCCAAGAAGAAAACCAGTGCCGCAGCTCACCCGTCCGCCTCGAAGGCCCCTCCATACGTGGCTGCCAACGCCATGGGCGCTACAGGGACGTGGACGCTGCGGGGGATGTGACTGGCGTAGGTGGCGTCGTCACCACTTCCCCCGTAGCCGAAACGGCAACAGGAGGCACCGGAGAAGGACAGGGCCAACAACATCCCGACGGCCACGCTCCGCAAGGTGCGGGAGGAGAGATCATTCCATCCATGCCTCTCCACCTCGCCGAAGGACACGACCATAGCGGTGATGCTCGCCTTGGGGCGAACCGCAATCCTCCGGCCGCCCCCGCTACGGATGCGGCCGCAGGACATGCATCACCCCCAGGATGGGCCGGCCAAGCTGATGCGCCTAATGGAGCCGCCGATCCCCAAGCACATCCACCTCGCCTCCGCGCCGCCCTGGCGACTGGCTCACGGCGACAGGAGCACGACGCTGCTATTGCTGGCACCATCAGAAGCCAGGCGACGCTATGGTCTACGTCGTCCTCCATGCTGAGCACTGCTTCGGAGGCCATGGCGCGGGCCCAACTCCTGTTGAGATTTCCACCGACGGCTGATCAGATGGATGAGTGGAGAGCCACCATTCAGATCTTGATTGGTTTCGCTGAGGCGGGAGGATCGCAGTGAGGAGGCCCGTCACAGCCTCCACAAGCGACGACAATGGCCCGAGCTGCTAGCTGTACTGAAGCGGCCATCCCCACGGTGCAATCCCCTCCACGGCAGCCAGCACAGAGGCCACGGCCAGAGCAACGCAACCAAGAACCCGGCAACGTATCGATGGCCTCATCCGATCCTCGAGCACAACGAGAACAATGGCGAGTCCTGGAAGACAGGCGGGGGGAAGACGCGTGCGTCACCATTGAACGACGCAGCGAAACCCAATGCTGGTTTGATAGGCGCAATGGCTCCAACGTTGACGAGCCTACGCTCGGTGAGGGTGGGTGCCTACCTTTCGGGGTTGGGTGCCCCGCCTTCACTCGTGAGCTACGGCAAGTCCGTTGGCCATCTGCCCGCACGTTCAAGCCAGAAATACCAAAGAAGTACGATGGAAGACTGAACCCGGCAGAGTTCTTGAGCATCTACACCATCGCTGTTCAAGCTGCCGGGGGAAGAGATGAGAAGGTATTCGCCAACTACTTCCCTTTGGCACTCAAGCCAAATGTGAGGTCTTGGTTGATGCACTTGCCAGAGAATTCCATTTCGACCTGGGCTGACCTGTGCCATGAGTTTGTTGGCGCCTTCACGGGCAGCCACCAAGAACCAGGACGACCTAGCGATTTACAGCTACTCCCGCAAAAGGAAGGAGAGAGCATGTGGAAGTACATGCAGAGGTTCAACCGGGTGCACAGGAACATCCCAGACATCCACCCGGCAGCTGTGATAGCCGCGTTCCAGTCCAACATGGGCAACCGCCGGATACGTTCTAAAATGAACGTTCATTTGCCCAAGACTATGAATGAGCTATACACTCTGGTGGATAAGTGCGCCCGAGTAGAAGAGGGGAGACGACTCCCAGGTGAAGAAGCTGGTGTCGACATCGACTCAGAAGACGACGACGATGCCACTAGCTGGAAGAAGAAGAGCAAGAAGCGCAATGATAAAGTGGTGATGACCGTTGAAGGGTCGAGTGCCCCTGATTCCGGTAAGAAGGCCAAGACTGAGGTCCCCGACAAGGAAGCTGCCATGTGCACTGATTCTCGGGAAGCCGCGGCTGCTGAGAAAGCTGGGAAGAATGATGGGCCGTACTGCAAGATCCATCGGACCAAAGGCCACGATCTCCAGGAGTGTCATCAGGTTGAGCAGCTCGTCAAGAAGTAGAGGGCTGAGTACAAGAAGCATGATGAGGAGAAAAACCAAGATGGCGCTGGCGGGAAGGGTCGAGGTGGCAGAGCAGGTCGCCCCGGTAAGGCTCCTCAGTATCAAGGGAAACCCGCCAAGGGCCGTGAGAATAAGGATTGCGAGGACGGAAGTGATGAAGGGGATGAAGAGGAAACCAGCGAGCTGGAATTCCAGAAAGCCACTGATGCCCTATGCATTGACGGGGGTGCATCTCTGCACTCCTCTCACTGCCAACTTAAAAGGTGGGCACGTGAGGTCAATGCTGTGGAGCCAGCGGGAGATTCTCGGAAGCTGCTCAAGTGGTCCCGCACGCCCATCGTCTTTGATGAGGAGGATCACCCTGACCGCGCTACCGCGGTGGGGTGTTTGCTGTTGTTGGTTTCACCAACAATCCGCAACCTCAAGGTCATAAAGATGTTGGTTGACGGCGGGGCCAGGTTGAATCTGATTTCTCCAAATGTTATCAGCAAACTTCAGATAGTAGATGAAGAGCTCAAGGTTACTGGTACGTTCTAGAGGATCAACCCCGGCAGGAATCGTCCTAAGGGGAAGATCACACTGCCGGTAATGTTTGGGGGGGGGGGAATTGAACTACCAGACTGAGAAGATTGTGTTTGATGTGGTTGACCTCCCCCTGCCGTACAACGGAATCCTTGGTCGTCCTGCCCTAGCCAAATTCATGGCGGCATCCCACTATGCCTACAACACTTTGAAGATGCCAGGACCAATGGGCATTATTTCTATCCCATCAGACAAGAAAGACGCAATTATATGCGTGGACAAGATGTATCAGGAGGCAGTTGCTACAGAAGCTTTGGAAGCCGCTGCTCCCGCCAAGGAAAGAAAGAAAAAGAAGAAAGGGAGCAAGGATGCCAGCGAGGAATCCAGGAAGCGTGCCTCTCCGGAGTGCACTACGCCTGTTGATGACTTGCCGGAGAGTTCCAATAGCAAGAGATCCAAAGCTGCTGCACCATCTGTGAAAAAGGTCCTGGCAGGACTGGCTGGCACTGGTGGTACATTCACCATCAGTGCCACCCTCGATGACAAATAGGAAAGCACGCTTGTTGCCTTCCTGTGGGCGAATGTCGATGTGTTTGCCTGGCAACCATCTAACATCCCCGGTGTTCCCAGGGAGGTAATCGAGCACCACCTTGTTGTTTGCCCACATGCCCGGCCCGTCAAGCAGAAGGTCCGGAAGCAAGCTTTGGAGCGGCAGCAGTTTATTGCCGAGGAGATCAAGAAACTTGAGGCAGCTGGATTGTTCAGAGGAGTATTGCATCCAACGTGGTTAGCAAACCCAGTGGTGGTGCGCAAGGCAAATGGGAAATGGAGGCTTTGCATAGGTTTCACGGATCTTAACAAAGCATGCCCGAAGGACCCATTCCCCTTGTCGCGCATCGACCAGATTGTGGATTCCACCTTCGGATGCGACTTGCTCTCCTTCCTGGATGCCTACTCTGGATACCATCAGATCTTCATGTCCAAGGAGGACGAAGAAAAACCCGCGTTCATAACTCCATGCCGGTACAACAAACCCTGGGTCTGTTGCCCAGACCATGCACAGGCCTAAAAGAGCAAAGTTACAACATCCAAGACCAGACCAAGCTAGGGGAGTTGGCTCTTTGAGGAATCAAAGGGCAGGGCAAGAAGACCAAGACACTGCTAAGGGAAAACCTCCCTTGCCGGGCAGGTGAGCCCAGCAAGGACGAGGTGGCCCCGAAGACAAGCCTCAAGACCGTCCCAGCAGGCCTGCCGGGCACTACCAAAGCAAACTACCCCGCCAAGGCTTCACTGCTCCACCTCACAGTGACGCAAGTCATCGATCGGTGCAGTGTCAAGCCCCCAAGTGACTAAGTGGCAGTTATGCGACACATGGCAGCCATTTCCAGAGGAAACCACCTCCAAATGACACCCGTCCAGAGACGTGTCAAGCAGACAGGCGAAAAGGTGGCCGAGCAGCCCGGCAAAGCTTGCCGAGGAGGCTACGATGTGACACTGAGTGGCGCATTTAATGCGCTCTGCTCTGCCTGCAGAGTTAGGTATGATAGCACTGTTTGTTGTCTAATCAGTACACAATGACTGATTTGCCACTTTGGTAACCCCTTGATCTATAAAAGGTGGGCCATGGCAACCAGAGAAGGGGTTCGGAACGTTGTACACTCATACGCGCGTAGCTGCTCTCGCCCCGAGGCAACCCTATCGGGCAAGAGCGTTGCGTTTCCACCTCAATCCACCAAAGTAGGAGTAGGGTTTTACGCCTCGCGGTGGCCCGAACCTGGGTAAAACTGCCCGTGTGATCTCTGCTGTGCTGCGCTACGGTCCTCCGCTCTTTGTGCAATGCGCTCAGCCCCCCTGCCGAACCAAAAGGGGCCGATGGCCCCATAGGTGGCCGTGATTTTCCACGACATCTTTGGCGCGCTAGGTAGGGGGCAGCGCTTGCGCGAACCCGAGAAGCGTACACAACACGTCATCTTCATCGACGGCTCCATTGTTCATGGCACCCAAGAAGAAGCCCGGTGATGCGGCCCACCTGTCCACCTCGAAGGCCCCACTGCACGCGGCCATCGACGCCGCAGAGGCCACGAGGACGCACGGGGACACGGACGCTGCGGGGGACGTGGCCGGCGCAGGCGGTGTCGCCACCACCTCCCCTGCGGCAGAAGTAAGAGCAGAAGGCACTGGGGAAGTACAGCGCCAACAGCACCCCGATAGCCACGCTCCACAAGGTACGGGTGGAGAAATCATTCTGTCCGCACCTCTCCACCCAGCCAAAAGGCACAGCCGCAGCGGCGGCTCTCGCTCTGGGGCGAATCGCAACCCTCCGGTCGCTTCCGCTGCGGGCGCGGCCGTGGGGCGTGCGCCATTCCCGGAGCGAACCGACCTAGTCAATGCGCCGAATGGAGCTGCTGGCCCTCAAGCGCCTCCACCTCGTTACCACGTCACCGTGGCCGCGGGCTCACGACGGCGAGAACATGGCGCAGCTACTACTGGCACCATAAGGAGCCAGGCAACGCAATGATCTACGTCATCATCCATGCCAAGTACCGCTTTAGAGGCTATGGCACGGGCCCAGCTGCTGTTGAGATTTCCGCCGGCAGCCGATCAGATGGATGAGTGGAGAGCCACCATTCAAAGCCTGATTGGTTTTGTGGAAGCGGGAGGATCACAGCGAGCTGGCCCGCCACAGCCTCCCAATGCGACGACAATAGCCCACGCAGCTGGCCATGCCGAGGGGGGCACCTCCACAGTGCAGTCCCCTCCGCAGTAGCCCGCGCAAGGGCCATGACTAGAGCCTCGCGATCAAGAACCCGACGACGTCTCAATGGCTTCGTCCGACCCTCGAGCGCGTTGGGACCAGCGGCAAGCCTAGGAAGACAGGCGAGGGGAAGGCGCGAGCATCGCCGTCGAGCAACGCCGTGACAACCGCCGCCAGTCTGATCGGCGCAACGGCCCTGACATCGACGAGCCTGCACTCAGTGAGGGTGGGTGCCTACCATTCGAGGTTGGGTGCCCCGCCTTCACTCGCGAGCTGCGGCAAGTCTGTTGGCCATCTTCCCGCACATTCAAGCCGGAGATACCAGAGAAGTACGATGGAAGATTGAACCCAACAGAGTTCCTGAGCATCTACACCATCGCTGTTCAGGCTGCCGGGGGAAGAGACGAGAAGGTGTTCGCCAACTACTTCCCTTTGGCACTCAAGCCAAACATGAGGTCTTGGCTGATGCATCTGCCAGAGAACTTCATTTCAACTTGGGCTGACCTGTGCCATGAGTTTGTTGGCACCTTCATGGGCGGCCATCAAGAACCAGGGCGGCCCAGCGATCTGCAACTCCTCCCACAGAAGGAAGGGGAGACCCTGCGGAAATACATGCAAAGGTTCAGTCGAGTGCACAGGAACATCCTAGACATCCACCCGGCAGCCGTGATAGCTGCATTCCAGTCCAACGTGCGCAACCGCCGGATACGTTCCAAAATGAACGTGTGGCTGTCCCGGACTGTGAATGAGTTATACACATTGGTGGATAAGTGTTCTCGCATAGAGGAGGGAAGGCGACTTCCCGGTGAAGAGGACGGCATCGACATCGATTCAGACGATGACAATGATGCCACTAGCCAGAAGAAGAACAAGAAATGCAATAAGAACCGCAAGGAGAAAGTTGTGCTGGCGGTCGAAGGGTCAAGCACACCTAGTACCGGCAAGAAGGCCAAGGCTGAAGCACCCGACAAGGAGGTTGCCACGTGCACTGACTGCCGGGCGGCTGCGGCTGCCGAGAAAGCCGAGAAGGGTGAGGGGCCGTATTGCAAGATCCATAGGACCAAGGGCCACAACCTTCAGGAGTGCCATCAGGTTGAGCAGCTCATCAGGAAGCAGAGGGCTGAGTACAAGAAGTGTGATAAGGAGAAAAATCAGGATGGTATTGGCGGGAAGGGCTGTGGCGGTGGAGTAAGCCGCCCCGGCAAGGCTCCTCTGAATCAAGGGAAACCCGCCAGAGGCCGTGAGAAGAAGGATTGCAGTGATGAGACCGATGAGGGAGATGAAGAGGAAACCAGTGAGCAGGAGTTCCAGAAAGCCACTGATGCCTTGTACGTTGACGGGGGTGCATCTCTGCACTCCTCTCACCGCCAACTTAAACAGTGGGCGCGTGAAGTCAACGCCATGGAGCCAGCGGCAGATTCTCAGAAGCCGCTCAAATGGTCCCGCACGCCCATCATCTTTGACGAAGAGGATCACCCTAATTGCACCACTGCGGTAGGGTGCTTGCCATTGTTACCAACAATACGCAACCTCAAAGTCACAAAGATGTTGGTTGACGGCGAGGCTGGGTTGAATCTGATATCTCAAAGGTCCTCAGCAAACTTCAGATAGCAGACGAGGAGCTCAAGGTTACTGGTATGTTCCAAGGAATCAACCCCGGTAGGACTCGTCCTAAAGGAAAGATCACACTGTCGGTGACGTTCGGGGGGAGTTAAACTACCAGACTGAGAAGATCGTGTTTGACGTGGTTGACCTCCCCTTGCTGTACAATGGAATCCTTGGTCGCCCAGCCCTGGCCAAGTTCATGGCGGTATCCCACTATGCCTAAAACACCATGAAGATGCCAGGTCCGATAGGAGTCATTTCCATTCCGTCAGATCAGAAAGATGCAATCATATGCGTGGACAAGATGTATCAGGAAGCAGTCGCGGCAGAGGCCGTGGAAGCCAGTGTTCCCGCCAAGGAGAGTAAGAAAATGAAGGGAGCTAGCAAGGATGCCAGCAAGGAATCCGGGAAGCGTGCCTCTTCGGAGTGCGCTGCGCCTGTCAATGACTTGCCGGAGAGTTCCAATAGCAAGAGATCCAAAGCTGTTGCGCCTGCTATAAGGAAGGTCCCGGCAGGGCTGGCTGGCACTGATGGTACCTTCACTATCAGTGCCACCCTCGATGACAAATAGGAAAGCGCACTTGTTGCCTACCTACGGGTGAATGTCGATGTGTTTGCCTGGCAACCATCTGACATCCCCGGTGTTCCTAGGGAGGTAATCGAGCACCACCTTGCTGTCTGCCCACATGCCGGGCCCGTCAAGCAGAAGGTCCGGAAGCAAGCTTTGGAGCGGCAACAATTTATTGCCGATGAGATCAAGAAACTTGAAGCAGCTGGTTTGGTCAGGGGAGCGTTGCACCCCACATGGCTGGCGAATCCAGTGGTGGTGCATAAGGCGAATGGGAAATGGAGGCTTTGCATAGATTTTACGGATCTGAACAAGGCATGCCCGAAGGACCCGTTCCCCCTGCCGCGCATCGACCAAATTGTGGATTCCACTTCCGGGTGTGACCTGCTTTCCTTTCTAGATACCTACTCCGGATACCACCAGATCTTCATGTCCAAGGAAGACGAGGAGAAAACCACGTTCATAACCCTGTGTGGCACATACTACTTTGTACGGATGCCCTTCGGGCTAAAGAGCGCCGGATCCACCTTTGCAAGAGCAGTACAAATTGGCTTTGAGTCCCAGCTACACAGAAACATTGAGGCTTACATGGATGATATTGTGGTCAAGACCAAGGACAGATCAACCCTCATCCAGGATTTGGAAGAAACCTTTGCCTATCTGTGTAAAGTCAACTTGAAGCTGAACCCAGAGAAGTGTGTGTTTGGCATCCCCTCCGGTAAGCTACTTGGTTTCTTTTTGTATCATCGAGGGATAGAGTTCAACCCCGACAAGATCAAGGCTATCAAGCAGATTCAAGCACCCAAGACAGTCAAGGATATGAGGCGTTTGACAGGATGCGTGGCCGCATTGAGCAGGTTCATTTCCAAGTCTGCCGAGCGCGCCCTGCCGTTTTTCAAAATCTTGAAGAGGTCAGGGCCCGTGGAGTGGACCCCGGAGGCAGATGCTGCACTGCAAGATTTGAAGACCTATCTTTCCTCTGTGCCCACCTTGATCGCCCCCAAACCACAAGAGCCGTTGCTACTATACTTGGCGGCAACCAATCAAGTGGTTAGCGTGGCACTTGTGGCGCAGCGGGAAGTGGATGACGTGGCAACCACAACCACTATTCCTTCTAGAGAAGAAAGAGGACCTATCTTGGCAAGGCTAGAGGTAGTCCAGAGCGAAGAGAGGCAGGGCAGCGGAAGCAGTTCTCTGGTCATGGCAAAGAAGAAAGTGGTTCAGCGCCCAGTGTACTTCATTAGCTCACTGTTGCAGGGGGCTAGGTCGAGGTACTCTGGCATGCAAAAGCTAATTTTTGGCCTCACTGTGGCCTCAAGGAAACTGCACCAGTACTTCCAAGCCCACGAGATCACGGTTGTCACCCGTTTCCCCTTGCAACGCATACTCCGAAACCCTGAGGCCACCGGTAGGATTGTGGAATGGGCTTTGGAGTTGTCCAGCTTTGGTTTGAAGTTTGAAAGCACATCAACTATTCAGAGCAGAGCACTAGCAGAATTCATTGCAGAGTGGACACCAACTCCTGATGAAGAGGTATTGGAGACAGTTATTCCCGGCAAGGAAGCACCCCAAGATTGGATCATGTATTTCGATGGTGCCTTCTCTCTACAAGGTGCAGGGGCTGGCATGCTTCTTGTTGCTCCCACTGGGGAGCACCTTAAGTACGTCGTCCAGATGCACTTTCCCGAGAGAAGGCTACCAACAATACTGCAGAGTATGAAGGGCTCCTTACCGGCTTCAGAATTGCAACAGAACTGGGAATCAAGAAGCTGAACATCCGCGGAGATTCACAGCTTGTGGTGAGACATGTCAATAAGGATTACCAAAGCCATTGATGGAGGAATACGTTGAGGAAGTGAGAAAGTTGGAGGAGCGCTTTGACGGATTGAAAACAGAGCACATACCCCATACGGAAAATAGCATCGCTGATCATCTGTCAAAGTGCGCTACACAAAAGCTCCCTGTGGAACGAGGGACTTTTGTTCTCCATCTGACTCAACCCTCCATATCCCTGGCAACAATGGCCAGAAAGAGGAGGAAACTGGAGTCTGGCAAGCCTCACCCAGCAGGGCCTCCCGAGGCCCCCAGCAGAGAGCTTGGCGGGAACAACTCCCCTTCGATCAGCGAGCTGCACCATCCTGCCAGACCACCGGTCCCTGTGGTCGAGAAGTGCGCTCCTGCGAATGAGGAGCTGTCGTTGGTCCTTGTTACCGAGCCTCTGGCCCCAACTTGGGCACGACACATAGTCCACTTCCTATAAACTGGAGAACTCCCCGAAGAGCAAGAAGAAGCTGAAAGAGTAGCCCGGAGGGCCAGTATGTATCAGTTTGTCGATGACACACTATACAGAAGGAGGCCGAACGGTGTGAAATTGAAGTGCATTTGCCGGGAGGAAGGAAAGGAACTGTTGGCAGAGATACACAAAGGTATGTGCGGCTCACACATTGGATCAAGGGCCCTAGTTGAAAAAGCCTTCCGGCAAGGTTTCTATTGGCCCACGGCCCTCCAAGAGGCAGCTGAGCTCATCACCAAATGTGAAGCCTGCCAGTTCCACTCCAAGAACATTCATCATCCTGCCCAAGCTCTTCAGACAATCCCTTTATCATGGCCCTTCTCTATGGCACCCCGGCTCAGAGAGACCGGAACGCCCCGCATTCCAGCCCAGAGATCGAGGTAAGTCTTGGGAATACGGCACTGCTTGGCATAGAACAAATTAGCTCTTTATTACAATCGATATGGATACAAGGGAATTACATCGGCACGATGACACTACGCCTGCCAGGGTTGCTCTATGCAAGCAGCAGAACAACTTATAACTACGGAATAACTTCTAGCAGCGGAACAATGATGACGACAATGGACTCCACTCCACAGGGACTCTGGCTGGAATGCTTATCCTAGCTCGCAAACTCGGGATCCACGACAAACAAGCAAGCAAACAAGACATGACCTACAAACTGGCATGACACGCCAGGTCAGTACATTGAATGTACTTGCAAGCTCACAACAACCAAAGCAATCAAGACAAACAACAGCATGGCATTTACAGGTTAAAGCAATGGTGAACATGATACCACTAGAACATTATAAGCACTGCACGAACATGTTAAACATAACACATCTAGCATCACATGAAATGAGCATGGCAATGTTACTCATGATATGCACAAGATGATACTAGCATGCAGCATACTTAACATGATCCACTTACTCTGTTCGGGGTTACCTCGTAACCACCACATGTATCAACTTACCAACTTGGGCATCACACGATCATCTCAGGACCAACCAAGCTTGGTATTAACAATACCGTAGTGATCATATGAACACAAGGAGCTTGATCTTTACCCGGGATTACCACATGACACCAGAAATATCAACCAACTTCGGTATCCACGATACCACTGTGATCCTCTCATGATCACATCAAGATCAACCAACTTCTTGCCTCATCGAACCGGGGTTGTTTATTATTCAGGTTATTATTACTGTTAACCCATAGTGTGACCTACTACGAACTGGGCCCATATCCGCGGGCGCGGCTATCGATAGATTTAAACACACTCTGCAGAGGTTAGCACACTGTACCCACACTACAGAACCCAAGTCCTCCTGTTCCCATTTGGGTGGACCAACGGCATTCCGACAAAACCGATCTACTGCCATGACACCCTCCCGGCCACTCTGACAAACTCCCCTTTGGCCTAAGTCCTGGGTGGCCCCGATGTCACCTCGTGACATCCAACGGCCACCGTCGTGGCAAAACAAAAACGGTCCCAAACGGGGACAATGGTACCATACAACAACGGGCACACAAGGCTTATGGCCACCTACCTGATCAGGGTAGCGTGCGCACATAACCTTTCCTAGTTGGAGGCACCGGCGAGAGCCATGACAATAGACCTAGTTAGGACCCCCCATAAGGCAAGTGTGGCTGCACTGGTTAGCTCGATTCGATGGCACTATGACTCGGCCAACAGGTGTTCAAGTTCGATTATAGTCCGGTTAAATTTGAATGAGGAACAGCTGAGTCATAACAGCAATACATGTTGAAATAACAATGCATATGAGCATGACATCAACATGAGCATGGATGGATAACACAACCATTTAGCACGTTCATCTTAACATCAATAACAATAAAGCATTTACTCTACCAGATGCAAATGAACATGGCATAACGATGATCCTGAATACCATAAGTATAGCAAAGCATATCACTAATATGAACATAGTATGACCACTAGCATCGGGAAAATAACTACCAGAATAGAACATGATAAAAAATATTAGCAAATAAGCATGTAACCATCTGGATGAAAATAATCATGGCATAAGAACGAGCATGGATCCATAAGCATATAAAGCATTCACGAAAATATTAACATGCACAAATTATTTAAGTATTCAAGTTGTAAACCATGGCAACTTCAAATCCATCATGCAAGAGGCTGTTGTGGCTTGCCTGGGGATGAAGAATACTCCAAGAAGAAGTGCGGAAAGCTCGCGAAAAGATTTGCCAGAAGTACTTCTCTCTCGAAGGGGGCTAAATAAAGGCAAGGGCATAATGGTCATTTTCACAGTGGGACCTGTGGCACCCTGGCTCATAGAACCGGAATGCCAGTGTTCCCAGCCCAGAGATCATTGTCTTCTGGAAACACTCAACATCTTGGCAACAGAAACATAGCTGACTTTTATTGATAATAAAGAGTACAAGCTTACAAGATCCTCGAGGCCAGAGCACAACAAGTGCTATACAGTATGTACATTATTTATCAAACATGATGGGCCTCGGCATAACTTAGCGATACTACAGCGGAAAGCTAAAGCGTAGCGGAATATGGCAGCAACTCCATCCACAGGGACACTGCTGTGGACACATCCTAGGCATTATAACACGAACCTCCAAGACCTGCGTCTTAGTCTTCTCCTGCATCTGGCATGATACGCCAGGTGAGTACTTTGAATGTACTCGCAAGCACATGACAACCAAATAATGCAGCAAGTAATAGCATGGCAATAAACATGTTGAGTCTTAAAGGCTGAGATCACGGTCATCAACTTACTCATATCCGGGTTGCTTTACAACCCACGGAGTACTCCACCTCACTGAGTACTTCCGCACATAAGACAAGTTCTTTCATCAGTATCATTATTACGGTTGATCTCCTACAGAGGTCTGGACGGGCTGTCCAATTCCATGGACACGACTATTCGAATAGATTTAACACTCTGCAGAGGTTGTACACTTTACCCACACCACGGAACTCATGGCCTCGTACTCCCATTCGGGTGGACCAACGACGTTCCGACGAAACCTGTCTGACCCGTGACTCTTCCATCGTACCACCGGCCATCACACTCCCTCTTGGAGTCAAGCCCTGGGTGGCCCCGTGTCCTCAAGACACCTGCCACCGTCGTGGCCAAACTAACTGTCCCAAACGGGGACGCCGGCAAATAACTCAACTGGGCTCACAGAGTTATCGTCGTATACCTGATCAGGGTAGCACGCACGCATAACCCTCCCTCTTTGGAGGTACCGGTGAAAGAGCACGCAGCTAGCCCAAGTCAAGGTCGTCCCATATCAGCAAATGTGGCTGCACGTTTTAACCCGGACAGGTGACTCTCGATCAACCAACTAAGTTTCGTTAAACATTCAGCAGGTTATCAACTCATGTTAACTTAGTTGGTCATCTTAGTCATCTATTAATTTACTTGGAATTATTTGGGGTTAAATTTAATATGCAAAATGCATATGAAAATGCAATGCTATGAAATGCTTCAAAACATGGTTATCCTGGCTTGCCTTGGTCTGCTGAGTTGTTCAAAAACTCTGGTTCTTCAACTCCAAGGTTTTCACCTTCTGAAAATAATCCAAAAACAGCAAGGAAATATATCAAACAACACTGTTTAATGTTCCAGAAATTCTGTGAGTAAAAGAAAAATGTGAAATTTGGTGGAAAAATAGAGCATTGAGGTGTGGACCCAATGCAAAAAGAATCATTTGAATTGGACCTTTCTGTTAAAAGTTATTAATAGTCAAAGGTCTCTGTTTAAATTAATTTAACTAAAAAGCAAATTTTAAAAACAGAACAGACAGACTGGGCCGGCCCAAGTCCACAGTGCACCGGCCCAGGGCCTACTTACCCCTTCGTTTCAAACGAAACAGAGGAGGAAGAAGGGGCCGAGGGGGAGGCGGGACTCCGGCGAGCCTAGCCGGCGTTTCCGTCGACGGGAGGGGCTGGGGATGGTCGGGATGGGTCGGCCGTCGAGCGGCGGTCCGCCCCGTACCCGCAGAGTCGTCGGAGGTGGACGAACGGCGAGGTTCTTCCCTTCTCTGGCGGGCTGCAGTTCGGGTGGCCGACGAGCTCGATGATTCCGGCACTAATTGGCTCGGGGAAGAGGTCAGGGAGCACTACGGGAGCTCACTGAGCTTGCTGGTGTTCTTGGTTGGGGCGGAGGTGGGGCTAGAACGAGGAGGAGGCAGAGAGGGGCGGGCGGCAGAGCTCGGCTCGAGCTCGGGGCCAGAGGCCTCCGTGCCTCGATTCCGACTATCAGGAGAGGCTTGGGTGAAGGAGGAGAGGGGTGAGGTGCTCTGGAGGGGTTGGGGGGCTTTAAATAGGCGGGGGAGGAGGAGCAGGGATCGCTCCCGAAGCTCGGCGAAGCGACCATGGCGACTGCAGCTCGTACGCCGCGTTGGCATGGCTCGACGCGGCGACGAGACCGGAGCGGCCAGGGGCATTAAATGCCAAAGCGACGAGGCGGGGGCTAGGCGACGCGCCGCGCGACCACTGTGCCTCCACGGGCAGAACAGGGCGGCGGAGACGCAGCGGCCGTCCAGGGCATCTCCGGCGCAGGTGAGGGCTCCAGCTGGTCCACGCGTCCACGGGAAAGGTAGTCGGCACGTCTGGACAGCGCTGCGCTACGCGAGTCGTCGTTTCGAACATGACCCGAGCCTGGGCGCGTCATAGAGCGTGGCGACAGCATGCCACGCCCGTGCTCACCACGCCAGGACATGTCCCGTGGCCACGTTGGCCTGGCCAAAGTTGTCTGAGGCGTCGTCCCTTGAAGGATCATGTCACCTGTGCAATTGGTTTGGCTAGAAGTGGTCTGAGAGGAGAGGTTTCATCAACAACAGTTGCTGACAGAAATGTTGGGGAGGTTCTGGAGGAGAGGAGAGGATGAGATGAGGCCAAGAGAGATGTCTGGAGAGAGTTTGGTTGAATGAATGACAAGCTGACCAAGTTTGAGCTCATTTGGTTGAAGTTTGAGGGTAGCTCATGTGAAATGCACAAAACTGGCCTGAATCTGCAAATGGAAGTACTGATCAAAAGATAATTCTTGGAGAGCTGAAAATTTTGTGGGGAGTGCTCATTTGGTGTTGTCTCATCGCTGTAAAAATTTGGTAGCAATTGGACAAACCAAAAATGCACTTCCTTCACAATGGCTGGTTCTGGACAGAGAGGAAAATGGATTTTTAAGCAAAATATTTGAACATGACCAAGGAATGTTTTTGAAGATTTGGTGGAGATATGCTCCAAGGAATTTTTCGGAATTAATTGAGAAGTTTAGGAGCATCTAAACTATAGGTTGCTTCACAACCTATGCCAATGCCCTAATTTCCCAATTAAAAGAAAAGAGCTTTTGAAAATGATTTGAATGGAAATTTGAGTACTTGAGGTTCCTGGCAGAACATTTGCAAGATGATGAGGCTAGGAACCACTTGGCAAAGATTCAAAAATGACCAAGTCCATGTGAAAGAATTTGAAATCCATTCAAATTCAAATAAAGTCAAGTCAAATTTTGAAAAGAAAAAGTTGGCAAAAATCAGGGTGTCACAAACCTACCCCCCTTAGAATGAATCTCGTCCTCAAGATTCGGTTACTCAGGGAACAAATAGGAATAGGCAGATCTTAGGAAGTCTTCTCTCTCCCAAGTAGCCTCTTCTTCCGTGTGGTGTTCCCACAGCACCTTATAGAACCTTATTGTCTTGCTTCTCGTGATTCTCTCCATCACATCCAAGATCTTAACTGGCTTTTCCTCATAGGTCAGGTCCTTTGCCAATTCTAATTCACTCATGTCTGCTTGTTTAGCTGGGGGTGCAATGCATTTTCTTAGCTGTGAGATGTGAAACACATCATGCACATCCGACAGTGCTGGTGGCAGCTCTAGCTGATAAGCAACTCTCCCTTTCCTAGCAGTCACTAGGAAAGGACCAATATATCTCGGGGCTAACTTCCCTCGGATTCCAAACCTTTTTACTCCCTTCATAGGAGTCACCCTTAGATAAGCATAATCTCCTGGTTCAAAGGTTACTTCCCGATGCTTCGGGTCGTAATAGCTCTTTTGGCGTGATTTGGCGGCTCGCAAGCGCTCTTGTATGTCCTTGACCTGTCTTTCTGTGTCGAGCATCAAGTCTGTCCCAAAGATACGACTGTCTCCTGTCTGAGACCAGTTCAGTGGTGTGCGGCACTTCCGTCCGTACAAAGCCTCGAAAGGCGACATCTTGAGACTGGCTTGGTAACTGTTGTTGTAGGAGAATTCTGCGTATGGCAGACTATCCTCCCACTTGGGTCCATGAGAAAGTGCACATGACCGAAGCATATCTTCCAATATTTGATTTACTCGCTCGGTCTGTCCATCTGTTTGAGGATGATACGCTGTCCTGTGCTTTAGCACAGTGCCCAAAGCTTGATGTAGCCGATACCAGAATGCTGAGGTAAAGAGGGAACCTCTATCTGAAGTGATAGTCTTAGGTACCCCATGCAGACTTACGATCCGGGACATATATAGCTGTGCCAGCTGATTGGCCTTGTAAGTGGTCTTCACGGGGATGAAGTGAGCCACTTTTGTAAGTGTGTCCACTATGACCCAGATTGCGTCATTACCTTTTGCGGACTTAGGTAGTCCCACGATAAAATCCATGCATATATCATCCCATTTCCATTGGGGTACTGGTAACGGTTGTAGCAGTCCGGCTGGTTTTTGGTGTTCTGCCTTTACTTTGTTGCAAACATCGCAACATGCGACATAATATGCAATGTCGTTCTTCATTCCAGGCCACCAAAATGTCTCCTTTAAGTCTTGGTACATCTTAGTACCACCTGGATGAATTGAGTAGGCAGATTCATGTGCTTCCTTAAGTATTTGCTGCCTCAAGTTATTTCGGTCGGGCACAGAAATTCGATTCTTGAACCATACGGTTCCTTGTTCATCCTCCCGGAAGGACTTGTCCTTCCCTTTCTAAATCAATCCTTTAATTTCTCGGATTCTCTCATCCGTCTTTTGGGCTTCTTGGATTTCCACCATCAAGGTTGGCTTAATCTCCAACGTGTTTGGAGTCATAGGACCACATAGTATCAAGTTAAGTTTAGCAAACTCTTTGCGTAAACTTTGGTTCATACCCTCCACTAGAGCATTTACGACAGCTTGCTTCCTGCTCAAGGCGTCTGCAACTACGTTCGCCTTGCCTGGATGATAGTTGATACCAACATCATAATCTTTGACAAGCTCAAGCCATCTATGTTGCCTGGGGTTCAGGTCGGGCTGCGTGAAGATATACTTAAGACTCTTGTGGTCTGTATATACCTCACACCTTTGACCAATCAGATAGTGTCTCCAGATTTTCAAGGCATGCACTACTGCGGCTAGCTCCAGGTCATGAGTGGGATAATTTTCCTCATGAGGTCGTAGCTGTCGTGATGCATAGGCCACAACCTTTCCTTCTTGCATAAGTACACATCCAATTCCACGTCTGGACGCATCGCAGTAAATGTCAAAACTCTTACAAATATCAGGGAGGACTAGAACAGGGGCTGTTGTCAGCCTTGTCTTCAATTCCTTGAAGCTGTTCTCACACTCAGTGGTCCAGATAAACTTCTGGTTCTTCTTTAATAGCTCCGTCATAGGTTTGGCTATTTTTGAGAAGCCTTCAATGAAGCGGCGGTAGTATCCCGCCAATCCAAGGAAACTACGGGCTTCTGTCACCGTAGCTGGTGTCTTCCAATTTAAGACAGCCGTAACCTTGCCAGGGTCAACGGCTATACCATTTTCCGACAAGATGTGACCAAGAAATCCCACCTCCTTGAGCCAAAATTCGCACTTGCTGAATTTGGCGTATAATTGATGGATTCTCAATCTTTCCAGAACAGCTTGAAGGTGTTGCTTATGCTCCTCTTCATCCTTAGAGTATATGAGTATATCGTCGATGAACACTACCATGAACTTATCCAGGAAGTCCATGAAAACTTTGTTCATCATGCTCATAAAGTATGCGGGAGCATTTGTCAGTCCGAACGCCATGACTGTGAATTCATACAGTCCATAGCGAGTAGTGAATGTTGTCTTGGGGATATCTTCTTTGCGAATCTTCAATTGGTGATATCCCGTCCGAAGATCAATCTTTGAAAATACCCGGGCTCCACTTAATTGATCAAATAGATCATCAATTCGCGGCAGCGGGTACTTATTCTTGATAGTTACCTCATTGAGCTGTCGATAGTCTACGCACATCCGTAGACTCCCATCTTTCTTCTTCACAAACAGTACTGGTGATCCCCATGGTGAAATGCTGGGACGAATGTATCCCTTCTGAAGCAACTCGTCTAGCTGCTTTTTCAACTCGGCCAGCTCCGGACCTGGCATTCGATAATACTTCTTGTATATGGGGGCTGTGCCAGGAACTATTTCAATGGCAAACTCCAGTTCTCTATCTGGCGGCATTCCTGGTAATTCCTCCGGAAACACGTCCGGAACTCACATACCACCGGAATCAAGTTCATATCAGTGGCAGTGGTGTGATATGCTGAGCCTTTTCTAGTTATCATTTGACTGGCTAGGAATTGGATCATCTGTCCAGTGGGGTTTACCAATGTTACCGTTCTGGTGGCACAGTTAATGCACACCTGGTGCGGGGTTAACCAATCCATTCCCAGAATTATATCCAATCCTGGGGAATCGATAGCAACCAAGGTGGCTGGAAATTGTACTCCATGAATGGAGATTTCTAGGCCCCTATATACAATATTGGTTCTGAGCATGGAACCGGGGGATTGTATCACCATGATTTTGTCCAAAACCGATGGGGAAAGATTATGCGAGTTGGCAAAACTCCGAGAAATGAACGAATGGGAAGCCCCGGAATCAAACAAAATAAGTGCAGGTATGTCATTAACAGTAAACATACCAAGTACGATGTCGGGGGCTTCGCATACTTCCTCGGCCGAGATGTGATGGACGCATCCGTGATGGACATTGCGGCGTCCAAGGTGGTTAACCTGCGACTTGGGGTCTGTTGGCTGCTTTCCAGCATTGGCATGACACTGTTTAGCATAGTGCCCGCTCTGTCCGCAGGTGAAGCAAGTATTGTTGCGGCGACAGTCTTTCGCAATAGGCTGCTTGCCGAGGGCTTTAGTCTGGGTGCCGAGCTTGTTGTTGTTACCGTTGTTGTTCCACGCAAGCTTGCTCTCTGTTGGGACAGGTTGCCAACTGCGCAACTTCTGAGCATATGGTTCCGTATTATCCTTCTTTGGCTCGAATTTTCTTTTATGCTCATTGTTTACAAGCTTGTGTTCACGTTCAGTGATGTAGGCCTTGTTCACCAGTGTCTGGAAATCAGCAAAATCCAACATACATAACTGGCACCGGAGGGCATGATTCAGTCCTCCGAGGAAGCGGTCTATCTTCCTTTCCTCCGTATCCACATCGTGAGGTGAGTATCGAGCCAAGTTATTGAACTTGTTCAAGTATTCTGCCACAGTCATACTCCCTTGCGTGAGGGACAGAAATTCCTTCTGCTTGATCTTCATAATTCCCGTGGGGATATGGTATTTGCGGAACAATTCCTTGAATCGCTCCCAAGTGATTTCTTCTCCAGTTGGCCACGTCAGCTTAGTATTATCCCACCAGATTGCGGCGGGACCTTCAAGATAGTGGGTAACAAATGGAACCTTATCCGCTTCATTGCAGCGGGCAATTTCCAGTTTCTTCTCCATTGTTCTAAGCCAGTTATCTGCCTCAATAGGATCAACGGCCTGGCCAAAGCTAGGCGGTTTGGTTCGCTGAAAATCTGTCAGCTTAGAGTGCACCCCGTTACCATTGTTTTGACCAACCACTGTCTGCATAGTTCTGAGGAACTCCATAAAGTCCTGGTTCCTCTTCTCTTCAAACATCCTCATGATTTGTTCAGTTGTAGGTGCTTGTGGTGGTGGAGGCGGTAAGTCTTCGGGCTCTTGCCCTGCCTATCTGGCTGAGCGACGGACTGGGGTTCCATCACTGCCTTGACTGCTACTGCCTCTCTTCATCTAAATTTTGTTCCCAAAGCAAATACCGAATCGATGAGCAAGATCCATAAGGGTAAATTATAATTATGTGACACCCAAAAGAAATCATTTAGCAAAGGCGAATAACAACATAATTATACAAGACATCCCAACATAATACATGGCAAGCTAGTAGTGGATAACATGATAAACTGCTCAAACGGCAGTTGACAAATGCAACGATGCATGCATAATTACTCCAACTCTAGTGTAGTGGCGTCGATGGCACGGACACTGCTCTTCTGAAGAGTCATCATCATACCCTGAGTCTGAGTCTGAGTCAGAACTGATGATGTGGGTTACCGGGTCAAAGGAAACACGATGACGCTGACGAGACGTCTCCCCTTCCGCAGAAAAGGAAGCGCGTCGCCTCAGCATCGGCGGAGCAGGAGTGGCGAGGAGCGAGGCCCACTCAGCTGGGGTCTCACGTCGGCTATCAGACGATATGCCTGATGGCCCAGAGGAACTAGAAGGCATGCTAAACATATGTGAGGGTGGAACTGGTGGCGAATACACTGGTGGAACTACAGGATGGGGTGCGGGAGTCACTGCAGCAAGTGCCTCCTGCACACGATTAAGCTCCACAGGCAAGGATATGATCATGCGGTAACTGGCGTGAATATACTGGGATAACACACCAGCGGCACGATCAACCTCCGGATCGGTGGGTGAGAAAATGACTCGCCCTGTCGTTGGGGACAGGGTGGGGTAATGGAAGAAACCTGGGTGTGTCTGCATCTGGACCTCGTGATAGCGCAAGTCGGTGATGGCCTCCATGGCAGCAAACTGGATTGCCAACTCCGGAGTAGAAGCTACTCCACCTTTAGCAGAGCGAGAAGAGCTTCCAATATCCGAGGTCGCGGTCAAGTAGGCCACTACATGGTACTCATCCACTGACTCCGCCAGCTGATCCCGATACACCTGGTACACCAGGTCTTCTCCGTAGGGATACAGCCGAAGCCAGACACAGCGAAGCAGAGCTGAGAAAGAGTGGGGCTCTGGCTCATAGGTGAAATGGAATGGAACTGGTGCCATCTACACTCACCATGAAAAGAGTTAGTAATATAAGGATGCATGATGCATGATATGCGCAAACAAATGCAACAAGCAATATGCACGCTCAAGGTCCTATACTACTCGCAGTTCTAGCGCGTGTTACCTAGGGTGTCCTACAGTCAGCATGGCTCTGATACCAAGCGTTGTGGCACCCTGGCTCATAGAACCGGAATGCCAGTGTTCCCAGCCCAGAGATCATTGTCTTCTGGAAACACTCAACATCTTGGCAACAGAAACATAGCTGACTTTTATTGATAATAAAGAGTACAAGCTTACAAGATCCTCGAGGCCAGAGCACAACAAGTGCTATACAGTATGTACATTATTTATCAAACATGATGGGCCTCGGCATAACTTAGCGATACTACAGCGGAAAGCTAAAGCGTAGCGGAATATGGCAGCAACTCCATCCACAGGGACACTGCTGTGGACACATCCTAGGCATTATAACACGAACCTCCAAGACCTGCGTCTTAGTCTTCTCCTGCATCTGGCATGATACGCCAGGTGAGTACTTTGAATGTACTCGCAAGCACATGACAACCAAATAATGCAGCAAGTAATAGCATGGCAATAAACATGTTGAGTCTTAAAGGCTGAGATCACGGTCATCAACTTACTCATATCCCGGTTGCTTTACAACCCACGGAGTACTCCACCTCACTGAGTACTTCCGCACATAAGACAAGTTCTTTCATCAGTATAATTATTACGATTGATCTCCTACAGAGGTCTGGACGGGCTGTCCAATTCCATGGACACGGCTATTCGAATAGATTTAACACTCTGCAGAGGTTGTACACTTTACCCACACCACGGAACTCATGGCCTCGTACTCCCATTCGGGTGGACCAACGACGTTCCGACGAAACCTGTCTGACCCGTGACTCTTCCATCGTACCACAGGCCATCACACTCCCTCTTGGAGTCAAGCCCTGGGTGGCCCCGTGTCCTCAAGACACCTGCCACCGTCGTGGCCAAACTAACTGTCCCAAACGGGGACGCCGGCAAATAACTCAACTGGGCTCACAGAGTTATCATCGTCTACCTGATCAGGGTAGCACGCACGCATAACCCTCCCTCTTTGGAGGTACCAGTGAAAGAGCACGCAGCCAGCCCATGTCAAGGCCGTCCCATACCGGCAAATGTGGCTGCACGTTTTAACCCGGACAGGTGACTCTCGATCAACCAACTAAGTTTCGTTAAACATTCAGCAGGTTATCAACTCATGTTAACTTAGTTGGTCATCTTAGTCATCTATTAATTTACTTGGAATTATTTGGGGTTAAATTTAATATGCAAAATGCATATGAAAATGCAATGCTATGACATGCTTCAAAACATGGTTATCCTGGCTTGCCTTGGTCTGCTGAGTTGTTCAAAAACTCTGGTTCTTCAACTCCAAGGTTTTCACCTTCTGAAAATAATCCAAAAACAGCAAGGAAATATATCAAACAACACTGTTTAATGTTCCAGAAATTCTGTGAGTAAAAGAAAAATGTGAAATTTGGTGGAAAAATAGAGCATTGAGGTGTGGACCCAATGCAAAAAGAATCATTTGAATTGGACCTTTTTGTTAAAAGTTATTAACAGTCAAAGGTCTCTGTTTAAATTAATTTAACTAAAAAGCAAATTTTAAAAACAGAACAGACAGACTGGGCCGGCCCAAGTCCACAGTGCACCGGCCCAGGGCCTACTTACCCCTTCGTTTCAAACGAAACAGAGGAGGAAGAAGGGGCCGAGGAGGAGGCGGGACTCCGGCGAGCCTAGCCGGTGTTTTCGTCGACGGGAGGGGCTGGGGATGGTCGGGATGGGTCGGCCGTCGAGCGGCGGTCCGCCCCGTACCCGCAGAGTTGTCGGAGGTGGACGAACGACGAGGTTCTTCCCTTCTCTGGCGGACTGCAGTTCGGGTGGCCGACGAGCTCGATGATTCCGGCACTAATTGGCTCGGGGAAGAGGTCAGGGAGCACTACGGGAGCTCACTGAGCTTGCTGGTGTGCTTGGTTGGGGCGGAGGTGGGGCTAGAACGAGGAGGAGGCAGAGAGGGGCGGGCGGCGGAGCTCGGCTCGAGCTCGGGGCCAGAGGCCTCCGTGCCTCGATTCCGACTGTCTGGAGAGGCTTGGGTGAAGGAGGAGAGGGGTGAGGTGCTCTGGAGGGGTTGGGGGGCTTTAAATAGGCGGGGGAGGAGGAGCGGGGATCGCTCCCGAAGCTCGGCGAAGCGACCATAGCGACTGCAGCTCGTACGCCGCGCTGGCATGGCTCGATGCGGCGACGAGACCGGAGCGGCCAGGGGCATTAAATGCCGAAGCGACGAGGCGGGGGCTAGGCGACGCGCCGCGCGGCCACTGTGCCTCCACGGGCAGAACAGGGCGGCGGAGACGCGGCGGCCGTCCAGGGCATCTCCGGCGCAGGTGAGGGCTCCAGCTGGTCCACGCGTCCACGGGGAAGGTGGTCGGCACGTCTGGACAGCGCCGCGCTACGCGAGTCGTCATTTCGAACATGACCCGAGCCTGGGCGCGTCATAGAGCGCGGCGGCAGCATGCCACGCCCGTGCTCACCACGCCAGGACATGTCCCGTGGCCACGTTGGCCTGGCCAAAGTTGTCTGAGGCGTCGTCCCTCGAAGGATCATGTCACCTGTGCAATTGGTTTGGCTAGAAGTGGTCTGAGAGGAGAGGTTTCATCAACAACAGTTGCTGACAGAAATGTTGGGGAGGTTCTGGAGGAGAGGAGAGGATGAGATGAGGCCAAGAGAGATGTCTGGAGAGAGTTTGGTTGAATGAACGACAAGCTGACCAAGTTTGAGCTCATTTGGTTGAAGTTTGAGGGTAGCTCATGTGAAATGCACAAAACTGGCCTGAATCTGCAAATGGAAGTACTGATCAAAAGATAATTCTTGGAGAGCTGAAAATTTGTGGGGAGTGCTCATTTGGTGTTGTCTCATCGCTGTAAAAATTTGGTAGCAATTGGACAAACCAAAAATGCACTTCCTTCACAATGGTTGGTTCTGGACAGAGAGGAAAATGGATTTTTAAGCAAAATATTTGAACATGACCAAGGAATGTTTTTGAAGATTTGGTGGAGATATGCTCCAAGGAATTTTTCGGAATTAGTTGAGAAGTTTAGGAGCATCTAAACTATAGGTTGCTTCACAACCTATGCCAATGCCCTAATTTCCCAATTAAAAGAAAAGAGCTTTTGAAATTGATTTGAATGGAAATTTGAGTACTTGAGGTTCCTGGCAGAACATTTGCAAGATGATGAGGCTAGGAACCACTTGGCAAAGATTCAAAAATGACCAAGTCCATGTGAAAGAATTTGAAATCCATTCAAATTCAAATAAAGTCAAGTCAAATTTTGAAAAGAAAAAGTTGGCAAAAATCAGGGTGTCACAAGACCACATAGTGAGAATGATACCAATAGATAGAGCTCGACAAGATGAAAATGTGGGCTTTGGATTCACCTCAATCGGAGTTACAGTTGCGGAGATACGAAGGGATGAATGTCAGGGACTAATCTATAAAATAAATATCCACAAACAAGTCCCTGGCGGTTAAAACAGAAAGCGCACTAAGCAAAAATGCATTTTTAGAACTGAGAAAGCGCAGTTACAGCCGAAGAGTTACAGAATACGCTTTCAGAAAGCAAAGACGCACTCCTGGCTTTACGCCTTCACTTATCCACGTCATCCGGACCGGTCAACGGTGTGGGTGGCTGCCGTGTGGGGTCGCGTGAGAGTGGGGCCCGCCTGGTCGGTCTTCTCCTTCAACCTCCTGCTCGCCCGCATGAGAGAAAGGACGAGGCCGGCTCCGGCGATGGTTGCCGGCGCTACGGACCACCACCCGCGGCGCCAGGACCACCGGCGTGCTAGGGACGTCGAGGCGCATCCGCTGGTGCGTAGCATGTCCACCAGAGAGCCTAGGAGTGAGCAGGGGATTGGCCATGGCGGACGGTGGCACCAGCCGAAGGTGGGAATGGGGCTGCAGGGCTCCGGCGGTCGAGGCGAGGAGCTGGAAGGGTCCGCCGGAGTTTGGTGGAGCTCATGGAGGTGGAGAGAAGGAGAGGGGAGCGCTGGCTCGCCGGAATTTGAGCGAGGCTCACCGGTGGCCGTGGTGGCAGATCATGGTGAAGAGGGCTTCTCCGGCTCGGGGAAGAAGCTAGGAGGTACCAGAGGAGGATGGGGAGGCCAGTGGTGAGGTCGAACGGGCTCGGGAATGGCTTAAATAGCCAGGGCGACACGGTGCTGCGCTGGCTGCCGCCGCGGACGCGTGGCTGGAGCCGCGGACGCGTGGGCATGCTAGCACGCTCGACGGGAGACGACGGGAAGGAACATGGGAGGGTTCACGAGGCATAGGAGGCCAAGGGGCATGGGAAGGAAGAGGCCAGGGGTGAACAGAGCCGAAGTGGCCACAGTGCTCCCGTGGGCGTGCTTTGTTCTCGACGGGGACGGCTCACCGGGGAAGCAAACGGAGGGGGAGAGGGGTCCAGGGCGAAGGCAATGACGAGGGGGAGCTGTTTGACACGGTCGGGCATGCAAACGCGGTGAGCAGGGGAGGGGCCTGAGCTAATAGACACACAGCTCGCGTCCATGGCGTGCCAGAGCGGTGGTCACCATGTGAACTGGCGCACGCGGTTGCACCCTAGCCGGCCGACCACGTCTGGGAGATGGACAGGACAACATAGAGTGCCAACGAGGAAAGAACCAAAGGCAGGGGCAAAGAAGAGATTTGGGCTTAGCTACAAACCAGCTGAACAACAAGGTGTTTGATGCTTTCGGGAGAAGATTGGTCGGGAGGATTAGACTGAGATTTGGCAGGGGGTGATAAACTACTAAGATGAGTGTCTCTGAAAATTTTCAGCTCATTAGGATGAAGATAAATGGTACTTGTTGTAGAATGTGCCCCACTGGTAAAAAAATTCTGGGATTTTGTGTCCCCGAAATCCGGCCTCTGCAGCCTTGGTATCAAAGCCAGGCAGACCATTGGCTAATCCTATCTTAGCCTGGTCGCTATCTCTAGGTTTCCACATCCTTCTGTGCCCATAGTCAAGCCATCCTATCCGACAGCTTGCAGTGGCCAGCCGACACCTTTTAGCAGTTGGTGCCCAACCTATCACCCTAACCGACCACCACAGTAATACGTAACATTTTTTTATTTATGTCTGCGACATTGACTCGACCACTCTAGAATAGGGTTGATACCCAGAATCGTACCCATGCTGATATATGTTTCCTAGCCCAGGCACTATATAGGAGACCACTCTCGTAACCAAAATTAGCATTCCTCACTTTGTACACTGCGTCCACCACCATTTCCCCCATGTCACATCTTGGGATTCATCTGAGAACCCCAGATGCAACCGCGGGCAGTTTTGTCAAGATATTGTGGGATTTCACCTACAACACACTTGGCTCCACTCAACCACCCCAGTACGAGCTGTTCAAAATGAGGATCAACCACAATGCCTCGAAATATTGGGGAGTCGCACACATCCCACCAGTAGACCCAAACCAAGGCCCTACAAATGTCGTCTTCATCGGGAAATCTATGCCAACTCCAGAAATGGCTATAGAAGTTGCTGCCTACGAAGCAATTACCCGTCTCTGGTTCACGGTGCCTCGTGCTAGCGAAAGGGGGTATTACTACTTCCCGAGTCGCGCAGCACCCGGAGAAGAAGCATCTTTCCCCTGCAGACAATCAAAGAGAGATCCAATGCTAGCCAAACTTGTTCAATATGTCATCGCGCAGGAGCGTTTGACCCAGCAAGAGATGGACTTCCTCCAGACTCTTGCTGTTCTGAATCCTCAGATCGCCCTCGGCGGACCACTGTTGCCAGACCAAGGAGGGAACATTCTCCAACTCCTTCATCCACTTTCCCCGGAGGGAGAAGAATGTGTTCCAATGCCGGGGATATTTTCTCAGGACCCTATCGATTTTACCTTTGTACCGTAGAGACCATGGTTGTGTTCGTTAGTCTAGCGTTTAATTGCATGATTTGATATCTATGTTGCATCTTAGGATTTACCCTATGAGTTAATTGTTTGGTTGCAGTTGCGTATGAGTAATTTGGTTACCATAGTTTTTAATGGATTTTTCATCCTTAACAAATCTCGGGTTGAGATTTTATTAAGGATCACTGCGACTAATAATTTTCGCAAACGCAGAATTAATTCACGCACCGTCACGACATCCAGCTTACAGCCACACACACTCCACTACATGCACTACGTGCAGAACCACACACACATTTAGCACCTAATCACTTGCCTCACTAGTACACCACAATTTTCCGAGGGAAAATATGTGGGTAGTTATTTCTACGAGACCTATTGCCAACACACTAGCACCCACTCGTAACCGACACCGATATCTAGTCCTCATGGCCACCGCCGTCGCGGAGAGCCACCACTCGAGCAGCAGCATCACGGTGATCATCTAGAACCATCGCACACAGGAGTTGCGAGAACCCAACCAACGCCGCCAGCATCTCGGCCAGAAGAATCGTGATCACATCCGAAAGCACGTCCTCCATTGGAGCCTTGTCCGAGCTCCTGCAATCAGGAAAGAAGGAGGAAGAAGAGGAAGAAGAAGTGAGGCAAGGTGTGATGAAGGAGAGAGTAGCACTGTGGCCATTTTTATAGCTCGAGCTCGGTCTATGGTGAGCGAAGTCCACCAACGCCGTTCGCCGCTCGATCGCTGGTGTTCGGAGGCAAATCTGCGAGCAGTACCGACAAGGTGCTGGCCCACGAGGTGAGTGCACGTTGCACCAGTGACAAGCACGCCGCACACTACCGCAGTACGGCCCTAGATGTCCTACGCGCTAGACGATGCAGGTGGAGAAAGCATGCGAGAGAGAGAAGGAGAAGAGAGCCGAAGGAAGAAGAAGAGACTGACAGTGGGCCCTGGGTCCACCTGTCAGCCGGAGAGAGCACTGCGCACTGGAGTACGGCAAGCGAATTTTGGAATTTATACTTTTTCCAAAATTGTCGTAACAGTCACAGTAGAACCACAGCACTAGTGCCTCAATGTAGTTACACCAATTATCAGAAGCCCATGTCAACTGTGCCTAAATAGGTTATTTTAAATAGCTCAGGAAAATCTCCTCGAAAGGTGGGTTTAATTTTGATGACCACCTTAACAAATCTCGAGGACGAGATTTCCTTAAAGGGGGGGGGAGAGTTTGTAACACCCCAAAAATTTAATCATACTTTTATTAAGTATAATTTTGGCCAGAAATAAAATTTTGATTTATAATAAGTCCTTTATTATTTTTAGAGTATTTTCAGTTCCCATTTTCCAAAATTCTTCCCTCCATATAGAAAATTTTGAAAATAATATTGTGGCTTTGGTAGTTTTCCTAAAACATTTCATTTATATTTTAATAACAGTAGGAATTATTTTCAGAATAAAATTTGCTCCAAATAATTCTTTTAACAGCATTTTCAATTCTTTAAATGCCTCTGTTGCACTACAACCATTTTAAATAATTCTTTTTAAATTCCACAAAAATTATGGGAGGTCATGTGATTCCTATATATCACTTTTATGCAAAAACCCAACTTGGTCTTTTAAAAAATTTGAGTAAAACAACCTCTTTTCATTTCTGGTCCAGATCCAGCTTTGAACTACAACCCCAATTTTCCTTGCTTCAAAAATTCTGAAATTTTTCCCACTCATAGTCCTTCGAACCAAAACCTTAAGTCCAGGAGATCAGCCCCATATGCCTCTTGGAAAATCACTAGATACATTCCCAAAGTTTCTGTCCAAAACTGAAATTCTTCAAAACTTGCACTAGCAAGTATTTGTTTTTGCCAAACCAACTCCACCACCATTTCTATCATCCAAGGAGACATCACCCTGCCAAGTTTCATCACCAACAAAACCTCCTAGGTCACCTTAGCATTCTGTCGAACACCTCATGTGCATGACAGAAATCTGTAAGCTCATAAACTTACATTGGGAACTTGTACTTGTGACCAAACCACCATGTCCAACATCTCTATAGTTTCTAGTGTCACTACCCTGCCTAATACCATCTTGATTTGATCACTGTAGCCACCCTAGCATTTTGTCGAGCACCATGAGTGCGTGCAGAGAGCGTGGCCAGAGCGCGTGTATGGCCGCACCAGTGCCACGAGCCCTTGCCGCTCTCTGCTGCCTCTCCCGCTCACACTAGCCTTCTCCTGGATCATCTGATCCTCCCCAACCCCTGCCGACACTCTCCCTCGTCCTCTAGCGCCGACCACCGCCGTCCTCATCGGCCTCAACCACCGCAGTAAAGACCGCCGCCGTAATCTACTCGGGGACGGCACAGACCAGGCCACCTGGTGCCTCCCGAGCTTATCCCCGAGCCGCCACCTCCTCACTGATCTCCATCGCCCACCACCGGACTCGAAACGACCACAACCACCGCACTAATGGGCGCCGCCATCGTGCCTTCTCCTGGAAGCCACGGGAGGGGTTTCCCCCATGCTATAAGAGGCCTCTCAAGCTCACTGCGCCCTCCACGATCACTCCTCACCTCTCTGCAATCCACCCCGAGCAACAAAATGGCCGAACACGGTCTTCTTCTTCCTCTCCGACACCCACGACCGTCGCCACCTCTCGGTTGATTTTGAGCCAACCACAGCCCCTTCCCCTCCATTTTCTTCGCCCATAACTCCCTCTCAACCTCACAGGCCCATTCCTCTCTTCAATTTGGCACGAGAACAGCCGTGGCGAAAGCCCCAATTCGGCTCCAACGCCGTGCTGTGGGAGACCTCGCCTCCGGCGAGGTAGGGCTTCCCGCCGGCCGTGCCCTACCTCAGGAGGACCGCCCGGACCTGCTGAGCACGCCCATGTGCTCGGCCTCCCGAGAAGTGCCGCTGTTCGCTGGCAATCATCGCCGGCAGGAGCGCGGCCGTGTTCCCGCATGTGAGATTGACCCATGGTCAAACCCGACAGGCGGGGCCCACTGTCAGTGACCCAGAGCCGCCAGTGAGTGGAGACGGTTTTTCCCTAAAGCCGTTTCCTCACGGAGGATTCGTATTCCCGTGAAATACGTCATCGACGTCATCAGCCTCCCGGGCGGCCGAACTGCTGGGCTCGGCCCAGTAGCGCCAGGAGGTTATATAGCGCTCAGGGTGCATTGCTGCTCTTTTCCTTTTTCTTTTCCAGTAGTATACAAATAGTTACACAGTAGTCATTTCTGCACCAAATTTGGTGATTCAAATATCTATAGATTCCTAAAATCATTCTCTTTTATTCCAGCCTAGGTGAACATTTTTCCTAAACTCTGTTTCCACTGGACATTTTAAATAGTCATTTTCTTTAATTATTTCAACTTAGAAACTCCCTAAGTAAATCATCTTAACTCCAAATAAATTGATTCTTTTTCTGTTATTCCTTAATTTTCATCTAGTTTATTTTAGTATTTATTTCAAAAATTTCCAAACTACTTTTTAGCTCTGTTATTACTATATGTGGTAATTTAAATATTTTTTAAAATAGGGAAATGGAGGGAAGATAAAATTTTCAAACTTGTGGAGTGCACCCAATACTTCTGCATGCTCAAGGCAAGCATCTTGAACACTTGATATGGTGAATGTTCAGTAATTGCTAGCTAGAGTATTTGAATCATGGCTATGGTAAATTTTGAATGAAGTAGCATATTGCTATTCTTGCATGCATAACCCATTACTATTTTGTTATCTATGTGGTATGAGTGAGCATGGTTATTTTTCAAATGACTATGTGGGTCCAGACTAATCTGCAGGAAAGAATCAGTCACGAGAAAAGTGGCCGTGAGACTGAAATCTCGTTGAGACGAGAATGAATCAGTAAGGGCATGTTGGGACATGCCAGATGGTGACCCTGTTGGAGGCCACCAAGGAAATATATTGTGCTAATCACTGGAGGAAAAATTGAACCTCCTAAGTCGACCATAGATCGAGTCTTGTTCCGGTAACCCCCATACTTGTTCGTGCTACCACATGTCCCTACCACAGGTGGGGTATGGTTTAGTAAGTTCTTAACCCCTTTCCGTGCATACACCACATAGAGGGCTACGATGAGGGTTTCCACGATCATGGATTAAATCCTATCATCGAGTCAGGGGGCATGGGTGTATCCGGTTGTGACCGAGAGGGGGGCACCCCTTGGAGTCCGCATGTATTAATATTGATCCCATGCTACTCGATATTGTTGTCTCCCCGACTTAGTGTTTTTCTGGAACGATGCTTTGGGTGATTCCTGGCATCTGGATGGTTAATCTGGTGTGTGTGCTGGTCAGGTGTGTTTTCAACCCAAAGACCGTAATGGGAATTAGTCAGAGTCACGGTACTGACTAAAGAAATCCTTTGCTTGTGGGTAAAGAGTACACCCTCTTCAGAGTTTAAACCTATTCGAATAGCCGTGTCCGCGGTTAAGGACTACAGTCTGGGTTGGTCAAGTGTCGGTCTTAGTGTCGGTCTTCGAAGGAAAATAATTAAATTGAGCCTGAATTATTTTGCAGGATAATTATTGTCACCCTGATGCTACCATGAATATTTTTGCTATCATATTAATATTATTGTGGTTATGCATATTATTGTGGACTAACCCGTTTCTCTTATTTTATTCTCCTGAGTGTCTCAGGGGCTGGCTAGACTACCCCAGGCATTCGGTTTTATTTTCAAGACCTCTCCGTGGTGTCCCTCGAGTTCTCAGGAGGTCTATCACGCCACTACTCTTGTGGACACCCGATTGGCATTCAGTTTTATTTTCAAGACCTCTCCGTGGCGTCCCTCGAGTTCTCAATCGGTCTATCATTCCACTACTCTTGTGGACACCCGATTGGCATTTATTTTCAAGACCTCTTCGTGGCGTCCCTCGAGTTCACAGGCGGTCTATCACGCCACTACTCTTGTGGATACCCGATTGGCATTTCTCTTCAAGACTGACCGTGGCGTCACTTTGACACCCGACTGGCATTTCTTTTCAAGACCTCTCCGTGGCGTCCCTCGAGTTCTCAGGCGGTCTGTCATGCCACTACTCTTGTGGACACCCGATTGGCATTTCTCTTACCTTTCCTTGTTTTATGACTAACAAGTTATATTATGTCTGTTTTTGCACCATATCACTATTGCCATGCCATGTTTTATATTTTTAGTCAGCATGAGCATAGCATTTAATCCAACATGAGCATATGCATTCGGTATATCTTGTGTTCATAATGTTTGATAGTACATTCAAACGTACTCATAGGCTTGTCCCTGGCTATTTACTTGGCCAGATCAGGAGTTCAACAAGGAATACCACAGCGCCGTCCGTGCGGAGCCTAGGATGGCAGCCATGCAGGATAGGAATTATCCAGGTCAGTCATTCCTGTGGGAATGGAGCCCCGTCGACATTGGAGAACCACAAGTCGCTGCCGTCACCCGTCACCAGATATCATCGTTGTATCATTAGACCTTCATGGTCCTGTATCCAATTCTTGTAATTGCTTGGTAATCTGTAACAAGGACGTGTCCACCAGTAACAGTAATCCTGGGGCTGGTGGTGACACGAGGGGTTAATTTCTGGGATTTTGTGTCCCCAAAATCCGGCCCCGACACATGCCCTGGTAGATTTTCAGCAAAAATGAAGCAATATAAAATATAGTTGCTTCACATCCTAAAAATCTGACCAGAAACCAAGATTTGATGCTGAGCTCATATAGAGTGATGACATGAGCCCAAATCATGAGGAGAGTGATGATTTTATCATATGAAAGACCTTGCAAAATTTCAACTCATTTGGATTACCCTAGTTAGTATTTCCTTCACAAAGGCTTCCCTCAGACAAGAACTTTGGAAATTTGCTGAGGAAGGTTCACTAGGCAAATTAAGTTGAATTTTGGCATGGGGCAATGATATGGACAGGAAAAGGTGTCCAAAAAGTTTGGGGTCAATCAAACAAAGATAAATGACACTTCCTTCTCAAAAAACCACTTAGGGCAGAATGAGAAAAGAAATATTTGTGAATTATCTTTGATGATGCCAAGGAAGGATTTTGACATATCTGTGGAGGATATGACCCAAAAAATTTATGAGAATTATTTGGGAATTTTGTGGAAGACAGAAATATAGGTTGTTTCACAACCTAGGGCAAAAAGGATTATTCCTTTAATAGAAAAAAGGAATATTCCCAATAAAAAGAATATTGGGATAGGGCGAAGATGGGAAATGACATGATATTGAGATGGTTTAGATGATGAAAAACCACTTGTGAGACTTGAGAAGAGATGGTCTTCCCAGGTTTCAGGACCACAGAGCCACAGAAAAGCAATTCAAATAAAAAAATTAAATAAATCCAAAAGAAAAAGAAAGGGCCAAAATCCAGGGTGTCACATTCTCGGTCTGGGGGCTCGATATCTTGGGCCCCTTCCCCCGTGCTACCGGGGGCTTTGAGTTCTTGTTCGTTGCTATCGACAAGTTCACAAAGTGGCCAGAGGTGGAGCCCGTGAGAAAGGTGACCGCTCAGTCAGCTATCAAGTTCTTGAAAGGATTGGTGTGCCGCTTCGGAATCCCTGCCCGGATCATCACTGACAATGGCACCCAATTGATGAGCCGCGCCTTCATGCAATATGTTTATGCCCTCGGAAGTAAGATCTCATTTGCCTCTGTGGCCCATCCCAGAAGCAACGGACAAGCTGAGAGGGCGAACACTGAAGTGTTGCGGGGCCTCAAGACAAGAACTTTTGATAGACTACAGAAGTGTAGCAGGCGATGGATCGACGAGATACCGGTTGTTCTTTGGTCCCGTAGAATGACACCAAATCGAGCTACCGGGCAGACTCCCTTCTCCCTAGTCTATGGGGCAGAAGAAGTTATCCCCACGGAAGTCTCCTCGAGTGCTTGCCTACGATGAAGTAGCGCAGGAATGGCACCGGTGTGACGACACTGTGCTAATTGAGGAGAACCGTCTCCGGGCTGCTACGCGTGCTGCACACTACCAGCAAGCCCTGCGTCGCTATCACAGCTGCAGGGTTCGTGCCCGGGGTTTTGAGGAAGGCGACCTTGTCCTTAGGCGTGTTCAGTCCGCCAAGGGTACAAACAAGTTGATGCCGAATTGGGAAGGCCCTTATCGGGTAGTATGAGTCACCAGACCTGGCGCGGTCCATCTAGAGACCGGAGATGGCATTCAATTGCAAAACTCATGGAATATTGAGCATCTCCGTAAGTTCTACCCGTAAGGCGCGACTGTCGGGACCTGCCCGGCAGCAACCCTTTTGTATAGGCCTTGCCGCTGTTGCATGTAATCCCTTAAACAAAGCAAGGCACAGACCCTGAGCAATAGAAATAAATGAAGCGTTGGGGGGCCCCCAAAACTTGCATGCATGCATAAGCATATCATGAGCATAGCATGATCATGTAGATAAGGTCGCATGAGGCATTGTTTTCATCTGCATTAAGTTGCAGGGTTCTTGCCGTGGACTTGGTCCCAAGGGAGAAGAAATGAAGACAAGCCTACGAGACGATCGCCGGCAAGCCAAACAGATAAGTTATCTTCTTATCCTTACGTGTTCTGTAAGCAGAAACTTGTGCATATGAAAACCTCGCCACCTTCGAAACTTAGGTGCTCCCATCCTTTGACTCGAACGTTGCTTCGGTCAGGATGGTCGCAGTGGCCTTTGATAGAGAAGGCTTGGCGGGGGGCTAGTCCCTCTTTATGATTTGTGCCCGGCAGGCTTAGCTCCACGGCAACAATTCGAGGGTATGTGCAGGATAGCTTGCCGGAGCTAACTTGTTTACTTGAACGTATAGAGGCATTTCACCTCTGCATGAGTATGATGCATGCACAAGTGCCCGGCAAAGCTTGTCTTTTTCATTAATATGCAGGTGAACGAGTACAGATCTTACAGAACACTAACAAGGATAAAGAAGATTACATAATTTAGACTAAAGATTGGCAAATGCCTACATATTTTAGATTAAAAAAGATAAGTGTCCCGTGATGCTTTTTCTTGCCCTCCTCCTCCTAGGCACTACGGCGGAAGGTGAAGAAGGCAAAAGGAGCACCTGGGTAGAAGCCTAGCCTGACCCTGCCAGGCCCCTTGTCAAGGGGCCTAACAGGGGTGGGAGGGCGCGGCCAAAGGTGGTGGTGAAGAGAGCGGCGGAGACGACCCGCCAGCCACCGCCACCAGGGCCAGCAGGGCACGGCAGGGCAAACAGAGCTGCAGCCCGCGAGGAAGCCTGCCGGGGCCCAGCTGGAAGGCTGCTGGAGGAGCCTGGAGCACCACCCCCATCTCTGCATCCAACTCCCCGGGGAATCTCCTTGCCGGGGACGGGATGTAGGTGCAAATAGTGGTGCTGCCGCCTGACGGTGGTGGTGCGGCAGAGGATCAGTTGGAGTCAGAGTCGCCGTCCTCCCCATTGGCACCGTCGTCATCACCGTCACTACCCTCCTCGTCACTGTCGCTCGAGGAGGAGCTTTCATCATCAGTCGAGCTCTCTGCGCAGCACCCTAAGCGAGCACCCGAGCACCCAAAGACCTTGACGGAGAGCAGATCGGCCTCCATTAATTTGAAATGGAGCATGTGCCCCTCCAACAAGCTATGGGCGCGTGCAAAGGTCTTCCAGCCGCGTTGGAAGAGCATGACATGAGGGGCGGGGAAATCCACATCCACCCGCATGCCGCCGTTCCCGCAACCCCTCATGTGTAGCTTCAATGAGCGCGGTTTTTCAAGCTCCATCGCCCTTGCGAATGGAGTGGGAAGACGAAGGCGGCCGCACGGAGGCTTGTACAGTCTGATAATGAACTCCATGGGTTGATCTCCAGCATGGCCTTCCATCAGGGGAGGGGCGGCCGGCGGGGGTGCAACCAGAGCATTGCCCCGTCCTCCTCGGCCCCGGGCGCCATGACGACCTCGACCTCGCCCCCTCCCTCCTCCAATCGCGGCGGGCTCCGCCCCTGCAATTTCGGAGGGAGGAGGGAGGCGCTGTCGAGCAGAAGTTCTTGTCGCCGTCACTAGAGCAGCGCTGCATCCCCGACCTCTCGCCATGGCGGGGGAGAACTACTGCATGAACATAAGGAGAAGGGTGTGTGGGGAAACACTTTACCCCACCTTCCCCTTTTTATAGGCGAACGAGGTAGGAGGCTAGATTCCTCCATGAAGGTGGCCACCCCGCTCGGCCAGTCCGGCTCCTCCTTGCCACTAACGGCTCAAGAAATCAGTGCCGACCCCCTGCACCAATCTACGATGCCTGGCTTTCTGCCACTGCACTCACTTCCGCGCCCTCCGCATCCGCCACAAACCCTGCGCAGTGCATGCGATACACGTGGCGGAGGCACTCGGGGCGGGAAGGATTATGGGGCGATGATTACCGCCCCATGAACGTGGGACGTGGGTACCCCACGGATCGTGGCCCATTATCTCCCCCACCACAATTGGCGTTACGCGACGGACAGAAGAACCGGAAACTGACCTGGGCTTAGGTTAATGAAGAAGCAAAGAAGCTCTCAAAGGACGAAGCAACTGCTACCCTCTTGCCCGTGCACTGGAAAGGGCCTACCCCAACGACGCCCGGCAGCGCATTCGGGCCAGGCCCGGGGGCTCCTGTCGGTACAACAAACCCTGGGTCTGTTGCCCAAACCGTGCACAGGCCTAAAAGAGCAAAGTTACAACTTCCAAGACCAGACCAAGCTAGGGGAGTTGATTCTTTGAGGAATCAAATGGCAGGGCAAGAAGACCAAGACACTGCTAAGGGAAAACCTCCCTTGCCGGGCAGGCGAGCCCAATGAGGACGAGGTGGCCCCAAAGACAAGCCTCAAGACCATCCCTGCAGGCCTGCCGGGCACTACCAAAGCAAACTACCCCACCAAGGCTTCACCGCTCCACCGCACAGCAACGCAAGTCATCCATCGGTGCGATGTCAAGTCGCCAAGTGACTAAGTGGCAGTTATGCGACACATGGCAGCCATTTCCAAAGGAAACCACCTCCAAATGACACCCGTCTAGAGACGTGTCAAGCAGACAGGCGAAAAGGTGTCCGAGAAGCCCGGCAAGGCTTGCCCAGCAGGCTACGATGTGACACTGAGCGGCGCATTTAATGCGCTCTGCTCTACCTGCAGAGTTAGGTATGATAGCACTGTTTGCTGTCTAATCAGTACACAATGACTAATTTGCCACTATGGTAACCCCTTGATCTATAAAAGGCGGGCCATGGCAACCAGAGAAGGGGTTCGGAACCTTGTACACTCGTACGCGCGTAGCTGCTCTCGCCCCGAGGCAACCCTGCCGGGCAAGAGTGCTGTGTTTCCACCTCAATCCACCATCAATCCACCTAAGTAGGAGTAGGGTTTTACGCCTCGCGGCGGCCCGAACCTGGGTAAAACTGCCCGTGTGATCTCTGTCATGCTGCGCTACGGTCCTCCGCTCTTTGTACAATGCGCTCAGCCCCCCTGCCGAACCAAAAGGGGTCAATGGCCCCATAGGTGGCCGTGATTTCCCACGACACTCCATATGGCACGTACTATTTTGTACGGATGCCCTTCGGGTTGAAGAGTGCTGGATCCACTTTTGCAAGATTAGTACAGATTGGCTTTGAGTCCCAGTTGCACAGAAATGTTGAAGCCTACATGGATGATATTGTGGTCAAAACCAAGGACAGAATGACTCTCATTCAAGATTTGGAAGAGACCTTTCCAAATCTGCGCAGGCTCAATTTGAAGCTGAACCCAGAGAAGTGTGTGTTTGTCGTTCCTTCCAGCAAGCTACTTGGATTTTTTGTGTCCCATCGGGGGTTAGAAGCCAACCCCGACAAGATCAAGGCTATTGAGCAGATTCAAGCACCAAAGACAATCAAGGACGTGAGGCGTTTGACCGGATGTGTTGCCGCGCTGAGCAGGTTCATTTCCAATTCCGTTAAACGAGCCTTGCCATTTTTCAAAATCTTGAAAAAGGCAGGGCCCGTGGAGTGGACCCCAGAGGCAGACGTTGCGCTACAAGATTTGAAGACCTACCTTCCCTCTGTTCCCACCTTAGTCACTCCTAAACCACAAGAGCCGTTGCTGCTATATTTAGCAGCAAGCAATCAAGAGGTTAGCACAACACTGGTGGCACAGCAGGAGGTAGACGAAGCAGCAACCACCGCCATCATCCCCTCTAGACAAGAAAGTGAACCAGTCCCGACAAGATCAGATGTAGTTCAAGACAAAGAAGAGCAAAGCAGCGGAAACGGTGCCAAAGTCATGGCAAGGAAGATGGTGGTGCAGCGCCCAGTGTACTTCGTCAGCTCCCTACTGCAGGGGGCTAGGTCGAGGTACTCTGGCATGCAAAAGTTGATTTTTGGCCTCATCATGGCCTCAAGGAAACTATGTCACTACTTCCAAGCCCATGAGATCACAGTTGTCACCCGCTTCCCCTTGCAACGCATACTCCGAAACCCCAAGGCTACTGGCAGGATCATGGAATGGGCTTTGGAGTTATCCAGCTTTGGTTTGAGGTTTGAAAGCACATCAACTATTCAGAGGAGAGCATTGGCAGAGTTCATTGCAGAGTGGATGCCAACCCCTGATGAGGAAGTACTGGAAACAGTTATCCCCGGCAAGGAAGCGCCCCAAGAATGGATTATGTATTTTGATGGCGCCTTCTCCCTATAGGGTGCAGGAGCTGGCGTGCTTCTAATTACTCCCACTGGGGAGCACCTTAAGTACGTCGTTCAAATGCATTTCCCCCGGGAGGATGCTACCAACAATACTGCAGAGTATGAAGGGCTCCTTGTCGGGCTCAGGATTGCGACAAAGTTGGGAATCAAGAAGCTGATCGTCCGTGGAGACTCACAAATTGTGGTGAGACAGATCAACAAGGACTACCAAAGCCCATTGATGGAGGCATACGTTAAGGAAGTGAGAAAGTTCGAGGAGTGCTTTGACGGATTGCAAATAGAGCACGTACCATGTGTGGAAAACAGCATTGCTGATCATCTGTCAAAGTGCACTGCGCAAAAACTCCCTGTGGAACCAGGGACTTTTGTTCTCCATCTGACTCAACCCTTCGTTTCCCCGGCAACAATGGCCAGCAAGAGGAGGAAATTGAACTCCGGCAAGCCTCTCCGGGCAGAGCTTCCCGAAGCCCCCGGTAGAAGGCTTGGCGGGAGCAACTTCCCTTCGATCAGTGAGCTGCACCCTCCCGCCGAATTACCAGTCTTTCTGGTCGAGGCATGCGCTCCTGCCAACGAGAAGGTGCCACTAGTCCTTGTTGCCGAGCCCCAGGCTCCAACTTGGGCACGGCACATTGTTTGTTTCCTCCAAACAGGAGAACTTCCCGAAGAACAAGAAGAAGCTGAAAGAGTAGCCCGGAGGGCCAGTATGTATCAGTTCGTTGATGACACGCTATACAGAAGAAGGCCCAACGGTGTGAAATTAAAGTGCATTTACCGGGAAGAAGGAAAGGAACTGCTCACAGAAATACACAAGGGTATGTGTGGCTCCCACATCGGATCAAGGGCCTTGGTTGGGAAAGCTTTCCAACAAGGTTTCTACTGGCCCACTGCCCTCCAATATGCAATTGAGCTATTCACCAAGTGTGAAGCCTGCCAGTTCCACTCCAAGAATATCCATCAGCCTACTCAAGCTCTCCAAACAATCCCTTTGTCATGGCTATTTTCGGTCTGGGGGCTCGACATCCTGGGTCCCTTCCCCCGTGCTACCGGGGGCTTTGAATTCTTGTTCGTCGCAATCGACAAGTTTACAAAGTGGCCGGAGGTGGAGCCCGTGAGAATGGTGACCGCACAGTCAGCTATCAAGTTCTTGAAAGGATTGGTGTGCCGCTTCGGGGTACCTGCCCGAATCATCACCGACAATGGCACCCAATTCACAAGCCGCGCCTTCATGCAATACATTCATGCCCTCGGAAGCAAGATTTCATTTGCCTCTGTGGCCCATCCCAGAAGTAATGGACAAGCTGAGAGGGCGAATGCTGAAGTGCTGCGAGGTCTCAAGACAAGAACTTTCGATAGTCTGCAGAAGTGCGGCAGGCGATGGATCGACGAGCTGCCGGTGGTTCTTTGGTCCCTCCGTACGACACCAAATTGAGCTACCGGGAAGACTCCCTTCTCCCTAGTCTATGGGGCAGAAGCAGTTATCCCCACGGAACTCATATACGGGTCTCCACGAGTGCTTGCCTACGATGAAGTAGCACAGGAATAGCACCGGCATGACGACGCTGTGCTACTTGAGGAGAACCATCTCTGGGCTACTACGCGTGCTGCAAGCTACCAGTAAGCCCTGCGTCGCTATCACAGCCGCACGGTTCATGCCCAGAGTTTTGAGGAAGGCAACCTTGTCTTTAGGCGCGTTCAGTCCGCCAAGGGTGCAAACAAGTTGACACCAATGTGGGAAGGCCCTTACCGGGTAGTACGAGTCACCAGACCCGGCGCAGTCTGTCTGGAGACCAGAGATGGCATTCAGTTGGAATATTGAGCATGTCCGTAAGTTCTACCCATAAGGCACGGCTGTCGGGCCCTGCCCGGCAGCCACCCTTTTGTACAAGCTTTGCCGATGTTGCATGTAACCCTTTGTACAAAGCCAGGCGCAGACCCTAAGCAATAGAGAAATAAACAAAGCACTGGGGGACCCCAAAACTTGCATGCATGCATAAGCATATCATCAGCATAGCATGATCATGTAGAAGAGGGCACATGTGGCATTGTTTTCATCTGCATTAAGTTGCAGGATTCTTGCCGTGGACTTGGTCCCAAAGAAAAGGAATGAAGACGAGCCCACGTGACGATCCCCGACAAGCCAAACAGATAAGTTCCTTCTTATCCATATTTGTTCTGTAATTTGCAAACTTGTGCATATGAAAACCCCGCCACCTTCAAAACATAGGTGCTCCTACCCATTGCCTTGAACGTTGCTTCAGTCAGGGTGGTCGCAGTGGCCTTTGACGGAAAGGGCTCGGCGGGGGCTGGTCCCTTTTTTATGGTTGTGCCTGGTAGGCCTAGCCCCACGGCAACAAACTAAGGGTGCCGGCAGGATAGCTTACCGGAGAAACTTGTTTACTTAAATGTATAGAGGAATTTCACCTCTGCATGGAGATGGTACATGAACAAGTGCCCGGCAAAGTTGTCTTTTTCATTAATATGCTAATAATCAAGTACAGATCTTACAGAACACAAACATGGATAAGGAGATTTACATTATTTAGACTAAAGTTTGGCCCAGGCTTACATATTTTAAACTGAAAAAAGATAAGTGTCCTGTAATCCCTTTCTTGTCCCTCTCGTCCTAGGCACTGCGGTGAGAAAGGAAGAGGGCAAAAGGAGTGCCTGAGCGGAAGCCTAGCCCGATCCTGTCAGGGCTTGTCGGACACAGCCTGACAAGATCGAGAGTGGCGAGGCTGCGAAGGAGAGGTGCGGGGGGAGCAGCTCGGCGGTGCCCTGGTCACCACCTCCAGGACCAGAAAGAAGCCCCAGCACAGGCACCAGCAGAAGAACTACCGGAGCCCAGCTGGAAGACTGCTGGAGAAGGCGAAGGCACCAAGAGAGCGACCCCCTCCCCGGCAACCGTCCTAAAGAGGCCGGTGATGATGGTGCTGGGGAGGGAGGGGAAGAGCGGAAAGATGAGGCAGCGGGCCGGCAGTACGAGATGAAGGTGTCGGTGCCATCGTACTCTGACCTGATGCCTTGCCACGTGCCTTCTCCGTCTTCCCTCGTTCTTTCTTCATCACCACCACTCCGGGAGGACGCCAGCCCCTCGGGCCGTCACCTCCCCTGGAGAAGCAGCAGGTAACGATGGTGACCAAGGCGTGCAGAAAGCACCGCTCCCCACCTTGGAGGGCAGGAAGGTGCCACCGTCTTCAGTATCCGCCCAGGCTCTGCCGAAAGGAAGAGCATCGGGATTACCGAGGATCCTGAGTGCTGCACCCCAGCCAAACGCTGGAACCCCCAAGGGCCCCATCGGCAGGGCGACGGGCCTTGGCGGCCCGCAACAAAGGCTGGCGCTCCTCGCCGGACAGCCGGCTCGCGTGGGGGAGGCGAGTGTTTCATCATTCTGAAGAAGCGTGACACCTCCGATGCTGCGGGCGATTCGACACCCACAACCTCGTCAACTGCTTCCCTTTCGGCCCCGGACCAGACTCACTCCTCGGGCGTCTACACAAGCGTTCGGCGTCATCAACCCCAAGCTAGGGCCCGGGGGCTGGTCCCAGCCTATCCACCTCAACATAGCAAGGAGGGAGGCAGAGAATGGAGGGGAGATGCGAGTGGATGAGCACCTTCGCCCCTCCTCGCCCTTTTTATAGGCGAGCTGGGGCTGGGGGGCTGACCCCTCAGCGGGTACTCGCCGTCCTGCTCCACCAACCCAAGAAGGCCGGGGCTCTGCCATGACGCTCTCTCCCGCACCATGCGCCTCCGTTACCTAACCCACTCAATGCATGCAACATATGTGGCCAAGGATAAGGGCGTGGTGGGAAGAGTGAATTAGCAGTTACTCACCGTGCGTTAAAGCCATTCACGAGCCATTACAAGGCTGGCCCCACAACAATTGGCGTTACACGTCGCGCGGGAAAACCGGAAACTGACTCAAGCTCAGATTAATGAAGAAGCAAAGAAGATCTCAAGGGGTGAGCTACTACAGCCTCCCCGCCTGTGTACTGGATAGGGCCTACCCCGACGACGCTCGGCAGTGTGTTCAGGCCAGGGACCGGGGGCTCCTGTCGGTGCAACAAACCCCAGGTATGTTGCCCAGACTGTACACAGGCTCAAGAATGAGATTGCAGTATCCAGGACAAGACCAAGCAGAAGAGATCAGCTCTTTGAGGAATCAAAGGGCGAATTAAGAGGACCAAGATCAACCCAAGGAGGAAAATACCGCAATGGGAAAAACCTCCCCTGCCAGGCAGGCGAGCCTAGCGGGGATGAGGTTACCCCGAAGACAAGTCTCAAGATTGCCCCGACAGGCTTACCGGGGACGCTGAGGGTGGATTACCCCGCCAAGGCTCCACCGCTCTACCTCATAGCAACGCAAGTCACCGATCGATGTGGTGTCGAGCCCCCAAGATGCTAAGTGGCCGTTATTTGGCACGTGGCAGCCATCCCCAGAGGAAATCACCTCCAAGTGACACTCGTCGAGCGATGTGTCATGCAGGCAGACGAGAAGGTGGCAAAATAGCATGGCAAGGCTTGCCGGGCTAGGCTACGATGTGACACTAAGTGGCGCATTTAATGCGGTCTATCCAGTCTGTAGAGCTAGGTATGATGGCACTCTTTGCTATCTAATCAGTACACAATGACTGATTTGCCATTGTGGTGACCCCTTGATCTATAAAAGGAGGGCCATGGCAACCTTAGAAATGATTCGGACCCCTGTACACTCATAGCACATAGTTGCTCTCGCCCCGAGGCGACCTTGCCGGGCTAGAGCATTGCGTCTCCACCACGGTCCTCTCATCCATCCACCAAAGCAGGAGTAGGGTTTTATGCCTCGCGGAGGCCCGAACCTGGGTAAAAACTGCCCGTGTGTTCGCTACCGCACTGCCCTGCGCCCTCCGCTCTTTGTGCAATGCATCCTTCCCCCTGCCGAACCACAAGGAGCCGATGGCTCCATTGGTGGCCGTGTTTTCCCACGACACCCATTATGAATTATCTTATCACAAAACTATCTATTACCGATAATTTCAGTGCTTGCAGAAAACACCTTGTTGAAAACCGCTTGTCATTTCCTTCTGCTCCTCGTTGGGTTTGACACTTTTACTTATCGAAAGGACTACGATAGATCCCCTATACTTGTGGGTCATCATCTACCACGGCGCTGCCCTTCCTCTCCCTCTCCGCGTAGCTTAGCGAAGCTCTGCTGAGATTGCTCCACCACCACCGCCGCCACACCGTCGTGCTGCCGGAGGACTCGATCTACTACTTCACCATCGCTCGCTGGATCGAGGAGGTGAAGGGGTCATCTAGCCCTATGTGTGTTGAATGCGAAGGTGCCGTCCATTCGGCGCTTGGATCGGGAGTTCGTGGACGGATCATGATTGGATCGCGAAGATGTTCAACTACATTAATCGCGTTTCTTAACGCTTCCGCTGAGCGATCTACAAGGGTATGTAGATCCAATCTCTCCTCTCATAGATGGCCATCTCCTAGATTGATCTTGGTGAGCATAGGAAATTTTTTGTTTCCCATGCAACGTTACCCAAAAGGTGTAACACTCAAGGGTCTCATACCCATCTCCCTCGATGCAATATCTATCACATTTCAGGATAGCCCCTTCGTAAAGGGATCTACCAGGTTTTTGTCTGTTTGAATATATGTAACAGTAATTACTCCGGAGTTTCTCAATTTCCAGACAGACTTCAATCATCTTTTAACGTATCTTGATGACTTCGCGTTATACTTAGAACTGTTCACTTTGGCAATCACTGTTTGATGGTCACAGTTCATGAGGATGGCCGGTACTGGTTTCTCAACCACCGGCAAGTCCATCAAGAGCTCACGCCGCCATTCTTCCTCAACAGTGGTTGTATCTAAAGCAGTAAGTTCTTCTTCCATGGTTGACCTCGTCAATATGGTCTGTTTACAAGACCTGGATGACACTACACCACCTCCAAGAAGAAATGCATATCCACTTGTGGTATAAAGTTCATCAACGTCCGATGTCCAGTTCGAGTCACTATATCCTTCAAGTACAACAGGGTGCCCTGAATAGTGAATCCCATAGCTCGTCGTACTATTCAGATAGTGCATGACCCTTTCAAGTGTATGCCAATGATCATTACCCGGGTTTGACATGAGCCTGCTCAACTTGCCCACAGCAAAAGAGATATCAGGCCTTGTTGCACTTGCAAGTTACATGAGTGAACCGATAATTTCATAGTACCTCAATTGATCTCTCGCTATTTTCTTGTTCTTTCGTAGAGTCACGATAGGATCATAAGGCATTGGAGAAGTCTTGCTATCAATAAAGCCGAAATGGCTCAAGACCTTCTCAACATAGTGTGATTGCATTAGCGTAATCCCACTCTCATCCTTAATGAGCTTAATGTTCAGGATCACATCAGCTTCTCCCACATCTTTCATATCAAAACACTTTGATAGAAAGGACTTGACCTCATTTATCACAATCATGCTTGTACCAAAAATCAGTATGTCATCAACATACAAGCATAAAATAACACTATCGGCCCCACCATGGCGGTAGTACACGCACCTATCAGCCTCATTTATGACAAAGCCCGCAGAAGTCAAAGTTCTGTCGAACTTCTCATGCCATTGCTTAGGTGCTTGTTCCAGCCCATACAAAGATTTTAACAATTTGCACACCTTTGTCTCTTCACCCTTTACCACGAACTCATCAGGCCGATCCATATAGATTTCCTCTTCCAACTCTCCGTTAAGCAAAGTTGTCTTCATGTCCATTTGATGAATGATAAGACCATAGGAGGCAGCCAGGGAAAGCAGTACATGAATGGTGGTTAGTCTAGCAACAGGTGCATAGGTGTCAAAGTAATCTTTAGCTTCTTCTTAAACACCCACTTACAGCCAACTAGCTTACAACCATATGGTCTCTCAGATAATTCCCATGTTCCATTTGAAAGAATCGAGTCCATCTCATTTTGGACAGCTTCTTTCCAGTCATTCGCATCAGGAGATGCAAATGCCTCTGCAGTGGTTGTAGGAGTATTGTCCACAAGGTACACAATGAAATCATCACCAAAGGATTTAATAATCCTCTATCTCTTACTGTGTTTAGGAGCTTCATTGTCATCCTTCTCAAGGACTATCTCGTGTGGTTGTTCAAAATAATCACTTGATGTACTAGATTCAGGAATTATCTCAGAAGAAATTCTAGCAATGCTATGCATATCTTTCATAGGTAACATATTCTCAAAAAATGTTGCATCACGAGATTCCATAATAGTATCAACATGCATATCAGGTACCTCGGATTTAATCACTAAAAATCTATAACCAACGCTACGTGGAGCGTAGCCTAGAAAGATACAATCCACTGTCTTTGGTCCGAGTTTGCGTTTCTTCGGAATTGGAACGTTGACCTTCGCCAAACATCCCCAAGTGCGCAAGTATGAAAGTGATGGTTTTCTCCCAACCCACTCCTCATAAGGGTTTTTCTCTTTATTCTTGTTGGGAACTCTATTCAGGACATGACACGAAGTCAACAAAGCCTTCCCCCACCATGCCTTAGATAAACCAGCTATGTCCAGCATGGCATTCACCAAGTCGGTCAGCGTGCGGTTTGTCCCCTCAGCAACCCCATTTGATTGGGGCGAGTAGGGAGGCGTCCTCTCATGAATAATACCATGTTCCTCACAGAATTCATCAAATATTTTGGGAAAATACTCCCCACCACGATCCGACCTAAGACGTTTAATCTTTCTCTCTAATTGATTTTCAACTTCAGCCTTGTAGATTTTAAACTAGTCTAAAGCTTCATCTTTAGTTTGCAACAAATATATATAGCAGAACCTAGTAACATCATCAATTAACGTAATGAAATATCTCTTTCCACCTTTTGTCAGTACACCATTCATCTCGCATAGATCAGAATGTATGAGTTCTAGAGGTGTCAAGTTTCTCTCCTCGGCTGCCTTGTGAGGCTTTCAAGGTTGCTTAGATTGCACACAACTAGGGCACTTAGAACCTTTGGCAATGGTGAAATTCGAAATTAAACTCAAACTGGATAGCCGAGATAGTAAACCAAAATTAACATGACATAAACAAGAGTGCCAAACATCAGCCTCTGAATCAACATTGCCATAAATATGGTTTACTGACTTATTGCAAAATTCAGAAAGTGAAAAGCAGAACATGCCTCCGCACTCATAGCCTTTACCAATAAATTGTCCAAATCTTGACACAACTATTTTATTGGACTCAAGCACTACTTTAAACCCATCTCTGCAAAGAAAGGAGCCGCTAACGAGATTCTTGTTCATAGTAGGGACATGCTGCATGTTCCTCAGCTGCACGATCTTCCCCAAAGTAAACTTCAGATCTACTATGCCAACACCACGAACAGTAGCATGTGATCCATTCCCCATTAGGACGGAAGAATCCCGAGCAACCTGATAAGAAGTGAACATAGAGATGTCAGCACACACATGAACAGTAGCACCCGTATCAATCCACCAACATGGAGACTGAAGGACTAAAAGTACCATCGGAAAATTACCGTACCCATCAGTGTTGCTAGCGGTCATGACGTTGACATTCCTTGTGCCGTTTTTCCCTCCCTTGTTCGCGCGATCAGTTCACTCCTTGGAAAAGTGGCCGAGCACTCCACGGGCATAGCACTCGAGCCCGGCTTTGTTCACTACATGTCGATGTCAAAACCGGCAGACCTCGGGGTAGGGGGTCCCAAGCTGTGGATCTAGGGTCGACGGGGAACAAGGGACGATGAACACGATGTTTACCCAGGTTCAGGCCCTTTCAAAGAGGTAATACCCTACGTCCTGCTTGATTGTATTGGATGTATAGTATGGTTATAGAGTAGATCTACCTTGAGATCAGCATGAGCTAAACCCTAAGGTGATGAATATAGCTCTAACCCTAAAGACTACAACCCTCGGTTTATATAGACACCAGTAGGGTTAGGGTTATCGGAGATAGATTACAATAAGGGATAAAGAGATCCTGCCTATCCTTGACTTGGCGGGCACACCATGGCTTCATCGATCTCCCGTCACTATACGACTTCTCCAGTCCAGCCATATCCAATGGGCCGATGCTCCGAGGAACCCTTAGTCCATAACTCCCTCAGTAGCCCCCGAACTAGCCTCCAACGCCGGGGATCGTCCTCTGGAATCTTCATATCATCAGCTTGCAAGATGAGTTCTTCCATTCCTTTATTCAGTTTGGAGCCGTGTCAATCTCGCCGAACATTATCCGAAGCGCGAACTAATGTACTCGAGCCTGGACAATTTCAAGATTCTGGGATCCGAAGATATCTCGAGATTGAGGTGGGACCATCAGAGTTTAATGCCATTCCTCGGGGCAAGGGCTTCGTGCACCTTTTCAGAAGGCGTGCGGCCCAACGCCATCCTTCCAGGAGCCCGTCCTTCCAGCTTCACGGTGAGACGCTTATTTATAGAACCAAAGGTGCGGGGGATAACTTACCACCCCCTTTCGCAAAGAACGACACCGAAGAAATTCCTTGACGCCATGGCCGACCTCCCAGGTTCATCCTCGCGCCCACACGGCCCACTCCCAGGTGATTGGTCGAGCTGTTCAGTTTCACACCTTTAGCTAAGGCGCTTGCAGACACAATGCTTCCTCCCTCCAGCAGATTTGGTCCCAGTCCACGCCGGTATCATCTCCATCGATGGCTGCGTCCTTGCCGCGAACTCCCCCGCTCCGAGCAAGGAGGAGAGGGTATGTCTCATTCCCTTCCTTCTAAGAGGTTAGGGCTTTCCCATCCATCCCTTTTTACGGGGTTTGTTGGAGTTCTACGGGATCCAGCTCCACAACCTCACCCCGGGGTCCATATTGCATATCTCTGGCTTTGTAGCCCTTTGCCAGATATTTTTGAGTTGCGAGGCCCAATTCAATTTGTGGAGGAAGTATTTCTATCTTGTCCCTCGCCACCGGGGGGATTCATATTCGAGGTGGGCGGCGCCGAAGTATGGCGTATAGCTGGGACAGGGTACCCAATTGGAACCCCACGAAAAGATCCCGAAGGATGGACCTCGGAGTGGTTTTATATTGAAGACGTCCCCCTCACTGACTCAATTCGGCAAGGGTTGCCCGAATACTCAAATGACCTGCCTGTAAAGCGGTTCAACTGGTGGCCCAAAGGCCCTTCCCAACAGGACAGCGAAGAGGTGCGTTCGCTGGCGGCCAAGGTCAAGCTGCTAACTAGCAGTAAGCTGACCATGATCGAAGTGATGGCCATTGCTATTACCCGATGCGTGCAACCCCTCCAGCAGCGGGGTCATCCTTTATGGTGCTATAATAGGACCAATGACGTAACCCGCTACCAGCGACAAGGGACAGACAATAAGGCGGCTCTGGCCAAAATATTGGCCGATCTCTTCAAGGGAGAGGAGACAGATTTCACTCGAATGAGTATTCAGGAAGGGTACTCCGGATACAATCCGGTGGACTAGGTAAGCCACAATCCACTGTATTGAGCTCATAGATTACCCTCGAACTCTAACTGGTTGTACTCTAATAGGGATGGAGGCGTCAAGTTGCGTCCATTAATTGCCCTCCTCCTCAACCGGAGGATCATTCCTGTGACGACGATCTAGGGTATCATGACGACCCAGAGACGCTGATTGATTTTGAAGATGGGGTGTTTTATCAGGAAAGCCTTGACGGCACCAAGGTCGCTCTGACAGCCGATCATCCTGGGGTTCTTCCCTCTTCCACAGTAAGTGAAAAGAAGACCCTCTCCCGAACTAGGCGCTCATCTCACCCTATTCGCCACGTGCTGACTTCTGCTCCCAAGGGTCGCTGCACTATGCGTCGGACCGTCTTGGGAGGAGCATGGACCGCGCCAGCTTCGGCCCCAACGGGGGATGAAAGCGGAAGGCTTCCGCTGAAGTGGAAGCACCTGCTTCCTCGGCCCAGAGGTGGCGTATTTCGGAATTACAGCGAGGGTTGCTTTTAATACCTTTTTATTAAAACTAGCTTAATTTTGTAGAAGACGTGTGCCCCTGCATCAGTCCGAAGATTCCCCGGGTGCGCCGAATCGCAGCTCCGGTCCTAAGTCTTTGGTACGAGCCGGAGCTTCCTTTGAACACGCGGCAGCCGGCGTGCCACCAGCGGATTCCGATGATGTTTCGGTTACCAACTCCAAAGTCGAGAGCGTGATGAATCATCGCCCCCGGAGGGAAACTTTATGTCATACTGCCTTTGCCGGCCAGGAATTTAGTTCATTTAATTCGGTGGACGCATACCTTGGAGCGGCCCGGACAGGTCTTGAAGGGATCATCGGTCTCTTTGCCGCTAGAATGCAGGTATGTAACTAAAATGCCTTGAAAGCAGATCATGTTCCCTAGCCAACTAGCCCCCAAGCCTTAATTTGGGCGGGACGGCCAAGTTAAGGGTTTCTAACGATATTATTTTTGTAGGCCACAAGAGAGCAGAGCAAAAAGCTGTCCGAGGACCTTGAGGTGAGCCGGACATAGTTGGTTGAAGCCAAGGCCGAACTAGATGCGGCTCGAAAAGCCAGCAGTGAATTGTTCGGTAAGTAGAAAGAACTTTTTCCCAACACGTAGAAAGGTATACAGTGTATTCTATGCATTAACCCCTTTTTTCTCCATATAGCCGCGGAGACCATAAGCGGGTTGCAGAAGGAACTGGAGGCTAGTAAATGAGTGCTGATGCGAAGTCAGGAGGAGAAAAATGAGCTCAAGGCAGAGAATCAGTGGAAAGCCGAGGAAATTAAGAGCTTGAAAACTCAGCCGGCACAAGCCTTGGAGGAAAACCAGAAGCTGAAAGGTGGCATATTTGGTAAGCACTGATCTGACCGGTCCATTGGTCAAGTACCATTGGCATTTTAATGATGAGATGCAACACCTGCTTGTTAGGTCTCCTGACTGGGCGACCCGAGGAAGAAGTCAGCACCTATGACGGGAACCTTTTAAAGGAGCTGTCGAAGACTTAAGAGAGGGCCCGGAAGGCCATGAAGAGTATGGCGAAGGCGTTATGGCCGTCAGAGGTGCCGCCAGAGAACATGGCTGAACTAGCCAGTCACTTTAAGGGAGCTCGGCGAAGGTTTGAATTATGGAAGATCTCATCTTGCCGAGAAGGAGCGCGCGAGGTGTGGGCTATGGTAAAGACCCGTTTCACCAAGCTAGACCCGGAGCATATGGTCCGGGTTGGTCCAGTGGGACCTGACAGCCGAGAGATACCTCTAAGCTTGGTGTATGATGATGTGATGCCAGCCGCTCGCCATTCTCAGAAGGATTGTGCTTTAGAGAAATTGATAGACAGTGTCGATCAAGAGTAGTTTTGTCAATTCTATGTATCTATGTACTGTACATTGACCGAGCTCAATCCGCGGTCTTATTTTTAAAAGAATGTTGTCTTAACCGGCCATCGACTTCTACCTCCCCGATCAGTGCTCGGGAAGTGTTCTGTACTACGTACCGTGGGAAACAAGGCAACACTTCGTGAACCAGTTAATCCGGCCATTTGGCTTGAACGGACGAAACATGTGCGGAGAGTTATGTTATATTACTATTTGACATAAGAAACATCTTCCAATGAAAATAGTTCCTCCAAAGGTTCCTTTCTTCGGGTAAATTTATAGTCCGGATACGTGAGATCAACGGAGACCAATGGCTGCGAAAAAAACCCTGCTGGTAAGCGCGAGGCTATATTCACTTCCCTTAGGCCAACTTATTGTATTCTGTAAGAACACTAGCTTTCGGCTTCACCCGTCTGAGGTACGGTCCCGGATGACCCGGTTGTAACAATCGCAGAGGTGCTCCCTTTACTCCCTAGCCGAACAATCGGGAACGTAGGGGTAAACACAGGAGCCAGGCAACCCAGCTTGGCAAGGATCTTACGTCAAATAAGTGCATATGTTGGCTTGAAAGATATGAGAAGGCTGCAAACGAAACGAATGCGATGTATATTGATTATATTATTCGGATCCTCTAAGGGAGCCCCCATGCAAAGCTGGGTGTTACATTCCATGATGTATACGGTATTGGCTTGGTATGATTCGGTTCAGCCGAACACCTGCCATGTCAAAGAAAATAAAAAGAAAGAACAAAGAGAGGTGAGGATGTATGCGGATGAAGATGTCTAACTCGGGCGTAAAAGTGCCGCAGTCGGGCTGCGTTCCACGGGTTTGGCTCGAGGCGATCATCGGACGGGCGGCGAAGGCAGTATGCTCCTCCTGCCAGTACTTCGTCGATGATGTACGGACCCTCCCATTTGGGCGAGAGTTTATGCTTCTGTTTTTCAGGGAGCCGGAGGATGAGGTCGCCCACATTGTACGTCTTTGCTCGGACTTCGCGGTTTTGGTAGCACTGTGCTTGCTGCCGATAAAGTGTGGATCGAGCCCGAGCTATATCCCGTTCTCCTTCAAGACCGTCCAAGTCATCCTGCCGATCCAACTCGGCTTCCTTTTCTTCGTACATGCGCACTCTAGGCGTGTCGTGGATGAGATCGCATGGGAGAACGGCTTCCGCACCATATACCATAAAAAATGGTGTGTATCCGATTGACCGGTTAGGAGTAGTGCGCAGCCCCCATAATACGGAATCGAGATCCTCGACCCAATGGCAGTCTGATTGTTCAAGTGATCGACGGGGCTTGATGCCGCTCATAATGAGCATGTTGGCCCGTTCGACCTGTCCATTGGTCTGTGGGTGGTACACTGAAGCGTAATCCAGCTTAATGCCCATTTTGCCGCACCAGTCCTTGACTTCCTGGGCGGTGAAGTTGGTGCTGTTATCGGTAATTATGCTGTGGGGGACACCATAACGGTGTGCGATGTCACATAAGAACTCGATGACCGGTCCGAATTCTGCCGAAGTGATGGGCCTTGCCTCAATCCACTTGGTGAATTTGTCGACCATGACCAATAGGTACTTCTTTTTTTTGTGCCCCCTTTGAGTAGCCCAACCATGTCAAGACCCCAGACTATGAAAGGCCATGTTATCGGTATTGTCTGAAGGGCTATGGGGGGCATGTGGCTTTGATTTGCGAACAGCTGACATCCAACGCAACGTTGGACGAAAGCCCGGGCATCCTCACGGGCGGTAGGCCAAAAGAATCCTGCTTGAAAAGCCTTGCTGACCAAGGCCCAGGCTGCCACGTGGTGGACGCCCATGCCCGCATGTATTTCTGCCAGGAGTTGATGCCCCTCTTCTTCGGAGATGCACCTTTGCAAGATTCCTGTGGTGCTTTTTTTGTAAAGCTCGCCCTCATGGACCTTGTATGCTTTGGAGCGCCGGACTATACGTCATGCCTCCATCTGGTCCTCCATGAGCTATTGTCGAGTGAGGTAGGCGAGCAGAGGTTTTGTCCAGGGGGCAATTATGGCCATGATTTTGTGGGCGGAAGGTGTTTCCTCGAGTGCGGAGCCGCTGATGATATGGTCATCCGGCTCCTTGTCCAGGGAGGCATTATGGGCGGGCTTATTAACTAGTGCGCCAGCATCACCGTCCTGCCATACTACGGAGGGCTTGAAGAGCTGCTCGAGGAAAGTGTTTTTAGGAACTGGGTCGCGCTTGGCGCCCATGCGGGCGAGGACGTCCACGGCTTGGTTGCTGTCCCTAGAGACATGGTGGAATTCTAGGCCCTCGAATCGGGTCAATATCTGGAGAACCGCGTTTCTGTATACCGCCATCTTGGGGTCCTTGGCGTCGAATTTGCTGTTGACTTGAGAGATAGCTAGGTTTGAACCTCCACTTACTTCGAGGCGCTGCACCCCCATTGACATGGCTAGACGAAGACCATGTAGTAGTGCTTCGTATTTGGCTGCGTTGTTGGAGTCCATGTACATTATTTGTAGGACATACCAAACAGTGTCGCCTATAGGGGAGATTAGGATGACCCCAGCCCCCAGTCCGGCTAACATTTTTTAGCCGTCGAAATACATCGTCCAGTGCGAATATGTACTGTACTCTCGGGGTAGTTCGGCTTCAGTCCATTCGGCTATAAAATCGGCCAGTACCTGTGATTTAATAGCTCACCGTGGTTTGTATGATATCTCAAAGGGAAGGAGCTCTATGGCCCATTTGGCGATGCGGCCCCTAGCATCCCAGTTGTTGATTATGTCATTCAAGGGGACCTCTGACGCCACTGTGATCGAACATTCTTGAAAGTAGTGTCGTAGCTTTTGGGATGCCATAAAAACCGTATAAGCCATCTTTTGATAGTGGGGGTATCGTGATTTGCATGGCGTAAGTACCTTAGACACATAATAGACCGGCTTCTGGACTTGGAACTTGTGGCCCTCAGACTCCTGCTCCACGACGAGCACCGCGCTAACCACCTGATTGGTGGCTGAAATGTATAGTAGCATGGGCTCGCCGATGCTAGGTACGGCCAGGATAGGGTTGCCAGCGAGAAGTGTTTTAATCTCCTCGAGCGCCGCGGTTGCTTCGTCTGTCAATTGGAAGTTCTTGGTCTTTTTAAGTAGTCTGTAGAGTGGGAGCGCCTTTTCTCTGAGGTGAGATATGAAGCAGCTCAAAGCTGCCACGCATCCGGCCAGTTTCTGGACGTGCTTGAGCTCTGTTGGTATTGCGAGCTGGGATAGCGCACTAATTTTGGCTGGGTTGGCTTTGATTCCTCTATGGGAGACGATGAATCCGAGTAGCTTTCCGGCAGGGACCCCGAAGACGCATTTTTTTGGGTTGAGTCATATATCATAGGCTCGTAAGTTGCTGAAGGTTTGGCGGAGGTCGTCTATCAGCTGGTCGATGCTTTTGGTTTTGACAACCACATCGTCCACGTATGCCTCCACTGTTCTGCCGATTTGGTTTTAAAGGCATGCTTGAATCATGCGTTGGTATGTGGCTCCTGCGTTTTTCAGTCCAAACGGCATGGTGTTGAAGCAGAAAGGCCGGTAAGGAGTGATGAATGCGGTTGCCGCCTGGTCGGACTCCTTCATCTTGATCTGGTGGTATCCGGAGTATGTGTCAAGGAAGTATAACGAGTCATGTTCGGTGGTGGCGTCGATCTAGTCTATTCTTGGTAGGGGGAAAGGGTCCTTAGGACATGCCTTATTAAGGTCTTTAAAATCGACACAGAGCCGCCAGGATTTGTCCTTTTTGGGTACCATAACCAGATTTGCTAACCACTCGGGATGCTTGATCTCGCGGATGAATCCGGCTTCTAGCAGTTTTGCTAGCTCTTCGCCCATGGCTTGCCATTTGGGTTCGGAAAACCGGCGTAGAGTCTGTTTCACCGGCTTGAAGCCTTTTAAGATGTTTAGGCTATGCTCTGCCAGCCTGTGTGGGATTCCCGGCATGTCTGAGGGGTGCCAGGCGAATATTTCCTAGTTTTCACACAGGAACGTTCTAAACGCCTCGTCAACTGCGGGGTCCAGCTGTGCTTCTATAGATGCCGTTTTATTGGGATCTGTTGGGTGCACTTGAAATTTTACTATTTCATCTGCTGGCTTGAATGATGTGGATTTTTGTCTTTTACTGAGGACCACATCATCCCTATCGACTGTAGTGCGTGGTGCTGTCAACTCTTCGTCCGCGAGGGCTTCGGATAGTGCCTCTAGGGCAAGGGATGCCGTCTTGTTTTCGGCTCGTAAGGCTTTGCTTGGGTCAGTTTTAAGTGAGATTACCCCGTTGGTCCCTGGCATTTTGAGTTTCATGTACCCATAATGCGATATGGCCTGAAATCTTGAGAATGCCTCATGTCCTAGGAGGGCGTGGTATCCGCTGTGAAAGGGCACAATGTGAAATAGCAAGGAATCGGATCTGTAGTTATCGGGTGTGCCGAACACAACGTCCAGGGTTATGCGTCCCGAGCAGTGTGCCTCCCTACCGGGTATTATACCTTGGAATGTGGTGTGGCTGCGTTTGATGCGAGATCTGTTGAGCTGCATCTTGTTGAGGGTATCCTCATAGATGAGGTTGAGGCCGCTACCTCCGTCCATTAGCACTTTAGTCAGCCGAAAACCATCGATAATGTGGTCAAGGACCAGTGCGGCCGGTGCATGGCTGCTACGTGGACTTGGCTCGTCCTTCTCGTCGAAGGTAATAGGCGCAGCTGCCCAACACTACAAAAAAAAGACACATCCGTGACATTTTGGGCCGAATGAAAAAAAATTCTGTTATGCTTATGACACTTCTATGACGATAATTATGACAAAACCCGGTATCATCATAGATGTGGTGGGCTCCTACTTCTATGACAAAAAATCATGACAGAAAATGAGCTTTATGTCCTGGGCGGGCCAGAGACGCAGCTGCATGATATTCTTTGGGCCGTCCATGATGGAAAAAAATCATGGTAGAAGCGAGGGCGAGGAAAATTTCGGGGAGTTCCCGGTTACGGTGGGTGGTCGGGGCCGAGCGATGCACGGAGGTTTGCGCATTTACTCTCATATATGTACACGCGTGTGTGCGAGGTGTTGGGCTCTAACTAAACCAGAACGAGGCGTTCGCTTACTGAACCCGAGCGATTGCTCTAGCTATGTTACTGAACCCGAGTGATCGATTGATCCCTGGCTATTAACTGAACCCGATCGAGGGATTCCTTCGCTACTGCTGCTAACTGAAGCCGATTGAACCTGCTGCCTCTTGATGAACAGTGAATGTGGGGGTTGGTTGAACGAGTCAAGACGTACATGGTTGGGGTTGGAAGAACAGTTCCCGGTGGGGGTTGGATGAACAGGACCCCGTGGTAGTAGTAGTTGGCCGTTGCCGCTGGATGAACAGGACCCCGAGGGAGGCCGCCATAGCCGAGCTGGTTGGCGGTGGATGAACAGGACCCCGTGGAGGGCTGGTTGAACAGTAGCCGGTGGATGGCTGGATGAACAGTAACTGGTGGAGGCAGGAGGAAGACGCGGTGGATGAACAGTGCGGGTGGAGGCTGAAGGAAGTCGACGGTGGGTGAACAGTAGCCCGTGGAGTCCCGTTTTACGGTACACCACACCCCTCCAATGGACAGGACCCCCGTTTCGACTGTAGCGCTCCAACACAAGTCTGTTTCCTCCGTTTTGCGGTACGCCACACCCCTCCAGATGAACAGGACCCCTGTTTCGACCGTAGTGCTCCAACACAAGTCCGTTTCCTCTGTTTTGTGGTACGCCACACCCCTCCCGATGAACAGGACCCCCATTTCGACCGTAGCCGGTCGAACATAAGGTCATTTCCTCCGTACTGCGATACGCCAGACCCCGTTTCGGCTGTTCCGTCCAAGCCGGTTGGCTCCCGTTGTACAGGATGCATTCCGACCCAGTCTGTTGCCTCTCGATGAACAGGATGCTGTTTCTCCGTTCCGACCCAGCCGGTTGGCTGCCTGATGAACAGGACGCTTTTGCAACCGTCCATTGCCTCTCCATATACACGATCCCTGGCCGTACGTATGCGCGAGTAGGCGTTCGAGACCCCGCCCGTATGTATGTATGTGGCCGTATTTTTTGGCATGTGGCTATACGTACGTGTACACGGTTTAGAAGGGACTGCCTGAACTGCTACGTCGGGGGCTCTACTATTACACGTGCTGCTGCTTGCTCGGCCACGGTTCATCATTGCAGAGAGACCGATCGACCAGTATGTACGTACATGTTCGCGACAACGCTACGTACGCTTCCACCAGGTGGGTCCCGGCTATCAGGGAGGATAAGGAGGCACTTCCTTGTGTGCAAAGTTATTGATGGTGGGTCCGAGCTGTCATGGGAAGGATTCATTTTTTGTGTGCCTAATATGGAGGCACTTTCCTTGCGTCCGAAGATGTAGCTAGTGGGTCCATCTATCAGCCTCACCGCATACACTACTCTTCCGATGGTTGTCGTTCGTTGACCACGTTGACCACGCGATGCGGACAGCACCCAGGCGGTGGACGACGGCGAGGCCTAGGAAGGAACGATGCTGAGCCAGGGAAGATGAGGCAGGTGGATGCCCATGCGGAGGGGAGTACGAGGGTTCACTGGTTCGGCTGCAGTGTAAGGCTGCCATCGCCGGAGAATAACAGGGGGTGTGGGTGAGTAGAGGGAAGGCCTGGCCAGTAGTAGTATGGTCGGGCGGTGAGGCCTGTGCGGCAGCACAGCCGGCCACGGGAGGCTGGAGCAGGCGGTACGACGGGCGTAGGTTTGGTCGGCTGGAGCAAGAAGACCAGAGGTTGAAGATGCAGCTTGGCCGTTGGATTAACATCCAACGGTTAGTGCAGCTAGAATCGTTTATTGACTAAGTTGACAAAGTCCTGTGTATGTGTTAACTTAGTAGGCCCACAAGTCAGCCTCCAAATCTGGTGGGTCCCAGCTAGTAGGGGGAATCAATTTTTTTCTGTGTAATAAGGTGGCACTTCCTTGCGTGCGAAGATGTTTTCTGGTTTTTTTAATTTCTTCTTTTTCGAGTTAGAATAAAAAGAAAACAATTTAGCATCTTCGATACAATCTATATTTTCACGAAAAGGATCATAATAAAGCTGGTGGGTCCCAGCTGTCAGGGAGAGGAAACTTTTTATTTCTGCGTAATAAAGGAAGCACTTCCTTGCGTGCGAAGATGTAGCTGGTGGGTCAAACCTGTCAGGGGGAGAAATTATTTGTTTTCGCATAATACGGGGGCACTTGCTGCGTGCGGCCATGGGCCATGTGGGTCCCTACTGTCAACCACTCCACATACATGCCTCTTCCGATGGCTGTCGTTTGTTGACAAAGTTGACCACGCCGCGCCGAGAGAACCAACGCAGTGAACGATGGCGAGTCCTAGGAAGGGAATGACCCGAAGCCGGCGAAGACACATCAGTGGATGCCCACGCGGAGGGGAGTACGAGGGTTCATTGGTTCGACTGTGGTGTGAGGCTGCCGTCGCCGGAGAAGAACAGGAGGTGTTGGAGAGTAGAGGAATGGCCTGGACGGCGTTTGGGAGTAGGGTGCGCTGGTGAAGCCTGCGCAGCAGCACAGCCGGCCACGGGAGGTGGTAGCAGGCGGTACCGCCGACGGTGGTTTGGGCGGCTGAAGCAAGAATATCCGAGATTGAAGAAGCACTAGAGCCGTTGGATGGACATCCAACGGCCACTGCTGCTAGAATCGTGTCTTGACTATAAGTTCACAAAGCCTTCCGTACGCCTTAGTAGGCCCACAAGCCTTCCGTACGCGTCACTGACTATAATTCTCAAAAATAATAGTAGGCCCACAAGTGAGCATCACATCTGTGGCAGAGAACATATAGCCCATTTGCGATTTGTAATAATGTACAACCCATTTTTGAATTCTAATGGAATTTACTACAACCCATTTACAGTCTGTTAAAATTACAGCCCATTTTCTAGCCAGGACAACGATTAATAATTTCAACCAACCGCTCAAAACAGAATTCAACAAAAAATCCCACATTTTGATGGGATCCGAAATAATTTTATCCCGAAATTTTGAGTCGAATTAAATATAATTTCAAAATGAATTTGTATTAGGTAAAAATCTAATGAAATATTGCGCGCGCAATAAGTAATGAAATTAAAATTTTCAAATTCAAAAAATAATATTTTTGAAACTAATTACCTGTTTGATGAGTTTTTATATATTTACAACCCAGTTTTTATAATTACATCCCATTTATTATTTCTTAAAGCCCATTTTCTTGTTAGGCCTAATGCAGCCCTCCTAGGAAAGATTTACAGCCCAGCGGGGCGGAGAATAACAAGTTGACTTAGGTTGGGTATTTCGCAGAAAAAGTGTAGCTGGGCTAGCCATTTTCACCTTGAAAAATTAATATCTGGGCTGGATATTTGGTCGACATAAAATAATAGCCTGGGCTAGACGGGCCACAGCCCGCCCAGTTGATACCCTGCTCCTCTGAACAACAACAAAAACATCGCTCAAGAAAAACTCCGTTTACACCTAAAAAAACAAATACTGCTCAAGCTGCTGGGTCCCAGCTGTCGGCCGCTCCTTGTGCAATTCCCTCGTTTATTGACTATATAGGTTGACAATGGTGTGGGACCGTGATGTCAGGAAACCAGGAGGAAGCAAAAAAAATTATAGTTGTATATAATAAGGAGGAACTTGCATACGTGTACGGCTATGGTCCTGGTGGGTCCCTACTGTCATCCTCTCCAAGTAAAGTTATCTCCTGATTCCTCATATTCGTTGACCATGTTGACAACGCTCGGCGCCACGGCGAGCGCAACAACTCGAAGGACGACAAAGAGGGCCTCGCGGGCCCTACGGATGGTCTGATACAGCGCCCGCTACTCATTCAGGAAGCAAGGATCATCAGACACCTATGAGCACCTTCGAGAGACTGAGCCGGCATGAAACAGTAAGGCCGTGCTTGGGAGCTCTGGATTGTTTCACACCTGTATTAAGATACAAGTGTAATTTACTCGTCACCGGAAACAACGCGTAAAATACAGGCGTAATGAAACCGACGGCCCGAGGTCTGTAACAAAAACCGGCGAGTTACGCGTGTAATTTGAGAGACCAGTGTATATTTTACCAGTAGAAATCGAGCAACCAAGCGCTTCGCCCAAGACCATCTACTTTTATTTACAAGCGGTTTTGGTTGGAAAACAATGATCCAATCACGGCCTAAGATGATGAGTTGGTCAGAAGATCATATGGTTTCACCTCTAACCTACCCGAGTTGTCGTATAGGCTATGAATGAAACATAAGACGATGAACTTCTTAAGCACAGAAACAACAGAAGAGGATGATCTTCTTAATATGCAAATCACTGGCATTAGATCAACACGCAAAACATTATGAAGCATTATTCTCAGGAGGCACGGTGAACAGCTCGTGATGCCGCATGCCACAGCATTCTAAGCTCTTTACAATCAAACTCACAAGGCCTGGCATTACATAGACAACATTTAGAACAAACTCTTAAAATGCCTTACATAAGTCAACATTCATGTGACTATGCATCTCAACAGAGTAAATATTTACTTCTGAACTGAACACAGGAATAGGAAAAAACGGTCTACGCTGCTCACAGCAAAGGGCGTCCGACTCCAAAATATCAAATGCATGTCTTCTGGCTAACATCAATGAGCAAAATTTGACAAGGTTTTCCAATTCCTATATATTAAACTAATGTCTTCTTGCTAACATCAATGATTAAACTTTGACAAGCTTTTCCCATTCAAAATATGTAATGCCTATGATTGTGGAACGGGCAGGGTTTGTCATCAGTTTGCACATTGAAATGGCACATGGAGCCGGATTAACCAGCGTATCTTTTTGTACAGTTCCACTGAAATCAAACAATGTCTTATGTAGCATGGTGGATTTTGTATTTTATAAGCTGCAAGAAAACAAAGACACATCAGCACACACATGAATATTGGCCCAGTGTCAACCCACCAATCGGTGGACTGACAAACTGAAAGTACGGTAAATAGATTACCATACCCAGATGCCCCATCATTGTTGCTTAGAGTGACATTGACAGACTTGGAGTCCTGTCCTGGCTTCTTGTAGTTGTTTGGGCACTTGTTTGCCCAGTGTTCCTCTGAACCACAAGTAAAGCAGCCATCTCTCTTTGTCTTTCTTCTTACCCTTCTTCTTAAAGGTAGTATTCTGCTGGACAGAGTTCTTTCCCTTGAACTTGTGGGAATTCTTCTGCCTTGAAGACGTTGGTAGCTCCATTCAGACAGGCAGGGTTTGTCATTAGTTTGCACATTGAAATGGCACATGGAGCCGGATTAACCAGCGTATATTTTTGTGCAGTTCCACTGAAATCAAACAATGTCTTGCGTAGCATGGTGGATTTCGTATTTATATGTTGCAAGGCGTTGAACACGTTGGCAGCTCCATTCAAGTAGATAGTCTGGTGGTTCAAGGTGAAGACGAATGATTAGAGAACCATTCAATGTATTGTGCATGATGAATTATTATGGAGGACATGAACCATCTAAACATTTTGTGCAGTTCCACTGAAATCAAGCTGAGCATCCCTGTCTGCATAAATACAGAAAAAGCGTGATGAATATAATAGTGGTACTAGTTGATCAAACATACGCTTACAACTATAATCATCTTCATTATCTTAACAGGAAAAGATAGCAATACAATAGCTTCAATTAAACATTTATTCAAAACAATACAATAATATAAGTAGCACAACATAACAAAGCACAATCATGTGGATGAAGGCCGATACTGACCTTGTTTGTTACAGCGGCGTCAGCAACTGACTTGGTCATACCTTTCCTTGTGGAGTGAATTTTGCACTCCACGTGTTGTTGAGTTTCCCATGCTCTCTGCAGACTAGTCATGTCACCAGCATTTACTAATACTCTGTAAAGCTTCTTGATCATTACTTGTGTAATGTAGCGCAAACAGTGATTGCTTCTTTCTGCAAAGTGGAAAGACCAACTGGGCCCAATAATGCAACAGTTTTCCTTAAACACATTGGCTCCTTTTGTGTAGTTCAACTAAAATCAAAGTCGAAATAGAACCGAGCAGAAGTTTTGATATCCCTGTATGCAACAATAGGTATAAAGGAAACAATTACTGAGAAATAACGGTCGATGACTTATACTCCCAGAAGAAAAAACATCTACCTTATCTTAATGGGAAACAAAGCAGGAGAGTAGCAATTCTCAAACAGTGTGATTCATTCATATTAACTGAGACATTATCTTAACAATACCTTGTTTCAACATGTATAAAGAACGACAAAGCAGAAAAGTACCATTCCTAGAACAATGCAACTGATTCATATTAACACAGACATTATCTTAACAATACCTTGGTTAAACATGTAGAAAGAACTACAAAGCAAGATAGTACCATTTGTAAAACGCTGTAACTGATATACAATAAGAGACATTATCTCAACAATACATTTCTTAAACATGTACTCCGGCCAATCCCTAACAGAAATGGTACTCCCGCCGATCCCTAACAAGTGTTGCAGTTTTGAACTAAGATTCAGTAGTTAATTCTGAGAGTGGCATTGCTTAATTTTACCAGTGGCATTAGATTAACAAAAAGCATAAACAGTTCCAGGGGAGAGTGGGCGCAACAACACCATGTGCTTCCATCTACTTATAAAGAGGGTGATGCAGAGTTTGTTGTAACAAAGCAACAAGCATCATGTCTGGGTTGGTCCCATTTTTGTTCACTTAATGGGAAAAGACAGCTATTGTTGTAACAAAGCAACAAGCATCATGTCTGGGTTGGTCCCATTTTTGTTCACTTAATGGGAAAAGACAGCAATTCAATAGCTTCAATTCAACATTTATTTAAAACAGTACCAATACAAGTAGCACAGCATCTCAAAGCACACTGCATGATCATGTGGACGAAGGCCGGTATTGACCTTTCATGACGCAGTCAAGATCACCTACGAATCTGCCAACACGAATAGGAAATCCAATCTCGTTTTGTGTAGTTCAACTAAATCAAGCAAAGTCGCCGGTGTGACATTTAAGTTCGCTATAGCAACAAGTTGAATAGATATCCCTGTTTTAACAGAGGCAAAAAAGGAAACAATTACTGGCCAATAAAGGAGGATGAAACATATTGCGACAAAAAGAAGCATCTACCTTATCTTGATGGAAAACAAAGTAGGACAGTAGCATTTCTAAAATGGTTGCATTGATTCATATTAACAGAGACATTCTCTTAAAACAACATTCGTTAAAAATGCAATTTACTTTTAACAGTGGCATTGCTTCAACTTTCCAGCGGCATTCTTAGATTAACAATAGCAAAATAGTTGTATGGGACATGGGACATGCCAGCACCATGTGCGTCCACACGTATAAATGGGCGATGCAGAGTATGTTGCCAAGCAGCATATCTGCATTGGTCCCATATTTGTTCTCTTTGAACCTTTTTCCTATGTGAGGGCAGCAAATCTAGTCATGCACAAACTACCCAGCCCCCCAGTTTCTTTCCTTTTTCAACAAAGAGATCGGTTCCTTACAGATGTGTGTACTGGGTTACCCCCTTTTTCCCTTTTCGACCAACAAAGCGGCTGGATAGCCAGTCTATACTACTTTCCCTCCCTCCTTTCCTCATTGAACCACGTCCTAGAATCATGCTCCACCCCACCCCACCCTTCTTTCCTCTTTGAACCAAGACCTAGATTCGACTATAGAATCGAAAAAGATCCGCATGCAGCTAGAGCAATGACGGTTTCAAAGAAAATTATACCTTAGGGTTGTCGGGATGTGGCTAGGCGTGCGGCGAGAGGCCAGATCTGCCCACACTACATACGGCATCGAGGAAGAAGGAGTCAGAGGCCCTACCGCAGAGGCGCTGGGTGAAAGAGAACAGCACAGCCGGCAGTGGATTGCCTCCCTCACCGAAGGCGACAGAGTGAACACTGCACCTCCTCCCCTTCCCGGTGCGACGGGATCCGGACAGCTCCTTCACCAGCTGTGAGTGGGGAGAGAGAGAGAGAGACAGAGGCCAACGCAGTCTTGTTTAGATCAGGTGAAGAGGGTGAGAGACTATGAATATAGCAAACCCTAGCAAAGGAACACTGAGCCTCCAGCATGTATATATATATATATATGTAGTGCAGCGAGAGTGTGGAGAGTGCAAACCCTAGCGAACAAGTGCTGAGGCTCCAGCTTATATAGTACTCATGTATACTACTAATATAGTGGAGTGGTTTTCTTTTTCTCTCCATAACAATCGTTCTAAATTGTGTAAGTATGAAACAAAAATCTTTATTTAACATACCAGTGAAGAAAACTACTTACGATCAACTAACGATCCATGCGTCCTGGTCACACTTCCTGTCCTTCACGTGCGGTACACTACGCCCTCCATTAAGTGAACAACCACACACGCGCCAAATTATCGGAAAGATGTGAGAGTGTGTACAAATAAAGAATTTTAATTTCAATTATCGAAAAGGTTTGAGAGTATGTACAATTTGCCCTCTCTCAATAATTATGGTTTGTTGTGTTCGGCCTAAACTTGGTCAAACTTTACAAAGTTTGACTTCAGTCAAATCTAATATGCAGAGTAAATAAAAACGGAGGGGTACTACGTCCATCAGGGTTTTTAGTCCACACCATATTTTTAATCAAAGTCTGACCACATATTTAGTTAATAGCTGGACAAATAAAATTACAGGGGAGCTGAAGACAAAGTTGTGAGAAGGCTTAGAAATCAATACAAAACTTATGCTTTTAGTACCAACGTCGATGCTTCTTCGAGGAAACATTTGGTTCATAGCCAATTGTGTGATAAAATTGCACCAACGTGAAAGACGACTGCGTCTCCAACGCAACCAAGGTGAACTGATGAAGGATATCATCTTTGTGGGTAACAAGCAAAGAGCACTGATGGAAGACAACTTGTTTTTTGTCAAAAATCGATCAGCTTCACCAGTCGATGCAACCATGAGACGCAACCATGAGCATCGATAGGTCATCATGGTGATGCATCATCCATTTGGCATCAAGTTTGGGTGAGGCACCAATGAAGTTTGACAAATCATCACTGTGGTCTATTTCTTCTCGGTAATCAAGCTTGAGGAAGGAAGAACCACGTGGCAGAGGACAGTGAGGCGGAACAACAATGTCCATCCAATTTTGTGCAGTTCCACTAAAATTGAGGAAGACATGCCTGGGTATGGAGATACGCATCGCTGTTTGCAAAAATATAAAAAAGGGATATAGTATTGTTACTTTGTTTTGGCAGTGGTACAAGATTAACAGCGACATCTCAATTGTCAATAAGAATTAATGAAAATTACACCAACAAATAGAAGCATCATGATTATCTTGATGGGAACTAAACCAGGATACCCGAGAAAAAAAAGCAGGACAGAAGCATTTATCGACGCCTCTGGATTGACATCAGCATTACTTAAAAGGGACGTTACTTTAACATGGGCATTGCTTCATTTAACCAGTGATAGTATTAGATTAGCAGCAGCAATAGGAGCATATGGACAATGACCGCAGAACCACCATGTACTTTTTGTCGAAAAAACATGTATACCTCCACCGAGGCATAAACCAGGACAACTTTTCGAGTGGCCTTTCCTCTATAATAGTAAAACATAGGTGATGTTGGACCAGCCGACGAACCCTAGCTACTGTACATGGGGAGCTAGGGAGTAGTGGTATAGAAGAAAACCCGCATGCAGCGACCTGGGGAGCTGGACCAGTACAATGAAGCATGAAATCCAAAAGAAGTTATACCTCAGGTGGGCGAGATGTTGCTTAGGCGGGCGGGCGGGATCTGCCCACACGACGGCAGCGAACAAGGGCGCGGAGGACCTTCGTCCATGCCAGTGCCGGCTCAGAGAGGACGGTGCGCATCGGCTTCCTCCATCGACGACGGCAACAACGTCAACGCTCACCTCCTCACCTCCCGCAGCGACGGGATTCGGCCGGATTTGTGACCACCGATGAGGAGAGAGATAGAGTGGACACTGTCATCTTGTTTAGATATGGAGAGGGTGAGAGAGTGAGACGCAAGAAACCCTATCAAACAAGAGGCTGCATATATAATGGAGTAAAAAATCTCTCCATAGCAGTGGTTTTAAATAGAATACACGTGTTCCTGGAACAAAGAAACGAAAACTGCCGGACAAATCTTTTTTTAACGTACCAAGAAAGAAAACTTGATCAATAACACGCCCCCGCTTCCAGGTCGCAGTTTGTATCTCTCACGTGTGGTCCCTGACCCTCCATTATTAAGTGAACAAATTAAAGGGTCGAATTATTACGTACGTAAGCTGCCTCTTCTTGTATAAATGCGCTCCATCGTGTACTCGCGGGTATGTCGGAGGCAGAGTGAGTGTGTGTACATTTCTTCTTGTACATAGTACTCCATTTATCTCACTTCATATTGTTTCTCACTCCTATGATATTCCTATCATAGAAACAAAATGAGGCGGTACTAAGTTTGTGTGTGTGTGTAGGGAGAACGAGACATCGATGTTGTGTACGAGTAGTCGCGAGAGTCGTCACTATGTGTGTGAGCGCGCACACACACACATAGACATGCATATCCATGTTTACGTAAAATTCTTACTTTCCTCTCCATCTCCAATCATATTTGTCCAACTGGCACATTATTTACGTTATTAATTACGCAGCAATATTTACGTACGTCCAGCCTAACCGCCCTGGCCAACCCAAACCCTCTTCATCACCCGCGCGTGGTTCCCGCCCGAAACGATCAGTGCCGCATTCATGCCCGGCCAGAGTGGATGCGACCTCTCACTGGCGCCGGGATTGAAGCGGCGCGCCGGTCAAGGGAGTGCTGCCCGTGCTGCTTCTCAGTGCACGCGACTGCTCCGCGTTCAAATGCCACCACTGCTGGCCACAACATGCATGTAAAAAAGTTCTTGGGAGTCCGTGCTACAGCTAGCTGTCCTCCCCCTCCTCGTCTATCTCTTCTAGTAGTGCTAGTACTCCATGGCGCGATGCATCGAGAAGCAGGCGGGAAAGTTTGCGTATACTCGGTTTGCGGTGAGTGGCATGCCGAGCGACCATGTGGGGTGGAGGAGGGTGAGACACGAACGCGACAGCCATGATTTAAATGTTGGTTTTGCTCGATGGCGCAATCCAACAAAATGAAACATTGGTTTCCAAAAGAATATTGTACTGCATGAGAGAGATAGAGTGATGGTTTGCTTCTTCCGTCCAACTAACTATAACGGGTCTATGTGATTTGATGGCTCATTGGTCACTATTACTGCAGCGTTAGAGCGTCTGCACTCTTATTTATTTATTATATGATAAAACTAACTTTCTCCACTCTTACACCGAAGGAGTACGAAACACGGCAGCCCAGTGACTACATGGCCCACCTCCCACTGTCACCATATTCCTTGGACATCGTGCGACACCTCCGGTCCTTTTTTCTTTGCGTAGTACTCCCTCTTTTCCGGATTATATAGGGCTTAAATTTGAAATCTCATCAACCAAGGCAGATGATGAGTGGAGAAATGTATCTCGTAGTTTACAAAATTACTCAAACTTTAATCCGCATTAATTAGAATATATGCATGGATGACCACTAAATGAGTAGGAATGGTTACATGCATTGGTTGGTTTCTTTTAATCCTTTCATGCATCAATTTAATGCACCTTGGAATGTGAACATGTGGTGGAAAGACGTGAAAATAAGACTTATAATATGGTATAAGACTAAGAAAATGAGATGAGCCCAATAAACCAGAAAGGAGGGACTACATTTTACCACATGACCCACCATACACTCTCACATACTACCTCCATCCTGGTTTATTAGCCCCCTATGTAATTTATGCATGATACTAGTATATGCTACTCCCCACTATGAGTAGCCTTATACGCATACAAAAAAGGATCGAAGGGAGTAGGAAGCTTTATGATTTTGTTTCATGTATGTATCCTGACTGCAAGGTTGATGCATCTCAATGATTCATAGATCATAGCCAATATTTACTTCACAACTAAAGACAAAAGTTGTGAGAGTGTGTACAAAAAAACTACTGATGGGGTCTCTATGACTTGAACCCTAAACCCTAAACAGGATTTAATTTCCTGGCTAGGTAGAACATGTCGAAGGAAAGAAGCCTAACCCCTTCAGATCATACCATGCTTTTGTGCAGTTCCACTAAAATCGAGCTGAGCATCCCTGTTGGCAAAGATATTGAAGAAGTGTGATTAGAATAATAGTAGTGGCACTAGTTCATGAGACATAAACTCATCACAAATAGAAGCCGGTAGAAGTAGAGAAAGATCCACACGGAGATGGAGCCACGTGGGGAGCTGCGGCAGTGGAGCAAGCCGGCTCCAAAAGGAAGTTGTACCTGGGACATCGGGGTGTAGCTAGAAGGGCGGTGGGAGGCGGCATCAGCCCATACCGCGGGGACCCCCGATCGGGACGCACCAACAGTGGGTTTTCTTCCTCGCCGATGTCAACCGCGTCTACACAGAACATCGTCCGCTTCCCCCGGCGCGGGAGCAGGCCGGATCTGTGACCAGCGGTGTGGCCACCGTCATTCTATGCTTGTGAAGAGAGCAACCCAAGCAAGCAGGCTTGTAGCTTAGGCTCCTGCTCGTGTATATATAGTGGAGCGGTTTTCTTTTTCTCTCCGTATCAACCTTTTAATGGTTGCTTCGCCCGACTAACTTACTGTGTGATTTGACTGCTCCTGAGTGGCCCCGGCACATACTCCCCCTACGTGTATGACCGTTGCTGAGTCTCACTTGTACTTATCTCTATTTTCTTGCATGACACGTAGACTGGATGCGCATAGAGGAATTTTTTTACTACATGTTGTTTACATAGTACCTACTCCCTCCATCCAGTTCACTACTAGTACTCCCTCTATCCTGGTTTATTGGTCCCCTTTGTACTCAATTCATGGGCTCGTTTTCCTCAAGAAATTGTCTTTACCAACGTATTAATATCGGGAATGCATGCGTGAAGAACGAATGATTAAACTTTGCATGCAACGTTTTGACAAAGCATTGACATATGAACATGTGAATGTGAGGGACTACAACCTCATGCAACAGTCACACGTACACATTTATTTGGGAGAGGTGCGGAAAATGGCAGCCCAATAGTACTATTAAAAAACATCGAACATGTAATGATGATATCGACCAACCATGCTCGAATATATCTTGGCCTCCGTGCGAGCCCGTCTGTGTGTTCTCGCTCCTCATGTCTCTCAAGGAACGGCGGGTTGGCCATTTTGCCGTCAATTGAGATCGGTTTGCTCACACTTCGGTCCCACATGTGAGTGATATGCCAAGAGGAAGTGCGTTGACCGACAGGCCATATGTGTACTTGGTTTTGCACCTTCATACTACTCCCTCCGTCATAGTTTACAGGGCGCGCTTCATTCTCATGCATTTCTCTCCATGCATTTCCACCACCAGAGAGATTTTAGACACGTTTGGTTTAATGCTCAATTAATTAGGGCGTGGTAACCGCAATCAAGTCCACAATTTTCTCTCGATGTAGGTGTGTACGCGGAGTGGAGTAAGTGCATGCATGTATGTACCCGGGGTGGAAGCACTACATGCATGTGTGTACACATTATTTCCTCTAGTAATAGACGCCGTGCTATAACTACTAATGCTATTTTTCAGGCCGATCGCTAGTCACCTTGGTCCCAGAGATTGTTGAAGCGCGCTCTATAAACAGTGATGGAGGGAGTAGTATGAGCGGATTCAAAGAAAAGCATATTGATGGTTGCTTCTTCCGAGCAACTTACAGTGGGAAAGGTGGGGCTTATGATTTGACTGCTCATTACTCACTATTAGTGCGGCGCAATGACCGGGCTGAGTCTCCCATGCGGTTGTGCACTACTCCCTCTGTTCTTAAATATTTGTCTTTCTAGAGATTTCAACGAGTGACTACATATGAAGCAAAATGAGTGAATCTACACTCTAAAATATGTCTATATACATCTGTATGTGGTAGTCCATTTGAAATTTCTAAAAAGACAAATATTTAGGAATGGAGGGAGTATAATTTGGTGCATGGCACATGGACCCGGATGCTGAAGAGGCTTCTGGCAATGCTATTAAGCTTCCAGCATTTGTTTACATAATTGACGTACTATACAAATAATTTTCCAGTGATATGAAATTCTACAATGCTCTGAGCTTTCAGCTTTTGTTTCGTGTGTCTTGCCATCCATGCTCTTTCGGAAAAAATAAAAAACTAACTTCCTTGCTAATGCATCTCAATGATTAGCAGATAAGAGCTAATATTTACATCACAACTGAAGACAAAGTTGTGAGAAGGTGTTAAATTAAAATTGATCCATGCTTTCATTGGCAGCAAATTCCCCCCAGCTCTGTCTAAATCAACAAGGCATGTTGGAAAAAAAAGTAGCTGTCAGGAGCATGCAACATTCTGATCATTTTGTGTAGTTCCACTAAACTAGAGCTGAGCGTCCCTATTCCAAAGATATTAAGTATGATTACAATAATAGAGGGCTGTTGATGAAACAATAAACACATAAATACAAGCCGGTCACCTTTGCAGTCTCTCTTAAGACTAACTAGTAGGAGAAGATTAAGCAAATAGTTGGAGAAGATTAGGCTCGGAATTGGATGAGGAGGATAGAGCAAAACCAAACTCCCTTTGTGCAGTCGCACTGAAATGTAGAGATGTTGCCCGTGTGACATTTTAGTAGAACTGCACAAAACACTCTTAAGAAAAAAGTGATTTATGCAGTTCACCAAAAGGTCGCAATAGCAACAAGGTGAAATGGATAGCCCTGTTTGCAAAAAAGAGGTAGAAAGGAAACAATTACTGGCCAATAATAGTTGATGACACATACGACGACAAAAAAGAAGCATATTCCTTGTCCTAAGGGAAGATAACAACATGGTTGTGTTTATCTAAAACGGTGTGAGGACGAGATTGCAATATGGAAAGTACGTCGGACGAGCTATGTTTTGGGCAAAGAACTAGGGAAGATCCACATGCAAGATTTTCCACAAGCAGCGACGTGGGAAGATGGGCAGTGGAGCAAGGCTGGAGGGGATACCTGGGGGTCGTCGGGATGTGACTAGGAGGGCGGCGGCGGGCGGGATCTGCCCATACTGCGGCAGCGAGCAAGTGGCATAGGCCCTACCGCGCCGGAGCTTGGTCAGAGAGAACGGCGGGTACCACAGATCGGGACGTGCTGCCTCGGCGCTGTCGAACAGAGAAACGATGCACATCCTCCCTTTTCGTCGGCGGACGGGATGTGGCCGGATCAGTGACCAACGGTGAGAGAGAGAGGCCACCGCCGCCTTGTGTGAGATACTCTGAAGAGAGGCAAACCCTGGCAGGCAGGCTCCATTGTATATAGTGGAGCGGACTACCTTGTTCTCCATAAAAACCATTTTGTATTTTGTGTACGTGCCATTGAGCAATATAACTTTATTTAAAAATAACGCGCCAACGCATCAAGTCGAACTTTGTTTCGTGCATGCGTGGTACATGACCGCCGTAGGTAAACAACCACTACACGCGCTCAAATTAGCACGTGGGCTGCCATTTCGTACAGAAATGAGCTCCACCGTGTACCCGCGCGGGTGTGGCTGGGCATGAAGCATGAGTATGTGCACCTATTCTCATCGTGTACGTACACCACCTACGTGGGTTTATGTGAGAGAGATACAAACGTGGAGAGATATAGTGTGTCGGTTCGTGAGTGTTTTTTTTGGGGGGCGTGAGAGATAGACAGGGAATATGTGTCGATGATATTTCAATCAAAAAATGTAACATATGCAATGTGTGTGAAACAGAGGCCTAGATATATCATATATATAGAGGGGGCGATCCACGAGTAGAGAGTGGAGGTATCATCGGCGCGAGGTATCCATAGAATCGAAGAGAGGGATGATGTGTGGGTGTGCGCGATCGATAAAGAGTGCCATCGAATTTGTGTGTGCCCACGTCAAAGATATAGGGTGGCTGGGCTACTGGAACGTGAGAGGGGACAGGTGCAGTTTGTCCCTGTGGCATGGATACCTACCTATAGCACTCGACTATCAGTGTGTGTGGGGGGGTGGGTGAGCAGAGACCTAACTATAGAGGTACAATGGCTGGTATTTGTGTGGAGGAGGAGAGAGACCTACCTTATGTATTGAGGGAGATCGATCGGCATCCATGCATATGTGTAGGAGAGGAATAAGGTTGGGAGAGAGATAGAGCTAGAGTGTCGGAGGGGTTGGTGGTGGAGTTGCTTGTCACAAATGGTGGGAGAGGCCTGCTAGACAAACGGAGGGCATGCCTGCAATATCAATAAGAGAGGGGATGCCTGCCTGTCTGTGCACGTGCGTGTGAGAGACGGGTCAGGAGGCATGCAGGAATGATGAGGGGGACGATATGGCTTTGGTAGGCAGACGTAATTACATAGGAAGATCAATCGTCCTTTGTCGGAGAAAGGGAGAGACATAACTTGTGAGATACGTCGATCGATGCGTGGGGAAAAAGAGTTATAGTCGACCTAGGTATATGTAGGGAGATCGATCGGTATACATGCATGTATGTGTTAGAAGCAAATAAGGCCCGGAGAGAAGGATAGAGAGAGAGGGATGCAGCTAGGAGGTGGTGCGAGAGGCATACTATATCGAGGGGGAAGGAGTGTGCGAGTACGAGATCGATGAAAAGAGGGGCGGGAGTGAGGCATGGACGGTGAGAAGAGAAGAGGGAAAGCTTGTGTTTGTGGTAGGCACACCTAGCTAGAGAGGCATACCGATCGGTGTGTGCCGGAAAGAAGGAGCCGGGGGGCCTACACACACCGTGGGTGAACGACCTAAAGTGAAAAGATGAATGTGCGCGATGGAGCTAGATAATGCTAAGGGAGGGTGAGAGGGAGGCGGGCGTGTGCATGCACGAGAGAAAGTTAGCACTATCTACAAAGATAAGAGGATTGTGTGGGTGTAAAAGACGAATAGAGATCATAATTCATTATAAAAGTGGATTCGGATATTTGAAGAAAATATCATAGTGTTTTAAACCGACGCATGCATGAATATATATAATGGTGATACGCATGGTGTGGTTATGAACATGTTATACTACATATAATATATAGAACATTTATTTGAATTTGTGATAATGTGTGGCTTTTGCAGGTCAAGGCTAAATACATGTCATAATGTAGTGGGCGGGCACTATACTTTGTGTGATAAACACAGTGTACATATGAGACATGGTTTAGATTATGAAGATCTAGTTAGTACATCAAATGTACTATTTTTTGGAATCAACATCAAGTGTATTCAAAATTTCGAATTCGAGTTCATATAGTACACATAGTTCATATCTATCTCTATAGTAATCATGTGGTGTGTTGTTAAGATAATACACGAATGATGGTTTAAGTTGGCAACAATCATGATTATAGATTCTTATTCAAATAGAGAAATGAATTCAAATTTAGTTTGAATTGCAGCGGTAGTATAGACATTTGGAATGCACTAAAATGTTGGTATGAGTAGGTTACATGCATTATACAGCCAGGGAAAAAAATTTAATTGGACATAACATGGATTCATAGCTTTGAATAGCATTTGTACAGTAAAACGGGACAAGACTCTCTCTTTGTGTGGTGCGAATAGTTTTATTTTTTTGTTTTTTTCATTGAGGGAAGTGCGAATTGATTTGGTACGTACAATATTACACTTGAGGCTTGTCCCTAAAATTCAACCCGCGCCTTTTGATATCCCGAAAATTCAGATATCGTGCCCCCAAAACTCGCGCCTTGCTATCACAAAATTACAACACGCGCGAAAACTCCCTCCAACTACCAAATCCCGACACGCGAAATCCCCCTTCTAACCCTGAGCCGAAAGGGCCGCTAGTTCAAATCGGTGGGGGTACTTTTGTAACACACCTTACATTTTGGACAAGCGCGTCCCTAAGTCATGGTTCCCCCCTCCCATCACCTCCTTTTCGCCATTCGAAATCCCAGGCCGCCATAACCTCTCTGCTCCAGCCACAAAACCCCACCCTCCTCCATCTGCCACCCCACCGCTGCCCAGCCGGAGCCTCTTCCCCAACGATGTCATCCACCGCAATAGCCCGACGTCCCTCATCCACCTCCTCGGATGAGGATCCGTTGTCGATCTCATCTTCCCGCCGGTTCAGCCGCCCCGTCCTCCACCTCCAAGGAGCTGCTCCGACGATCGCCTCGTCTATCGCGGTTGATCCATCCCCACAGCGCCGCCTTAATCTTCTCCACCGGAACCGCAGCATCCTCACCGACTCCTCGGACGAAGCTGAGGCCTACTCGGCGCCACCAAAGAGGTTATACACTCATCGCATCGCACCTTCTCCTTAACTCGACCTCCCGGCACCGACGGTGCTCCATCCCACACCCCCATAGCGCGGCTACCTCGAAGCTGGCACCGCAGGCGACATATCCACGGCGGCTCTCCCCCAGTGCGAGGCCCCTTCGGCGGCGGCGGCCATACCAGTCGAATCTGCTGCTACTGCTCCAGCTCTCGCTCGCTCGCGCTACTGCTGCTCCAGCTCTCGCTCTCTCGCACTGCTGCTCTGCTCTCCCCCTCGCTCGTGCTGCTGCTCTGCTCTTGCTCTCGCTCGCGCTACTGATGCTGGTACACGGGCAGCTACAGCTACACGAGTTGCTACTCTGGCTCTAGTTCGCGCTACTTTTCCAGGCGCTGCTACTCTGGCTGCTATCTACTACTGTGTTCCCCGTCGATCGCCTGCTGATTTAGATCATTGTTTCTCTACTACTAGTGCTCGAGCCACCTAAACTACATGTGAAGTGCCTCTCTGCTACCAGTGCGTTCAGTTTCAACATTAACATTCAGATTCCATAGTAAATTTCAGTTTTGACAGTTAAGTTCAGAGTCAACAGCTTTTACCTCATTTGTTGTAGTCAGGTGTTTTTTGGTGATGTAAATTTTACATCTATCACTTTTTGGTAATGTATTTTACATCATCTATTGGAGATGTTATTAGAATCCCACTTGAGATTAATGATGTCTGTCTTGTACTACTTCAGCCTCGGCGTCTTACGGCTCGCCGGAGCTGCTCCAACGACGGAACCATCCATCACAACAGAGCAGTGCTGTGGACGCCGTCTACAGATTCCTCAGATCTTCCTCCACACCTCCATTAGCCACCTCTGCCGCAATTTCTTCAGCGACCAACCCAATGATGCTGAGGTCAACACGGCCACGGCAAAGAGGTTGTACATTTGTCGCATCACTTATTACTCTACATTCATGTCCATCCATTAGGGCTATTTTGGTTCAAAGGAAAAAGTGAAGGAAAAAAATAGCAATAGGAAATTTTCCTATGGCACTCTACTATTCAGTTATTCATGCATTTTGTTGAAAGGAATGGAGCAAAACATCCACCTGGACCTACTTTTCAAAATCCTATGCATGAAAACAAGACCAAGTGCATTAGTGGCAGAATAACATTCTAATTGTACATGCTTTCATATGGTTTCACTTTAATTTGGCCGTGTTTCTTTCCATTCCTCTGCTCTTCCAATTCCTGTGGACCAAACACCCAAGTTGATAGAAATCCTGTGTTTACAAATGCTATGTTTCCCACGTGCATTCCTATCCTATTCCGGTGTTTTTCCTATCCCTGCATTTTTAGAATCCTGCAAGCCAAAGGAGCCCTTACAGAATTACTTCAGTTACAGGTAGGTGTCGAAGAAAACTTTGTGTGGTTTGTCCTGCTCCTACCACAATGTCGTCAACCTCACCTGAGCTGCTCCATCGACAGAAGCATCCACCAAACTAGACATCACGACTCCTGACCGTATTTCACCGCCTCAGATCTCCTTCCCTGCCGCTGGCACCCACCACAACTGCATCACCATCATCGACTCATCAGATGAACCTGAGGAGTACATGGGTCCACAAGAGAGGTCGCACTCTTTTGTTTCTGCTTATGTTATGCATTGCTTAATATTACCTGCTACTTTATCATCCTGTTCACCTCTTAGACTCCAAGTCAGGTCCAAATTAATGTTCAAACTTGAGTTTTAAAATTACTTGTGTGGCACATATCGAGGCAGCAATGAATAGTATCTCTGTCTACTATCTGGTTCACCTAGGGTATGCCTATGTTGTTCATCTTGGGTGGGAAACAAATAGTAAAGCAATCATCATCTGTCTTTTTATTAAATTAAAGCTATCATCAGCCTGCTATCATTATTTTTTGATCCATCCACTGGTTGTTACCATCACTCTAGATTTCTGCATGCTCTCCTTACATAATCTCACTATATTTTTTTCGTATGCATGTCAGATATTGTACACAGTCATGCTAAAAATGTAGAGAAAAAGACAAGAGTTTTGCGCGGCAATACAATGTCATGCAGACATCGCTCCATGGTGGGTTCAATGGCAAACCCTCCCCCCCTCTCCAGATTGTAATCCAGAGGAAGATATCTGTTCTGAGGCGGATTCATACGTAGCTGACCACTCCTATTTAGCCCCCAAGGTGTTTGCTCTAACTTGGCATGATGATGTTGGTCATATCATGCATATGTTGCCTTGCAGTGCCTACTTTCGACATCATATATGGCATCTGCTTAGTTTAGACATGTTCTGTAATGCCACCTGTTTAGTTTCTATATCATATATGGGAATTATGCAGTCTCATCTCTTTTAGCCAGCCATAATATATGTGAAATATGCAATGCCATCTTGTTTAACCAGGCATCATATATTTGAATGATATCTTGCCCGTCCTATTCTTCATTACATTTCCATTTGTCGACAATGTTTGTACATTAAACTACTCTTCCTGTGAATCAGCCATTTGAGTGGGTGATGGAAAAATCTGGAGTGAAAACAAGGTCTTCAGAGCAGACAGTGCTACCTGTCGAAGCAGATCTCTTGCTGGGTCCCGATAGCTCCTCAGAGATGGATTCAGAGACAGATGACCATTCCTATTCCCCCACAGAGGTGTATGCTCTAACTTGGCATGGTTATACTGCTCATATCATGCATATGGTATCTTGCATTGCATAGTTTAGACATCATATACACAATATTCAACACCATGTTCTTAGTTCAGACATCATATATGCGAATGCCCTCTGCTTAGCATATAAATCACATATGTGAATTAAATCATGTGATCCTGATTACTTAGATAACATGTATGTGAATTATGTCATGTGAACCTGTTTACTAAAGACATCATATAATTATCTCATGCCATCCTGTTTAGTTAGTCATCATATCTTTGAATTATGTCATGCTATGCTATCCAGTTTAGATAGACAACATATATGTGAAATTATGTCATGCTATCCTTTTTAGTTAAACAATATACATGTCAACTATTTCATGCCCTCTTTTTTTCCACACTATCTATTGCATCTGTCTCTCATACAAGGTCTGTACATTCAACCATGTTTCCTGTTTATCAGCCATTTGAATTGGAGCTGGTGATAGTAGTATCTAGCGGAGTAAAAACACGGTCTTCAAATAAAACAGTGCTACCTCTTGGTGGAGATAGCACCCCGGTTGTACATGCACGAGAACCAGCCCTACCACACATAACCTAGGCTCTCACAGATTGTACCCCTACTGCGATGGACAGAGAACCAGCTTCACCCAATCTAACCCCAACCCCAGCAGATAGTAACCTAGTTCCCGTTGACACAGCACCATCTCCACCATAGAGCTCCCAAACAAGAGCAGTTAGTAAGGCAGCTCCAGTGCCCAAAGCACCAGTACTACCACGGCGAACCCCAACTCCACCAGTTAGTACACCTATTCCTATGGAGGAAGCACAACTAGCCATTCGTAGTTTAGCATCTATCGCATTTGATGTTATTAATTCCTATGCGTATCTTCCCATCATGGAAATATTATACTGAAGATGAAGGAAAATGCCAGTTGCAGGTGTTCGTCCAGGAGTTATGTGTAAGTAATGTTATTCATGGCAATTACTTTGCTTTGTCCCATACATTCTACCTCCATGATGCTTATAATACAGCAAATTTTCCCATAGAGAAGGACCGATTTGGAAACTCTGGATGAGGTAACCTGTGCTAATACCTCTGCTATCTTCAAGAATTCTTGGTGGTAGTATCGGAATTACCTGAAGAAAATGTACTTCACTGGCAAAGAAACTCATCAAATTCCCTGATGTTCTCCTGAGACACATTTACTGGACGATGACTGGGAACGCCTTGTTCTGTACTTGTCCCGAACCAAGAATGTGGTAAGGTCTATGAGCTCATTTTCTATTTTTAAGTACTATATGTCTGCGTCTTACTGTACTCTGTTCGTGTAGAACAAGTGCTTAAACCTGAAGAACAACTGTTCTCATTTAAGATTACATTGCTATCGTGCATACTACTTTGCTCTTGTATCACTGTATTTAATCATACAAACTTATTTTTAAATTGAAGGATCCAATTGAAACTCCAATGGCACAACAGGTATGTTTATGCATGTTTCTTTAACAGGTTTGCTCTTATAAATAGCTCTGTTGATTTCAATTTCAATTGTGTATACAGTTGACTTCTCATATCATGCACATTACTAGCATCACAACAGAGCCAATAGTGTTGTTGTACATGTAGACTCATGGTACCCATCTGAAATCTTGTTGTGCCGTGTAGTTTCCCACACTTTGTATTCTTTCAGTGCTACTTTGTCTTGAACTGATATGATTTGAATTGTGTCTCTATTTTGATTTGGCAAGACAATGCAGTGACCATAGGACATAGATATATGTTTGTTTGATGCTTTTATTATGTACTACTTGGCAATAGAAGACTTGGTAGTTTAATCATGTCCACCTTACTAATGAACTGGTTCACCGAAATGAGTTTCATATACTAGTACATGCTAAACCTGTTATGTGTCTGCTTGTTTCTTCTTTTAGAATGCTGACAGAATATTGGGAAGAGTGCCTTATTAAGCAATGGTAAAGGAAGTAATGTAGATAAGGTTCAGGATAGTGAGACATCCTTGTTGGTCTCCAACAAAGCTGATCAAACAACTAAGGAAAACTATCTTGAAGATAGTGAGACAACCCCAAAGTCCTGTCTTGGTGTAGTGTTCGAGTTACTAGCCACTACCGCTGGCACAAGCTATTCAAACTCACTGTCTGAATCAGTTCGGTTTATTGAGTCTCAACTACAAGCTGAAAGACATCGATCAGCTGTGCTGCAGCAAGAAGCCGAAGGACTGCGGAAGTCCCTGGAGCATTCAGATGCATACTTTCTGGTGCAAGAGCAAGCGTTGGAGGATTTTAGCACCAAGCAGGAGAAAGCTAATAAGCTTGCTAAGCTTATTGCCAGCATGGTGGATACCCAGGATAACTTTTCTTGAGCTCTTCTGAAGTTGTTTCAGTTATGGACTTGTTTTGCTGCCGCATTTATTTGCACTAGTGGCCAATTTAGACGGCCAGTGTATGTAATATGCTGCTTTGCTCCCTATATTTGCACTGGTGGCGAACTTTGATGCCCAGTGGATGTAATATGTGTAATAGCCATAATAGCCTAGCATTGGTTGCTTGCTTATTTATTTCCTTATTGTCTTGTTTAGCTGTTTGCTTGTAGTCACTGCAGTTCTTTTTCCGCATTTTCTAGTGGCCATAATAACCTATTTTTATAACTAGGCCACAATAACCATGGCAACACACGGACTGTTGTAACCATGGTCCTGCTACCTGCCGTAGGATCCATGGGCCTCCTACGGGCCATAGGATCCATGGGCCTCCTACGGGCCGTAGGATCCATGGGCCTTCTACGGGCCGTCTCATCAATGGGCCTTCTATGGGCCGTATAATCGTTTTGCCAAACATGGGGCGTACTATTCATGGACCATTAACAGTCCGCAAAATGGGCCGTAAATGGGCTAGAGTGGAAACCGTCTGTTTATGGCCCGACCATAACGGGCCATTAACAGGCCGTATTTGATGACGCTATGAAAATAGCCCAACGTGTTAACGGGCCACAATCGGGCCGACTGTAACCACGGGCTGAATTTGGCCCACAAGCGGAACAGGCCAGTAATGGACCGTAAGTAGCCAAATTCTGGAAATGAGCCCAAGAATAAATGGGCCCTTAGAAGGCCGAAAGTTAACACAGGCTGGAAATGGCCTACGGAATAATGGGCCGTTAATGGGTATAAAGTGATACACTGTTCATTATGGGCCAGTTTCAACTCGGGCCTTTAATGGGCCCAGAGTTACAAAGGGCCTCGTATGGGCCGAAAGACGTCATGGGCCATACATGGGCCGGAAGTTACAACGTGCTGGAATCATATTGGGCGGCCCAAATGATGCTACTGGGCCTAATTCGGATAGGCCGTAACGGGCCGTGAGTTAGCGGGCTGTAAATGGACTATATGCGAACATGCCGTTAACAGGCTTTCCGTGGGCCGACCCGCTACCTTTTGACCAAGTCAAACAGGCCGGCCTTTTCACCGAAATGGGCCTCTGTTGGGCCGTGCCACATGTCGACGTATCTTAGGCGCCTCCGGTCCAATGAGTGGATGACATCTGTCCCAACGGTGAGCCGACATGTGGTTCCTCTGGCCATTGAGAATTTTACACGTGGAAAATCCCCATTGGTTCGGGCTGTTAACGGGTTATCGAATTCAAACCGGAACCCGATAGCTTAACGGTGACCCGTTACGGTGGATGCCACATGTCGGTTACTCGTTGGACCGTAAGTAGCCAAATTTTGGAAATGGACAGGAGGCGCCTATGATACGTCAACACGTGGCAAGGCCCAACATGTGTCGGTTACCCTTGACGAAAGCAATTCCATGACGTGCCATTTATCGTCATGGAAGTGGACACTTCCATGATGATAATTTTGGTATTGTCATGGAACACTTCTACGACAGCACAGGTATGACTATCTTGATTCTGTCATAAAATCGTCATGGATGTACATGCATGACAAAAAACATGACCTACTGTGACAAACATGTATCATCACGGAAGTGGTTTTTTTTGTAGTGCAAGGCTGTGCGGCTGTCACTTGATATATCTGGCTGAGCTCTCGAAGAGCCTTTTTCCTTTTTATTGTTTGAGGCGAATGTCTCATATATCATAAGGACATTGTGGTCCTGTGGTGAAGCCGCAGACTGCTTATCTGGAGGTGTAAGGCCCAAGATTGGCTCGCCATATTTGGCCACTTGTCTTCCCACCCAACAGGGTCAAAGTCTATGGGTTGGGTTTGCGTCTAGCAAGACTGAGTGTATTGGGCATGGTTTATCCAGCAACTCGTCTAGCACTGATCTAGGCCTAGTCTTCTTTTCGTCAGGCTCGCGTTCCGGCGACCAATTTGTGTATGCCCATTTAGAGCGAGACTTTCCGTGCTGTGTGGCGGGCGGTGGCCCCATGTTCATCTGTTGCGCCCTCCACATGTTCTCCATGGCGCAATACTTGCATACCATATCTGATAGTTTGGTGAAGCTTTGAATTCGGCGACACGCGAGGGCGTTTAAGAGGCCCTCGTCCTTGCAGTTGGACTGGAAGGCTTTAATTATCTCTTTGTCACAGCAAGGCGCCATCCTGTTCTTCACCAGGAGAAATCTAGCCCAATAATGATGGACTGTCTCGTTTGGCAGCTGTTTGACATACATGAGGTCCCATATGTCTGGGTTTCCAGACTCCGGGGAGTATTCCGTGTGGTGGGTGGGTGGGAAAAAATTGAGGATTCCCTCCTGCAGTGGACCCGGACTATCCTTCATGGGTGGTTGAGTCATGTCTGGTTCTGATTGTGCAGGACTCAGATCTGGACTAGTGCACGGTTGGATCGGCTCGAGGCTGGATCTTGCGCTGGGGCTCGAGTCTAGGCGTATCTCTGGGCTGGTGTCTGACTCTGAGCTGGAGACTCGAGTGTACACCGTTCTTAGCTTGTAATGCTGCGGCCCCTCCTAGGCCTCTTCGACGATGGCGACGAGGTGCGTGACTGGAGCGGTGTTGATTTCTCGGTCGTCAGGTTTAAGCCCGATCCGATCATAGGTTGTGGGCCTGATGACAGAGATTCCCATTGCACGGAATAGACTTACCAAGTGGTCTGCTGGCTAGGCACTCGGGGGTGCCGCACACTCCGGCGATTCGGCAGGAGATCTTGCGGACGGTCTGTCGGAGTTAGGCTTCAAGGCTGGACTCTGAGAGATACCTGATTCTTGTAAGTCTGCTGGTCCCGGGGTTGATGCCCCCGAACCAGTGAGTTCCTCTATGGGGACGAAGACTTTGATCTGGTCGAGGCGACCAGTGGGATCGGCATGCACTAATATGCCGCCGAAGACGAGAAGATGACCAGGGGAGGGGAAGCCCTCAGAGCGGGTGTGGTCGCTAACGACCAGTTGATCCATCCGTCCTTTGGGTGATCCAATAGCGGAAATCTCAATGAAAGCACCAATGTCGGTGTCAAAACCGGCAGACCTCGGGGTAGGGGGTCCCGAGCTGTGGATCTAGGGTCGATGGGGAACAAGGGACGATGAACACGATGTTTACCCAGGTTCAGGCCCTCTCAAAGAGGTAATACCTGATAGTGTCCTGGACTAGGGGGTACTCACCGTGTCACCTCCCGACCAATGGGTTGGGCCGAGGACCCCCGTGGCGGTTCACTAATGGGCCAGTTCGGACAGCCGATGACATATACGAGGAAGATTCCACAAGACTTGGTGATCAAGACAAGGACTCCTCTCCACCGACGTAGCCGACTAGGACTCTTTTTATCCTAGGCCTCTGGTACATTATATAAGCCGAGGCCAGGCTCGTTGATAGATAGATTATGACATTACTCATCATACCCCTTGGGTTTAGACCACAACATATGATCTCGAGGTAGATCAACTCTGTACCTTGATACTTCATCAATATAAACAAGAGCAGGACGAAGGGTTTTACCTCCATAGAGAGGGCCCGAACCTGGGTAAAACACCGTGCTCATCGTCTCTGTTACCATCGATCCTAGATCCACAGCTCGGGACCCCCTACCCCGAGGTCTACCGGTTTTGACACCGACAATGGTGCTTTCATTGAGAGTTCCGCTGTGTGATCGGCAATGGATCGATGGCCCGCTTGCAGATCAGCTGCGACGTCGGCATATTCGTCGCCGGCTCGACTGGTCATCTTGGCTCGATCGAGAACTGTCCTCTGCCTCCGATCATCATGTTCGGATGAGGGCCTTCATCAACATCAACTCCGATCTCTATCAAGATCGTGGAGGAATCATCTATATAGCTCGGGGGCTCAACTTCAACATTGTCATCGGGCGACCGTGCTGTTTTTCTATACAGTGGATTCGTATTCGCTGTCGCCGCTTCCTTGAGTGTCGCTTTGATAATTGCTTTGGTTGCATAGTGCGGAATTGTGTATATAACAACCCTGTAAAATTTCGTCGTATTCCGATGGAGGAATCTCCGGCGATCTACGATATACCGGACCCCTGTCAAATCTGGACGGGAATCTGGACGAGTTTAGGGCGTAGAGTCCAGCGTCTAGCTTGGACGTCCTTTGGAAGATCCAACCATTGATCGGCTGTGGAATTCCTGTATCTACCACCCCTCAAAATTTCAGCTCGATCCGACTGATCAAACTCCGGAAAACCTCCTATGAGCGCCTCGATTTTCTGATCTGTTTTCTGCGCGAATACGAATCCGACCCGAGTTCATCTTTCTTCATGAACGGGATATTGGACAACCTTTTTGGAGGAATCTCTTTCTAGGGTATTGTGTTTTGTTTCCGAACACATGCTCACAAATTTTTCTCCTTTTCGGAGGTAACTTTCACCGTTGCGCCGGTGTCAAACCAGCCTGACAACGTTGCTGCACGGCTGCCGACCTGCGCCAGACGGGTCGTCGCTTCATTGAGCCGAACTCAACCTCTTCGGATCATTATCTCGGCAAGCCGAACAAGAGTTCGGCATCATGATGGGTAAATCATCACAACAATGTCGCCCCACGAATTATACGGAGCGGGCACACCGGCATCACCGCACTACTGCTTCTTCAAGCCTGGATGTGACCCCTGCGTCCGAAGATCGGGAGTCAATTCCGGCCGGACTCGCCTCTCTTATCCCGTATCCAGCTTCAATCCCGGACGCGACTTCGGCATCTGAACATCAGGAGTCAACCCTGGCCGGACTCGCCCCTCGCACCAAAGTACCGGAGGACGATTCCAAAGAAATCCCAAATACTAATCCGGCTGACCATGCCGATGTCCACCACGCCGACCTATTTCGACACCTCGGCCAGCATGGGGCTGCAAACATTATACTACCGACCTGCCCCGACACCTCGGCTAGACCGGGGGCTTCGCCATCTCTTCATCAACCTACTCCGGTGACTTCGGCGTCACCAGCCAACCAGCTTCGTCACGTTAGCTGGACCGGGGGCTTCGCCTCGCCACATCGACTGTGCGGCATCGCCACCTCATCAAGCCGAACTCCTCGCTCGGTTACCTCGGGCTTGGGGGCTGTGACCTTGGCTAGGCTGCGGACTACGTCTTTGTCCCGCCACGAGCTCGGCCTGCGTCATCAATGCCGAACACATTAACTAGCTAAGTCGCCTCCATGCTCAGTTTTTTTTCTTTAAAATTTTTTCTTTTATTTTATTTCTTGTTCGGTTCAACCAAACATTATATTTGTGTTAAACAAAAAAGTTGTTCGTTCAAATGTTGATTGTTTAACACTTCTTTTTTCTGCCGAGCTCTTCGTCACCTCGATCATGAGGGGTTTTGTCACCTCGGCTGGACTTGGGGGCTTCGCCTCACCGCATCGATCGTATGACGTCGCCACTTCATCAAGCCGAGCTCTTCGCTCGGGCACCTCGAAATCGGCTTGGGGGCTGGGACCTCGACCCGCTGCAAGCTCGGCCCGCGTCATCAATGCCGAACACATTAACCAGCTAAGTCGCTTTCATGCTCAAAGTTTTTAAACTTTTAATTTGTGTTCGGTTTGACCGTGCTCGCATACGTTGTTTGAAACTCTACCCATGTTACCTGGGGGCTCTTAAAATTTGTATGAGCCATTTTATAATAAATGTGTTTTCTTCTCAGTCGTTGCAAAGTCTTTTTCTACTACTCCTTTCTCGACTCGAGTGTGTGGTCAATAGCCGGATAGCCTGGCTTCCCTCTAAAGCCGCTCGAGTTTAGTTCGCTAAACTGGCCTGAGAAGCACTCCGCCTTCGGGATAGGAGGTTGAAGCCAAAGGCTGACCCGCTTGAAGTCTTGAGATCGGATGTGTCATATTAATGCGCGACAGAAGCACAAAAATTTTAAGACCAATTTTCGGATTGGCACCAAATGACTTGATTTAGTTCGGACGTCAAGCTTTTACATAAGTTTTTTGGTTTCCCATGCTTATGGCACTTTTAACCTATTTGTGTGCTTCCAGCATAAGTCTCACAATATCAGCGGGGGGCTGCGACTAGAGCCGAACCCACCAAAAGCCAAGGCACTCCAAGGAGTCCTCGGCAAAACGTTCTCGGATATTGCTTTGTATGCACCAGTTTCTAATTGTATCTTCGATCAATAGTTGGGTTGCCCGGCTCCTGTGCTTGCCTCCTATGTTCCGCTTTATTCGGCTAGGTGTGCAAAGGGAGAACCACTGCGATTGTGCTTCCAGCTCGAATGGTTAAGCACCTCAGTGGAGAAAGCTGAAAACTGACTGTCACAATGGGCGTAAACTGGTCAGCGATCCGATGACGGTGTCACACTATAGATCGATACCGATTACCCCATGTTAAACGATGGGCCTTTCATAATATTGGCCGAAGTGTTAATGGCTAGACTTCGGTCGGTGCCGAACACAAACCGGGGGCTCGTAGCTAGCTTCCCCAGTTTAAAGCTCCTATGACTAAGTGAATGTTATAAAGCCCGCATATCTGATTGCCTTGTTTCCGCTAACACAACCGCCTTCGAGCACCGAGACGTCGGCTAAGGGTTCTCTGGTTACTGCGGAAACACCCTGCGTAGTATCTACAAAGGGGTTGAAGCCGACGATGGGCCACTTTCAACTGATAAACGGTCGCAACGGAGTCAAAATAAACATATATCACCAGTGTTTGTATTCAGTATACAAGCGCTGCCTTCCATAATTATCGTAATAAAGTCATAAATATGCATCAATTTGACTTAAGATTTTGGCTAAGCTGGGTTGCCTGGCTCCTGTGCTTACCCCTACGTTCCCGATTGTTCGGCTAGGCGATAAAGGGAGCACCTCTATGATTGTTACTACCGGGTCGTCCGGGTTAGTACCTCAGACTGGGTGAAGCCGAAAGCTAGCCATCCTAAAGAATATAATTGGTCGGCAACGATGGAAGTGAAAATTTTGGTTCATTATGGACCATAGAGTTCGGGAACTTTCTCCCAACTAAATCCTCAATATTTTCCTCCCACATTGATCGGAGTTGAGGTTTCATGATCATGATCAACATGACAGCCTGGGAAAAGGAACCTGTAACGGAACTATTTTTCCCAGAAGATGTTTTATAACATATCTCTCTGCATACCTTTGTTTATAAAACCGTATGGCTGGATTGCCTTGTTTGTCATAAATCTTTGCCCTTATAAAGGCTTTATAAAGTAGGACGAACACTCTTTGGCTGCTGGCCGAAGAGGCTGAAGCCGATGGTCAGTCAACAAAGTTTTGTACAATACGGATCCAAGCATTAGTGATGTAAAGTACTTGGATACATAGAATCATTACACATAAATTGTGATATACTCCGGACATTGATCCTTAATTCGGCCACCCGTGCCCACATTAAGGCTCGGGGGCTACTGGGCTTCGCGCTTCTCATTTACAAATATTAAATGGGCACATCGATCCCCTGATCTGGTGTTGCCACCCGACCATTGGCTCGGGGGCTACTGCATCGACGATTCAATGCAGAAAGTTTACAAAGTGCGAAATAGTTCCCGAGGAGATTATGATCCTTAGGTTGGTCGGCCGCACCCAAACTGATTCTCGAGGAATATGCACACCACATTTCTATTCCTAAGTATGCTACAGAGCTAGGAGTTGATCCTCAGGCCGATTTTGTGAATCGACCTGAGTCTCAGGGGCTACTGGGATCACCGGTTTTATGCCATCCTTCAGGTGCATCTCGGGTTTTAGACCGACACACACCTTGAGGGCTACTGGCTATATATCTCGGCAAAGAATAAATCGCACCAATTGAAAATATTCACAGAAAATCAGCCCGCAGTTAGGGTGGTGCACCACCTCGGAAGCAGTCCGGCATAAAGCTCGGGTGCCAGTGGCTGGCTCCATAGAGGGCATTTCCGCCATTAAGCTCGGCTGAATTCGTTCAATCTTTTGAAGACCGAGGTAGTTATGACACCTCGGATGCTGACCATCGTTAGAACTCGGATGCAGTCCGGCGTTGGAGCTCAGAAGCAGTCCGGCATATAGCTCGGATTCGAATGGCTCGTTCCATAGAAGGCTACTCCGGCATTTAAGCTCGGATGAACTCATTCAAAATTTCAGAGGCCAAGGTAATCTATGATACCTCGGGTTCAGTTCGGCGTTGGAGCTCGGACACAATATGATACCTTGAATGCCGAATAGTGTTGGAGCTCGGCTGTGAAGAGATGCCTCGGATTTAGTTCGGCCTTGGAGCTCTGACGCAAGAGGGCGCCGTCGCACGGGAAACACTTCAAACCCCAGGAGTGGCATAAAAAACTTACAAGGCATTGATAAAGGCCGATAACTTAAAAAGACTCCTCGGATACCCGACGTATGAACTCTTCGGATACACCTCGACGATCCTCAAGATCGGAGATGGGAAGATTTGTTGAACCAGTTTTCAAGACCGACGACCGAAGATGAAGAACAGTTCGGAAGAATTGAGGAGCGTCCCCAACTAGAAGACCGGTTCAGGGGGCTACTGACGGTGTCCTGGACTAGGGGGTACTCACCATGTCGCCTCCCGACCAATGGGTTGGGCCGAGGACCCCCGTGGCAGTTCACTAATGGGCCAGTTCGGACAGCCGATGACATATACGAGGAAGATTCCACAAGACTTGGTGATCAAGAAAAGGATTTCTCTCCACCGACGTAGCCGACTAGGACTCTTGTTATCCTAGGCCTCCGGTACATTATATAAGCCGAGGCCAGGCTCGTTGATAGATAGATTATGACATTACTCATCATACCCCTTGGGTTTAGACCACAACATTTGATCTCCAGGTAGATCAACTCTGTACCTTGATACTTCATCAATATAAACAAGAGCAGGACGTAGGGTTTTACCTCCATAGAGAGGGCCCGAACCTGGGTAAAACACCGTGTTCATCGTCTCCGTTACCATCGATCCGAGATCCACAGCTCGGGAACCCCCTACCCCGAGGTCTGCCGGTTTTGACACCAACAATACCCTACGTCTTGGTTGATTGTATTGGATGTATAGTATGGTTACAGAGTAGATCTACCTCGAGATCAGCATGAGCTAAACCCTAAGGTGATGAATATAGCTCTACCCCTAAAGACTACAACCCTCGGTTTATATAGACACCAGTAGGGTTAGGGTTATCGGAGATAGATTACAATAAGGGATAAAGAGATCCTACCTATCCTTGACTTGGAGGGCACACCGCGGCTTCATAGATCTCCCGTCACTATATGGCTTCTCCAGTCCGGCCCATATCCAATGTGCCGATGCCCCGAGGAACCCTTAGTCCATAACTCCCTCACCACCTTCTTCTTCTTATTCTTGAAGGAAGTAGTATTTATAGGACCATTGAACTGAGGCTTGTAGTTCCCTTTGTTCTTGCTGTTGTTCTTGACGTGGTGATTCTTCTGCACCATGTTGGCGATAGCCTGAATCTCACCACCTCTGTCAGTCGTGTCCTTTGCCCTGGCTTTCTCCTCAACATCAAGAAACGCTATCAGGTTTTCAACCGATATCTCCTGTCTCTTATGTTTGAGAGATGTGGCGAAGTTCCTCCATGAAGAAGGCAACTTTGCAATAATGCAGCCAGCCACAAATCTGTCAGGCAACAAAACCTTGAGGAATTCGAGCTCTTTTGCAATGCACTGTATTTCATGAGCCTGTTCAACTACAGAACGGTTATTCACCATCTTGTAATCGTGAAAGCTCTCCATGACGTACAGTTCACTGCCTGCACCGGTTGTACCGAACTTAGTATTCAGTGCTTCTCAGAGCTCCTTAGCGTCTTTGATGTGCATATACACATCGCACATACGCCCATCAAGGACACTCAGAACACAACCTCTGAAATTAGTATTGGCTTCCTTTTGCTTTTTCTGATCTTCCTCAGATGCACCTTCGGGAAGACCATTACTAATTAGGTCCCAAACTTTCATGGACTGGAGCCTAAGTTGGCATCTCACTTGCCATCTCTTAAAGTTCGTACCCATAAAACTTTTCGGTCTCATAGCATCAGCAAAACCAGCCATGGTTAGTTCAAGAAATTGCCTACAATTAGGTTTTTGGATTGTTGAGTAATTAGGCATAATTTCCATGATTAATTTCGGAATATTAAACATGACGATTGGAACTACTAACATGTGAATCTCAAGCATACTAGATGCGCTAAACAACATGAACAGTAGCAACACAACATTGCAAAACATGAAACTGGCAAACATGTTTAACCAACGAACTGGGACATTGTAGTTATAATGATCATTCGCAGATGAGGTAGCCATTGGTGTGGCGATGTTGTTGATGACGACGTTGGTGAAGACCGGTCGCAGAAGAAAATGTTGTAGATGTTGGGGAACGTTGCATAGAAAACAAAAAAATTCTACGCACACGCGAGATCTATCCATGGAGATGCATAGCTACGAGAGGGGAGAGTATGTCTACGTGCCCTCGTACAGTGGCAAAGCCACGTTTTGGCTATGTGGTTGCTTTACTACACAGGAATTTAGCAAGTCAAAACTACTATGTGTGTGTGCACCACCGCTGAACAAGCAAATTCTGATAATTTAATACAAGGGCCCACTTCTCATATTTTTGGGCCATTTGGTCGGGCAAAAAGAAGCAATCTAATAACTTCCCCGATTGACTGATCCCTGAAATCCAAAACTTAGATGCAATCTATGGACTGGCCCTCCAGTCACGTCGATCTGCAGCGAGGTGCGAGTGATGTGACGCACTGTCCATCGTCTGTTCACCTCCGGCGAGCTTCGAGCGACGTGACGCCCATCTTACGACATCAAATACAACACCAAGACTAGGCCCTTCTCCTTTCATGTGTAAGTTATATCTTCCTTCTCTTCCAAATTTCTTCACTCACGACCAATATTAGGAAGTAAGAGGTTGTTCTTTAGAAATATCTTGTTTCAACAAATCTTCAGTTTGATAAATGGATAAATATCATAACAGGTCTTCAGTAATACCAATTTTCCTCTAGTATATCTATTGGTGAAGCTAGCAGTGATTTTGCCGGTTGCGACGGTGACTGTTGAGGTAGCATTTTTCGCATAAAATATATCAAATATGATTTGTGGAATAAATGGGCGATGATTTATTGTATAATTGTCTTATCATACTTATGTTCAAACTGATATAATCCAATCTATTAGCACGCTGCCATTATGCATACCTATCAAAATATGCACAAACGCAAAGGATTATTATCATAAATATGTTCGTAATAACACATATGCCCTTTTTCCTGTTTAATTTTTTTTTGTAAATCTTGACATCACAAGGTTTGAATCCTGGCACCGCCACTGCCCTCGTAGACCGTTAAGCGGAAGCGATTACCAACGTGGTTGATGTAGTCGTACACCTTCACGATCCGCCCGATCAAGTACCGAACGCACGGCACCTCCGCGTTCAGCACACATTCAGCTCGATGACGGCCTCGCCATCTTGATCCAGCAAGTTGGGTGAGGTAGTAGATGAGTTCCGGCAGCACGACGGCGTGGTGACATTGGTGGTGCAACTATCTCCGCAGGGCATCGCCAAGCACTACGAAAATTGTGACTGAGGAAGAACTAGAGGGAGAGGGGCGCCGCACACGGCTTGGGGATCATGGTGTGTGTTGCCCCTCTCCCTCCTCGCATATATATAGGTGGAGGGGGGAAGAGGAGGCAGCCTAAGGCGCCCGCAAGGGCCCGGTGGCCAGCCCTAGGGCCTACCTAGCCCCTCCCCCCTTCCATATATGGACATGGGGAGAAGGAAAGGGGGGCTGGCTGCCTTAGGGCGCCTCCCCCTTCCTTCCCTCCCTCCTTGGCACATGGGTAGGGATAGAGGGGTGCGCTAGCCCCCTTGTGGGCTGGTGTGCTTCCCCCCTTTGGCCCATAAGGCCCACCACTTACCGATGGCCTCCCAGAACCCCTTCCGGCACTACGATAAATACCCGGTACTTTCCGAAACCTTTCCAGTGACCAAATAGTATCGTCCTATATATCAATCTTTATCTCCGGACCATTCCGGAGCTCCTCGTCATGTCCGTGATCTCATTCCGGACTCCGAACAACATTCGGTCACCAACTCACATAACTCATATAGTACTATACCATCAACAAACGTTAAGCGTGCGGACCCTACGGGTTCGAGAATGATGTAGACATGACCGAGATGCTTCTCCGGTTAATAACCAATAGTGCACCTAGATGCCCATATTGGTTCCTACATATTCTACAAAGATCTTTATCGGTCGAACATGTATGACAACATACATAATTCCCTTTATCTGTCGGTATGTTACTTGCCCGAGATTCGATCGTCGGTATCTCCATACCTAGTTCAATCTCATTACCAGCAAGTCTCTTTACTCGTTCCGTAATACATCATCTTGTAACTAACTCCTTAGACACTTTGCTTGCAAGCTTCCTGTGATGCTATATTACCGAGAGGGCCCAGAGATACCTCTCCGACACACGGAGTGACAAATCCCAATCTTGATTCACGCCAACTCAACAGACACCTTCGGAGATACCTGTAGAGCATCTTTATGATCACCCAGTTACGTTGTGACGTTTGATAGCACACAAGGTATTCCTCTGGTATCCGGGAGTTGCATGATCTCATGGTCAAAGGAATATGTATTTGACATTAAGAAAGCAGTAGCAATAAACTGAACGATCATATGCTAAGATAACGGATGGGTCTTGTCCATCACATCATTCTCCTAATGATGTGATCCCGTTATCAAGTGACAACTCATGTCCATGGTTAGGAAACCTTAACCATCTTTGATAATGAGCTAGTATAGTAAGAGGCTCACTAGGGACACGGTATTTGTTTATGTATCCACACATGCATTTAAATTTCCGGTCAATACAATTCTAGCATGAATAATTAACCTTTATCATGAATAAGGAAATATAATAATAAAAACTTTATTATTGCCTCTAGGGCATATTTCTATCAGTCTCCCACTTGCACTAGAGTCAATAATCTCGATTACATAGTAATGAATCTAGCACCCAGGGAGTCTTGGTGTTGATCATGTTTTGCCCGCGGAAGAGGTTTAGACAACGGGTCTGCCACATTCAGATACATATGTATTTTGCAAATTTCTATGTCTCCATCCTTGACCTTTTCACGAATGGAGTTGACGCGTCTCTTGATGTGTTTGGTTCTCTTGTGAAACCTGGATTCCTTCTCTATGGCAATTGCTTCAGTGTTGTCACAAAAGATTGTCATTAGACCCGATGCACTGGGTATTACACCCAGATCGGATATGAACTCCTTCATCCAGATTCCTTCATGCGCTGCTTCCAAAGCAGCTATGTACTCCGCTTCACACATAGATCCCGCCACGATGCTCTGCTTAGAACTGCACCAACTGACAGCTCCACCATTCAATATAAATATGTATCCGGTTTGTGACTTAGAGTCATCCGGATCTATGTCGAAGCTAGCACTGACATAACCCTTTATGACGAGCTCTTCGTCACCTCCATAAACGAGAAACATATCCTTGGTCCTTTTCAGGTATTTCAGGATATTCTTGACCGCAGTCCAGTGATCCACTCCTGGATTACTTTGGTACCTCCCTGCCAAACTTATGGCACGGCACACATCAGGTCTGGTACACAGCATGGCATACATAATAGAACCTATGGCAGAGGCATAGGGAATGACTTTCATTTTCTCTCTATCTTCTGCCGTGGTCGGATATTGAGTCTGACTCAATTTCACACCTTGCAACACAGGCAAGAACCCTTTCTTTGACTGGTCCATTTTTAACTTCTTCAGAACTTTGTCAAGGTATATGCTTTGTGAAAGTCCTATTAAGCGTCTCGATCTATCTCTATAGATCTTGATGCCCAATATATAAGCAGCTTCACCGAGGTCTTTCATAGAAAAATTCTTATTCAATTATCCTTTTATGCTATCCAGAAATTCTGTATCATTTCCAATCAACAATATGTCATCCACATATAATATCAGAAATGCTACAGAGCTCCCACTCACTTTCTTGTAAATACAGGCTGCACCATAAGTCTGTATAAAACCATATGCTTTGATCACCTCATCAAAGCGTATATTCCAACTCTGAGATGCTTGCACCAGTCCATAGATGGATCGCTGGAGCTTGCACACTTTGTCAGCACTTTTAGGATCGATAAAACCTTCTGGTTGCATCATATACAACTCGTCTTTAAGAAACCCGTTAAGGAATGTAGTTTTGACGTCCATTTGACAAATTTCATAATCATAAAATGCCGCAATTGCTAACATGATTCAGACAGACTTAAGCATCTCTACGGGTGAGAAAGTCTCATCGTAGTCAGACCCTTGAACTTGTCGAAAACCTTTCGCAACAAGTCGAGCTTTGTAGACAGTGATATTACCATCAGCGTCCGTCTTCCGCTTGAAGATCCATTTATTTTCAATGGCCTGCCGATCATCAGGCAAGTCCACCAAAGTCCACACTTCATTCTCATACATGGATCCTATCTCAGATTTCATAGCCGCAAGCCATTTGTTGGAATCTGTGCTCATCATAGCTTCTTCATAGTTCGTAGGTTCACAGTTGTCTAACAACATGACTTCCAGGACAGGATTACCGTTCCACTCTGGTGCGGAACGTGTTTTGGTCGACCTACAAAATTCAGTAGTAACTTGATCCGAAGTTTCATGATCATCATCATTAGCTTCCTCTCTAATTGGTGTAGGCATCACGGGAACAGTTTTCTCTGATATGCTACTTTCCAATTCGAGAGAAGGTACAATTACCTCATGAAGTTCTACTTTCCTCCCACTCACTTCTTTCGAGAGAAACTCCTTCTCTAGAAATGACCCATTCTTAGCAACAAAGATCTTGCCTTCGGATCTGTGGTAGAAGGTGTACCCAATAGTTTCCTTAGGGTATCCTATGAAGACGCACTTCTCTGATTTGGGTTCGAGCTTATCAGGATGAAGCCTTTTGGCATAAGCGTCGCATCCCCAAACTTTAAGAAATGACAGCTTAGGTTTCTTGCCAAACCATAGTTCATACGGTGTCATCTCAATGGATTTATACGGTGCCCTATTTAACGTGAATGCGGTTGTCTCTAATGCATAACCCCAAAATGATAAAGGAAAATCGGTAAGAGACATCATAGAACGCACCATATCTAATAAAGTACGGTTACGACATTCGGACACACCATTACACTGTGGTGTTCCAGCTGGTGTGAGTTGTGAAACAATTCCACATTGTTTTAAATGAAGGCCAAACTCGTAACTCAAATATTCGCCTCCGCGATCAGATCGTAGAAACTTTATTTTCTTATTACGATGATTCTCCACTTCATTCTGAAATTCTTTGAACTTTTCAAATGTTTCAGACTTGTGTTTCATCAAGTAGATATACCCATACCTACTCAAATCATCTGTGAAGGTCAGAAAATAATGATACCCGCCGCGTGCCTCATCACTCATCAGACCGCATACATCGGTATGTATTATTTCCAATAAGTCATTAGCTCGCTCCATTGTTTCGGAGAACGGAGTTTTAGTCATCTTACCCATGAGGCATGGTTTGCAAGTATCAAATGATTCATAATCAAGTGATTCCAAAAGTCCATCTGCATGGAGTTTCTTCATGCGCTTTACACCAATATGACCTAAACAGCAGTGCCACAAGTATGTCGTACTATAATTATCAACTTTGCATCTTTTGGCATCAATATTCTGAATATGTGTATCACAACAATCAAGATTCAACAAGAATAGACCATTCATCAAAGGTGCATGACCATAAAAGATATTACTCATATAAATAGAACCACCATTATTCTCTGACTTAAATGAGTAACCGTCTCGCAATAAACAAGATCCAGATATAATGTTCAGGATCAGCGCTGGCACCAAATTACAATTATTGAGGTCTAAAACTAATCCTGAAGGTACATGTAGAGGTAGCGTGCCGACGGCGATCACATCAACCTTGGAACCATTCCCGACATGCATCATCACCTTGTCCTTAGCCGATCTTTGTTTATTCTGCAGCACCCGTTTCGAGTTACAAATATGAGCTACCGAACCAGTATCAAATACCCAGGCGCTACTACGAGCATTAGTAAGGAACACATCAATTACATGTGTATCAAATATACCTTTGTTCACTTTGCCATCCTTCTTATCCGCCAAGTATTTGGGGCAGTTCCGCTTCCAGTGACCATTTCCTTTGCAGTAGAAGCACTCAGTTTCAGGCTTGGGTCCAGCTTTGGGATTCTTCACGGGAGCGGCAACTTGCTTGCCATTCTTCTTGAAGTTCCTTTCTTTCCCTTGCCCTTTTTCTTGAAACTAGTAGTCTTGTTAACCATCAACACTTGATGCTCCTTCTTGATTTCTACCTCCGCCGATTTCAGCATCGCGAGGAGATCAGGAATCATTTTCGTCAACCCTTGCATATTATAGTCCATCACAAAGCCTTTTGTAGCTTGGTGGCAGTGACTTGTCGGTGTTCCGGGAACCAGGGTACCCAGACTTACCTGCCTGCGGCCCACGGTGTGGCTCCATCAATGGCCTGGTACGGCCCATCTACAAGACCACCAAGGCAAGACCCTCGCGAGGGGCAAAGCCTCGCGAGGCGGACGACATCGAGACCTCTTGGGAAGCGGCCTCCCCAGGTGACCTCCCGAGGAGCGGAGATTTATATTCAGGTACCCAGCCTCAGGAGGCTACCATGACGCAAGCCATGACGACCAAGGCCAGGCGAGCGCCAGCGGGCGCAGAGGAGGTAGTTTCCTCTTTGGTGCTAAGAAGACAAGGACAGGCGGGGGTTCCCGGGGAATCTGGCAAAGGTTTCCATTCCAGTGCTACAAGACCAAGGCCGCCAGGACAGCAGGACGGATGTCATCATGGAGCCCACCGTTGTGTCACGACCAGAAGCTTTGCAGACGAAGACCACCTTTCATCAGGATAGGATGTACTAGCTGTCCCCTTTCAAATTGGCCACTGTGGGATCCCTTCCCGCCTATGATTTGGGGAAGAGGACCGAGGCCACTATAAAGATAGGTTTGCCACCACCATAGAAGGGATCCAATTCCCCGGTCGACTGATTCCCTCATCCCCGAACCTCGTGAGGTTGTTCATCCCTTGTACTAGTTCATCCTCAGCCCCTTGAGAGGCCAATCCACCACAAAGCAGGAGTAGGGTTTTACACCGCAAGGTGGCCCGAACCTGGGTAAACTGTCGTGTTCATCTTCTTCCTCACCTTCACGTAAGTTCGGCTAGGCTAGGTTGTGGGGCAACAAGCAGGCAGGCTTGAGAGGTTGAGTTCTCCGCACATGCCCCAGAGTTCGAACCTTCTTGGGTCTGTGGAGCCCTGAATCCGACATTTGGCGCGCCAGGTACGGGCGTATCAAAGTCCTTCTTCCACCGTTCGCTCCGCCTCTATTCTGTCGCTCCCATGGCTGACGCTCGTCGTGTCCGTGCCGGGCACCGGGCCACTCGTGTCGCCCAGACGGCACCCGTGGGCAATGGCCCCCCACCCCCCCGCCGCTCTGCCTCCCCGGTGGCCAACGCTGCTACTAACCCTGTTACTCGCAAATAGTAGGACTCATCGCTGCCACCCTCCGTGCGGCGCAATGGCCGCACCGCCACTCCGTCGCCTACTCCCGCCACGGTGTCGTACTCCCCTGCTCGCCGTGGGCCGGCAAACGCGCAGGCGGCACTGCTCATGGCGCGAGAGCTTCTCCGTTACCGTCCCACCAACAACCTCTATGACAACTGGCTCGGCCGCATCGCCGAGCTCGTCAACACCGCCGGTGAGGCCCCCTGCACCATCACGTTCGCCTCGTCCCCCGCCATCCCAGGCGGGCGATGTGGCTCATGGCGCGCCTCATCCACCTCCTCGGCGCGACGCTGACCCCGAGCCCAAGCGCGACGCGCCCCCACGCGACCCACCGCGTAGGGCGCCGACGCGCGATGAAGCAAGCTACTAGGTGGTGCAACGGCCGCAGGCCGACGCACGCACGCTCCCAGCGCCTCAACGCCAGCACCAAGACCATGTGCCGCCAGAGCCCATGGTGCATGGGCGTCAAGACCAAGCTCCCCCCGTGCGCGCTGTGCCCGTGAGCACGGCGGCCTACCGAGCCTTCACCCCGTAGCTGCGCCGTGTCGTCTGGCCTAGCAAGTTCAAGCCAGATCTTCCTCCGCGCTATGATGGCACCCTCGACCCTGCAGAGTTCCTCCAACTTTATGTGCTGAGCATCGAAGCGGCTAGCGGTGATGAGAAGGTTATGGCCAACTGGTTCTCCATGTCTCTCAAAGACGGCGCGCGCTCTTGGTTCCTGAACCTCCCGGAGGGGTCCATCTCCTCATGGGCAGAGCTTCGCGAGCACTTCATCGCCAACTTCCAGGGCACTCGCATCCGCGCTACCGCGGTGGCCGACCTGCGGCACATGAAGCAGCAGCCTGGTGAAACTCTGCACAAATACATCCAGCGCTTCACGAGCATCCGCCTCAAGATCCCAAAGGCGTCGGACGAAGCCATCATCTTGGCGTTCACTGATGGCGTCCGGGATGTCAAGATGAAGGAGGAGCTCGCCATCCACGAGGACCTATGTTCGACCCTGGAGATGTTCAACCTGGCGACCAAGTGCGCAAGGGCCGAAGAAGGCCACCTCTCCCTCGTTGACCTCCCGGAGCCCGATCCTGAAGACAAGAAGGCCAAGGCCAAGGAAGCAAAGCGTAAGGATCCCTCCGTGCTCGCGGCAGAGCCTGAGATGAAGCGCAGCCGTGACCACGACGAGCCCCCGAGGGGCAACCACCCGTTCTGTGTCTTCCATAACGTCCACAGCCACAACACCAACGACTGCCAGCAGCTCAGGGCCATCCGAGACGGGCGCCTTGGCCGCCGCCCCGAATGCAGTGATCGCGGCTACGGTCGTGGAGGAGGCCGCTGGGACAACCGCGACCCCCGTCAGGACTGGCAGGGCCAGCCTCGTGACGATCGCTGGCAGGGCCAACCTTGTGACGGCCCATGGCGGGACCAGCCTCGGGAGGACCATCCTCGGGGCAACGGCGGCCTCCCTCCGCTGCCGCTGCCGCCAAGGAGAAACGACGACAACTGGCAAGACGATGGGGCTAGGGGCTTCCAAGAGCCTCGCGCGATCACCTGCATCCTGGGTGGAGCTCAGGCTCCCGCCTCTCATCGCATCTTCAAGCATTTCACTCGTGAGGTGAACGCGGCCCTTCCCAAGCTTGAGGAATCGCGTCCCCTCAGGTAGCCCAAGCACGCCATCACCTTTGACTCCATGGACCAGCTCAAGTGCTCAGCCCCTGTCGGCGCGCTCCCAATGCTCTGCACGCCAACCATCAGCAACGTCCTTGTCACCAAGACCCTCATCGACGGTGGCGCTTGAAAGGACCACGATGTCGCCTAGAGGGGGGTGAATAGGCGTTTTAAAATCTTTTACGGATTTGGCTATATCCTAATGCGGAAATAAACTAAGCGGATACTTTTCAAGCACAAATCCTAAATATACTAGGCTCACTAAGTGCACCAACAACTTATTATAAACAAGATGAGAACAACGAGGATATGAGTAAGCACAAGTAAGTTACACAAACTTACTCAATGTATATCACGAGATATGGAAATGAATAATGCACACACCCACAAGTAGGAAATACAAGCTTACACAAATTATGTTACAAGATATGGAAATGAATGTTACAAGCTAGCAAATCACACTAAACACAAGATAGAACAATAGTAGGAAGTATGAATTGCGGACTATAAAGTGTTGGCCTAAATAATCTCTACGATATGGTAACCAACACAATATAATGAGGACAACAAGAATAGTGAATGCACGGTCAAGTGACCAAGGTAAACCACAAGTAAGGAGTTAGGGTTAGGGATAACCGAAGTCACGGAGACGATGATGTATCCCGATGTTCACTTCCTTGGAGGGAAGCTAGTCACCGTTAGAGAGGTGGATGTTACCACGAAGGCACACCAACGCCACGAAGGCTCACCCTATTCTCCTTGAGATATCACCACGAAGGCGATTCCCAACCACTAGTGGTAGACCTTGAGGCGGCCTCCAAACCTTCACAAACTTTTCGGGGGACAAATCACAAGTTGATTCCTCACCGGAGCACTCCTACCGCCTAGGAGTCTCCAACCTCCAAGAGTAACAAGATCAAGGGGGAAATGCTCAAGACTTGCTCAAATCACGAATTCCTTTGGTAAAGAGAGGGAGAGGGAGTGGATCTATCAATGGTTGAAATCTCTCTCAAGAACTCTCACAAATCTCTTCGGGATCTAAGATTTGAGGTAGGAGAAAGGAGAGGGAGCTTTTCTTCAAGTGTGGGTCAAGATAGTTGTGTTGCTCAACCCCTCCACGAAGTAGTGAAGGGGTATTTATAGTGTGGCCCCAAATGTGGCCGTTGGGGCGGAATTCTGCTCAGGAAAGTGTCGGACGTCCGGTAAGTACCGGACGTCCGGTGGCAAAACAGGCACCGGACGTCCGGTGGAACACCGGACGTCCGACGGCTGTAGCACGCCATCAGACAAAAGTAGCAGGATATTTGCGAAACAGGTTTGTCGGACATCCGACACTTTCCGGACGTCCGGTGACCGGACGTCCGGTAAGTACCGGAAATCCGTCCGTTTGCTTCTGGATATAGCCACCGGATTTCCGGACGCTACCGGACGTCCGGCCAATAAAAAACAGCAGGAACCCCAAAACTAAAACATGCACAACTTTTTCATACGGACTCCGATTTTGATGATCTTGGGCTCGTTTTGAAGCTATGGAAAATCTCCAGGTCCTCACATAAAGAACCACCCAAGATAAACCAAAATGGAGGGTGCAAAGTATGCAAAGGATAGATCATATATTTTGGGGAAACTATTTGGCTTTGGCTTTTCTTTGGTATATAGGATATGAGTGGAATTGTGTATAGAAGATGTTGACTTGAGCAAATCCATCACAAACCCCTTTGATCCCCTCTTAATAGTGCGGGATCCCTATAACTCAAGAATCATAAAAGAGCTACACTACATAGCTATCGAGAATCCATTCTTGAGTGTATATGTTTCTTTGGTGGTCATCACTCCACAACACTAACGTCAAAGGAACTAATACCTTTGACATGAGCCATTCACTTGAGCTTGATGTTGATGTTTCTTCTTGGCTCAAGATGAAGGCAAGACATTGGTGAAGTCTTCAAGTCTCTCCCCCATACACAATGTGGGAAGCTTTGCTTTGTATTCATCTTCACTTGTCCATCATGTGATCATCCACAAGCTTCAAGCATGTAATCCTTTGGGATGGTTATCTTGAACTTGCCCTTGTCATCCATGATCACCAACACTTGATGTCATCCTCTCACAGACACTTGAAATCTCTCTCTCGATGCGAGCCCATGAGAATCACCTGAATACTTGATCTATCATGACTCAACACATGAGTCCATTATGATCATATCTTTGAGCCACTCCTAGAATTCATCATTCAAATCATCCTTTTAAGATCTTGATCCATTATGGCTCAAACCATAGCTCTAAGCATGGCAACCCTTAAGATACTCCAATGAACTTCATTTTGATCATCTCAATGTAATTGTTGCTTCAAAGGAGTTGACTTCCATTATTCTTCAAACATTTTCCAATGGGACTAACCTTCAAATGTATATCTCAATGAAAACATTAGTCCATAAGGATTGTCATCAATTACCAAAACCACACATGGGGACTACATGTACTTTCAATCTCCCCCATTTTGGTAATTGATGACAATCTCAACAAGAGGGTTTATATAATGAATTTTTACACAAGCACGCAATTTTTTCGAGGATAAATTGTATACTTGCGGAGATTTTGATAGCATCAATTATCACAAAGAAACTTGATGTTTATCAAAACCGGTTGTACTAAAATCAAAACACTACACAAGCATTTGATGTTAGTAAGACCGCAATATATAGAGCAAGCTCCCCCACAATATATGCATGTGTGAATGAACTTTGAATTTCATTGCATATATTGGTTGATATAAACTAGTTGGAGATTTCTCTATATATTCATTCATGCAACAAGCATATATAACTAGGGTGGATATGCATAAATGACAACAAGAACTTCAAAAGATATTTATCTTAAACCCTCTAAACGAAACTTGATGTTTATCAAAACCGGTTGTACTAAAATCAAAACACTACACAAGCATTTGATGTTAGTAAGACCGCAATATATAGAGCAAGCTCCCCCACAATATATGCATGTGTGAATGAACTTTGAATTTCATTGCATATATTGGTTGATATAAACTAGTTGGAGATTTCTCTATATATTCATTCATGCAACAAGCATATATAACTAGGGTGGATATGCATAAATGGCAACAAGAACTTCAAAAGATATTTATCTTAAACCCTCTAAACTTCTCCCCCATTGGCAACAAATGCCAAAATGGAAGACAAAACATCTAGAAGACCAATATAGAAAGAGATCCTCCTTGATGTGTGCATA